>CAWUPM010000368.1:0-176248 GCA_963924295.1 Dioctria rufipes
TGCGACAGTAAAAAATATTATTTTGACAAATTCACTAAAGAAAAGGCAATCCTCGGCGTATTTAACATTTGCGACAGTAAAAAATTATTTTTTGATAAATTTACTATAGAAAAGGCAATCCTCGGCGTATATAAAATTTGCGACATTAAAAATTTATTTTTTGACAAATTCACTATAGAAAAGGCAATCCTCGGCGTATTTAAAATTTGCGAAAGTAAAAAATTATTTTTTGAAAAATTTACTATAGGAAAGGCAATCCTCGGTGTATTTAAAATTTGCGACAGTAAAAAATTATTTTTTGACAAATTCACTATAGAAAAGGCAATCCTCGGCGTATTCAAAATTTGCGCCAGTAAAAAATATCATTTGACAAATTCACTAAAGAAAAGGCAATCCTCGGCGTATTTAAAATTTGCGACAGTAAAAAATATTATTTTGACAAATTCACTAAAGAAAAGGCAATCCTCGGCGTATTTAAAATTTGCGACAGTAAAAAAATTATTTTTTGACAAATTCACTATAGAAAAGGCAATCCTCGGCGTATTCAAAATTTGCGACAGTAAAAAATATTATTTTGACAAATTCACTAAAGAAAAGGCAATCCTCGGCGTATTTAAAATTTGCGACTGTAAAAAATAATTTCTTGAAAAATTTACTATAGAAAAATCAATCCTCGGCGTATTTAAAATTTGCGACAGTAAAAATTATTTTTTGAAAAATTTACTATAGAAAAGGCAATCCTCGGCGTATATAAAATTTGCGACAGTAAAAAATATCATTTTGACAAATTCACTATAGAAAAGGCAATCCTCGGCGTATTTAAAATTTGCGACAGTAAAAAATAATTTTTTGATAAATTTACTATAGAAAAGGCAATCCTCGGCGTATATAAAATTTGCGACAGTAAAAAATTATTTTTTGACAAATTCACTATAGAAAATGCAATCCTCGGCGTATATAAAATTTGCGACAATAAAAAATATTATTTTGACAAATTCACTATAGAAAAGGCAATCCTCGGCGTATTTAAAATTTGCGACAGTAAAAAATTATTTTTTGAAAAATTTACTATAGAAAAGGCAATCCTCGGCGTATATAAAATTTGCGACATTAAAAATTTATTTTTTGACAAATTCACTATAGAAAAGGCAATCCTCGGCGTATATAAAATTTGCGAAAGTAAAAAATTATTTTTTGAAAAATTTACTATAGGAAAGGCAATCCTCGGCGTATTTAAAATGTGCGACAGTAAGAAATTATTTTTTGACAAATTCACTATAGAAAAGGTAATCCTCGGCGTATTAAAAATTTGCGAAAGTAAAAAATTATTTTTGACAAATTCACTATAGAAAAGGCAATCCTCGGCGTATTCAAAATTTGCGACAGTAAAAAATATTATTTTGACAAATTCACTAAAGAAAAGGCAATCCTCGGCGTATTTAACATTTGCGACAGTAAAAAATTATTTTTTGATAAATTTACTATAGAAAAGGCAATCCTCGGCGTATATAAAATTTGCGACATTAAAAATTTATTTTTTGACAAATTCACTATAGAAAAGGCAATCCTCGGCGTATTTAAAATTTGCGAAAGTAAAAAATTATTTTTGAAAAATTTACTATAGGAAAGGCAATCCTCGGTGTATTCAAAATTTGCGACAGTAAAAAATATTATTTTGACAAATTCACTAAAGAAAAGGCAATCCCCGGCGTATTTAAAATTTGCGACACTAAAAAATTATTTTTTGACAAATTCACTATAGAAAAGGCAATCCTCGGCGTATTTAAAATTTGCGACAGTAAAAAATTATTTTTTGATAAATTTACTATAGAAAAGCCAATCCACGGCGTATATAAAATTTGCGACAGTAAAAATTTATTTTTTGACAAATTCACTATAGAAAATGCAATCCTCGGCGTATTTAAAATTTGCGACAATAAAAAATATTATTTTGACAAACTCACTAAAGAAAAGGCAATCCTCGGCGTATTTAAAATTTGCGACAGTAAAAAATTATTTTTTGACAAATTCACTATAGAAAAGGCAATCCTCGGCGTATTCAAAATTTGCGACAGTAAAAAATATTATTTTGACAAATTCACTAAAGAAAAGGCAATCCTCGGCGTATTTAAAATTTGCGACAGTAAAAAATTATTTTTTGATAAATTTACTATAGAAAAGGCAATCTTCGGCGTATATAAAATTTGCGACATTAAAAATTTATTTTTTGACAAATTCACTATAGAAAAGGCAATCCTCGGCGTATATAAAATTTGCGAAAGTAAAAAATTATTTTTTGAAAAATTTACTATAGGAAAGGCAATCCTCGGCGTATTTAAAATGTGCGACAGTAAAAAAATTATTGTTTGACAAATTCGCTATAGAAAAGGTAATCCTCGGCGTATTAAAAATTTGCGAAAGTAAAAAATTATTTTTGACAAATTCACTATAGAAAAGGCAATCCTCGGCGTATTTAAAATTTGCGATAGTAAAAAATTATTTTTTGACAAATTCACTATAGAAAAGGCAATCCTCGGCGTATTCAAAATTTGCGACAGTAAAAAATATTATTTTGACAAATTCACTAAAGAAAAGGCAATCCTCGGCGTATTTAACATTTGCGACAGAAAAAAATTATTTTTTGATAAATTTACTATAGAAAAGGCAATCCTCGGCGTATATAAAATTTGCGACATTAAAAATTTATTTTTTGACAAATTCACTATAGAAAAGGCAATCCTCGGCGTATTTAAAATTTGCGAAAGTAAAAAATTATTTCTTGAAAAATTTACTATAGGAAAGGCAATCCTCGGTGTATTTAAAATTTGCGACAGTAAAAAATTATTTTTTGTCAAATTCACTATAGAAAAGGCAATCCTCGGCGTATTCAAAATTTGCGCCAGTAAAAAATATCATTTTGACAAATTCACTAAAGAAAAGGCAATCCTCGGCGTATTTAAAATTTGCGACAGTAAAAAATATTATTTTGACAAATTCACTAAAGAAAAGGCAATCCTCGGCGTATTTAAAATTTGCGACAGTAAAAAATTATTTTTTGACAAATTCACTATAGAAAAGGCAATCCTCGGCGTATTCTAAATTTGCGACAGTAAAATATATTATTTTGACAAATTCACTAAAGAAAAGGCAATCCTCGGCGTATTTAAAATTTGCGACTGTAAAAAATAATTTCTTGAAAAATTTACTATAGAAAAGGCAATCCTCGGCGTATTTAAAATTTGCGACAGTAAAAAATTATTTTTTGAAAAATTTACTATAGCAAAGGCAATCCTCGGCGTATATAAAATTTGCGACAGTAAAAAATATCATTTTGACAAATTCACTAAAGAAAAGGCAATCCTCGGCGTATTTAAAATTTGCGACAGTAAAAAATAATTTTTTGATAAATTTACTATAGAAAAGTCAATCCTCGGCGTATATAAAATTCGCGACAGTAAAAAATTATTTTTTGACAAATTCACTATAGAAAATGCAATCCTCGGCGTATATAAAATTTGCGACAATAAAAAATATTATTTTGACAAATTCACTATAGAAAAGGCAATCCTCGGCGTATTTAAAATTTGCGACAGTAAAAAATTATTTTTTGAAAAATTTACTATAGAAAAGGCAATCCTCGGCGTATATAAAATTTGCGACAGTAAAAAATATTATTTTGACAAATTCACTAAAGAAAAGGCAATCCTCGGCGTATTTAAAATTTGCGACAGTAAAAAATTATTTTTTGATAAATTTACTATAGAAAAGGCAATCCTCGGCGTATATAAAATGTGCGACAGTAAAAAATTATTTTTTGACAAATTCACTATAGAAAATGCAATCCTCGGCGTATTTAAAATTTGCGACAATAAAAAATATTATTTTGACAAATTCACTATAGAAAAGGCAATCCTCGGCGTATTTAAAATTTGCGACCGTAAAAAATAATTTCTTGAAAAATTTACTATAGAAAAGGCAATCCTCGGCGTATTTAAAATTTGCGACAATAAAAAATATTATTTTGACAAATTCACTATAGAAAAGGCAATCCTCGGCGTATTTAAAATTTGCGACAGTAAAAAATTATTTTTTGACAAATTCACTATAGAAAAGGCAATCCTCGGCGTATTCAAAATTTGCGACAGTAAAAAATATTATTTTGACAAATTCACTAAAGAAAAGGCAATCCTCGGCGTATTTAAAATTTGCGACAGTAAAAAATTATTTTTTGATAAATTTACTATAGAAAAGGCAATCCTCGGCGTATTTAAAATTTGCGACAGCAAAAATTATTTTTTGATAAATTCACTATAGGAAAGGCAATCCTCGGCGTATTAAAAATTTGCGACAGTAAAAAATTATTTTTTGACAAATTCACTATAGAAAAGGCTGTCGTTACCCAATATTCAATTGGTGAAATTGTGACATCATGACCCGAGCTAGCAGCAAATGCACAAGTAATTAAACGATTTGCAATAACTAAGCATTTTACTTCGCACAGTAAAATACTTGGCGATTGCGAATTGTTTACTTGTAAACTGTCGCATCCACTGCTGTATGTAACTGGGCATTGAGTCATGGTTAAGTAATTCACTTCGCATAGTGAAATACTCAGCTGGGCTCACTGTTTGTTTACATGCAGTATTGGAGACTCCCGCTGTCGGTAGTGATTAACGTAATACTTTGTAATTATGATTGCAAGGTATTGCGCTGGTCACTGGGTCAAAGTCGCTTCCGCCTGGTTGAATGGAGGTAAGCACGGTCGTTTCGATAGATCGGGTTGCATAGTTAGAAGTTAGTTTAGTTTAATAAAAATAACGGTTCGGTGCTCAAGAGGGCAGTCAGTAGTAATTCGAGCGGTTAGACGGAGTGGTAGCTCCAGTTAGTAATTAGAGAGCTTAAGGAAAAGTTTAAGTTAACGTAAATAAAGTTTTATAATTGAATTACGCGAGTTTTTATTAGTCTTTAATTGTTTTTACGGGATTGCTTTTTGGGACACGACATTTGGCGCAGCCGGTAAAAGTTTAAGTGAGGTATGGTGATTTTTGTTTTTGGTGTTTTTTGATATAAACTTTTTTTTTTTTTTTAAGCGGTTTTTAGGTATTGTGATTTTCGAAATTAATTTTTGTTATTCTGGGAGTTAACGCTTTTTAGCTGCTCCATTTTTGCTTAAACAATTTGTACGTTAATTAAATAGGTGCAAAGCCATATTTGGCTTCGCCATTTATTTAACAACAAGTTGTACGTTAATTAAATTGGTGCAAAGCCTCATTTGGCTTCGCCATTTATTTAACATTACTTTTTAGCTACTCCATTTTTGTTTTGTAGGAGTTATGCTTTTTAGCTACTCCAGGTTACTCTTTTCAGGATAAAGTATTGGAAAAAAATTAAAAAAAAGGGGTATAAATTGTGGTGATTGTTGTTGCTTGAGATTGTTTTTGGTATATGGTCTGAGTGTTACTTAATTCATAGTGTTATTGTGTTGTATGTAAAGGGAGTAGTTCAGTAGATTAAGTAAGTAAATTCTATTCGAAATGTACGGCATATTAAGTGATATAATTTTGGTCAATGGGAATTAAAATTAAAATTGGCTAGGTGAAAATATAAAAATATTCAAAAAAATACAAGAAAAGGTCAGAAGAGGAATATATGTATTTTTGTGGTTGAGATTAGTTTTTGCGTTAAGTGGCCTAAAATATTTTTGTTTATTATTACTATGAAATTAATAATTTTTGGTTGATTTTCTTTGTGTGGGAAAAAGGGTGAAAGTGTGAAAGTTCAGAGGTATACATCTAATTAATAATTTTGAATCGTGAATTGTATATATAGAAAGTTTCTTAACGTCACATTTCTGTAAAGGCGTTGGTCGAAATCGCGTTGAACGTAATCGTAAGCGGGTGAGAAGAGTCACTTAAAGTAGAAAAGTTGTTTATGCACGGGTATCTTGGTTCCTGGATGGAACCACAAAATTGTTTATGCAAGTAGCTTGGTTCCTGTAGGAACACCAAACAATTTAAATTGCAATAATTAGTTCCTGAAACTATAAAACGATATGGGGAAAGGTCACACCATATGCCCGTATACTAGGCTGATGTATAATTCCCGTATTATTTATTAATACTGCAATTTCGGCACGTGTGTAACGGAACAGTTGATGTAGAACTGTTCACAAGCCACATGTGGTGATGCTAAATTGGTGGATTATGTTAGTGTAGCGGTATATTAAAATCAGAACGCATATAATTAGAGATACATTCGATTTAATTTGCAATTCATTTGAAGTTAACTTAAGCACTCTAATTTAAAGCGAGACGCTTATCTATAATTAGTCTATGATATTTCAATAATATATTACTAAATCTAGGTTTATAAATTTCAACAGGAGCAAAAAACAATTCCGCATATATATTCCAACTTGACTCAACTGAGTAGTGTAGGAATACTGTCTTGAAATATGTTTTAAACAAGATAAATTTAATTTATTTCTAATAAAATATTTATGCAAATACAATTTATGCAAACAAGAGAACAATTCGCAGGTATATTCCAGCTTGACTCTGACTGAGAAGTATAGGAATAACTGTCTTGAATTGTTCTGTACAAGGTAATTTACGTTATTAATGAAAAAACTGTTATCACTGAAATCTAATTTTAATAAAAAATGAAAGAAAATGAAAAATATTTAATTAACCTTCTTAACAAATGTTGTTGTTAACGCACAATAAATTTAACACAATTGTCACTATAATTGTTTTCCTTCACCAAAAATCCCATGAGAGCTTATGCTTACCATAGGTAGATTATAAGCTAATTTCACGATTTGCACAAGTGAATAAACTCAAAAAAAAAAGAAAAACTAAACTGGAACACTATACCACGATCTAGACTGCTTGACTTGGAAAAATATAAGAGAGCGATCCATGCAAATGCTCGGCTTTATATAGGGTTTGAACCGCCATTTTTGTGTGTGGAACCCGCAACCATAATGCTAATTACTCAGAATGCCTTGGTTTTCATCAACATAAATTAATTTAATTCGATGCGGAATTTAGTCATCTATATTTCCTCACAAAAAGATCTCCATCATAATTTAATTTAACTGAATGAAAATTAAATATCCAAATTGTGCTATAACATGGCGCAATTAAATTCTTGTCATCCATGTTGAGAAAAATTGATGTGGAACGTATTTTTCTTCATCTCACTTCTACTTGCTATCTCTTTTCTTCTCATTAGTTATATGAGAAATCATAAATTAGCAAATATCTTTTTACTGAGATACTTTAGGACTTTTTAAATACCTCCATCGGATTCCTCATTAAAAAATACCCTAAATTCATGTGCCATATGTTGGCAATACATGAAATTTGACAGTTCCGCGATGTTTATAGTTTTCCTTTCGCGGTTCCGCGGTCGCGAGTTTTCAGTGGTGTTTTTCCTGGTGTAGTGCTACTTAAGATAAAGGTAAGTTGTGCTAATTGTATTGTGCTCGGTAATTAGTGTTTGTGTGTGTTTATTTTGTAAGAAAGTTCCCTTGTTTATATAATTAGCAATCTTAACCTGTCTTCAGGTGAGATTTTCGTTTATTGTTTTTCCGCGGAAAAACCTCGCGGGAAGTTAATTTTATGTAGAAAATCTGTTTAATAACTCTTGAACTTCGGTTCTATTGAGTTATTGTACTTTAAAAACTTGTGAAAACTATATATTTAAACAAGTTACTTTCCCTTGCGAGAACTGTCAAAGGTGAAAATTTTCGTGTAATTTTCCTTGAAATAGTTCGCGGGAAAGTGGTTTGTTATAGCTATTGTGTTCTATGACTCTTTTTCAATGATTAGTATAAATTTCGAGTGATAGAAATTGAAATTTATCTAATTATTACATAAATTCCATTTCCCACAGTGTTGTTGTTGTGTTTACATACATCTGTTTACATGTCATATGTATGGGGAGAAATTGGAAATTTTTTGTGCTTTTTTTATTTAAATTCAATTAATATTTCTTGTTTTTTTTTTTATTTAAAATAATTCATGGTTTATTGCATTAATTAATTCATATTTTCTTTTCATTTCAGCTAATCCTCCATGGATGTAGGTACGTAGGTACCAATTCTACGTGGGAGGAATATATGCCAGACGATTTCCCTGGCTGGTACTTAAGTTAAGTACTTTAAGTTGGTTTTTTCTTTTATTAATTGTTTTTTGTTTCTTTTTAGATTTATTCATCGCTGAACATTCTCCCCCTCGTTGAATGCCTGCATTCAACCGATTCTTCAGCTTTTGTATGCCGCGTTTGTGATAGCGATTGAACTTGATCTCACCATCAGCTAGTACATGCAAAAACACTTGGTACCGATCGGGAAGATTGATTGTCTTGGTTTTGCGTTTCGATTTGCTAATGGCTTCGAAATCTATGCGTTCCAGAACGTGTCGCTGCAAATAGATGTCAATCCCCTCTCGAGTGATGAACCGTTGATGTGTGTTTTCTGCACGCATTCTGAGCTCGTCAATGGTTGTTGTGGGCTTCAAGTGTGTGAGCGAGTTCAATTGTTTTCCATTGATGATTGCTGGTTGAGCTGGATTGGAATTTGTATGTGGTGTGATGACATACTTTGCTGAATGCTGCTGCTTGGATGCCTGGCCATTAGAATGAGCGCATTGCACAGCTGCAGATGTGGAGGGAGCATTATATATGATTTTGGAAGTCCAGTCAACACATCACATCCGGGATCTACAAATAGATCCTCCAGAGGGCTTCTTGGAGGAGAAAAGCGGATGTCCTCGAGGATGTATAGCACATCTTCATCGTGACTCTCAACATTAGACATCTGGAATTGTACTGTATTAATATCTTGAATGCAAATGGGGACAATCACCAAACAACATAACAAACAGATAACATTTGGACACAAATATACTCTTAATGGTCATCTTGTGGTATCACCGATTTGTTCTGTAGACTCTTCTATGGGCAGTCGACATATCTTTGATATAGGTCGCTGTAACGTGCTGTCTCGAGTTCGTACCTGAACAACTCGTACCAATCCCTCAGCTCCAGGATAAACTTGGTCGATGATGCCTAATGGCCAATTGGTTGGTGGCATATTTTCATTTTTCACTAAAACAACATCTCCCTTTTTTATGTTTGGTTGCTTTGTTAACCATTTTGGCCTATTTTGTAATTGGTTCAGATAGTCCATCGACCATTTGTCCCAAAAACGTTTGGTCATTTGTTGTAACAGCTTCCACCTTTGTGATGGCAGTATCTTGGCCGTAGAGTAATCAGGTTCAACAATCGCATTTAACGGTTGACCGATTAAGAAATGGCCTGGTGTGAGTATAACTAAGTCATCAAGGTCGTTTCCGACATAACATAACGGCCGTGAATTTACACAGGCTTCGATCTGTGCGAGCACTGTTGCATACTCTTCGAAGGTACAGATCAGATTTCCTAATGTTCTGCGCAGATGATGTTTAATTGACTTCACACCAGCCTCCCATATACCTCCAAAGTGTGGAGAAGCTGGAGGATTGAAATACCATGTAACTGATTTGGACACAAGATACTGGGAAGCTTCTGGTGTTGATTGCTTGATGGCTTGAGCAAGATCCCTTTCCAGCAATGACTTGCCTCCGACAAAATTGGTGCCACAGTCCGAGTAAATGTCGCTGCACAAGCCTCGTCTAGCTACAAATCTCTTCAATGCAGCAATGAAGGCTTCTGAAGTGAGATCTGACACCAACTCTAAATGAATTGCCTTGGTGGCCATGCAAATAAATGGACAAAAGTAGGCCTTGTGTCGCTTAGCATTTCGAAGCGACGAGACTCGTATGGTTACAGGTCCTGCATAATCAATGCCAACCTTTGAGAATGGCTTGGCAGCATTTACTCTGGGAGCAGGTAGATTTCCCATCAGTTGGGTGATTGTTGCACTGCGTTGTTTGGCACACGCAACGCATTTGTGTATTCTGCTAGTAATGCTGCCTCTTGCATCTATAATCCAAAACTTCTCACGACTTGTACTCAATACTAGGGATGGTCCGCCATGCAAAGTTTCTGAATGTATCTGATCAATCAACAATAGTGTCACATGATGGTGCTGTGGCAAAATGATTGGATGTTTTTGTGCGTAAGATAACATAGCATTGGCCAACCTCCCACCTACTCGTATCAAGCCATTGGAGTCTATGAATGGATTGAGTTTAAGCAGTCTACTATTACGAGACAATGTTTCATTGTGCATTAGATGATTGTAGTCTTCCTGGAATGCTATTTGTTGTACTAGCCTTAGAATTGTTGCCTCGGCAGTATTCCATTCAACGCTAGTAAGACAATTCAAGCGTCGGTTCTGTGTATTTCGACAATTGTGTATGAATCGTTGAACGGTTGCTATCACTCGAATTAATCGTGATATAGAAGAATACCTTAAAAGAATGTCATCGGTCAACTTAGTAAGGAAGGTGGTTGATATTGATGGTTTTGCTTCTAAGTCCGTGCGTTCTGTAATGTGATTTGACCTTGGCCAGTCCTCTTGCTTCTGGCTCAACCATGTCGGACCATGCCACCACAGGTTATTATTAATTAAACTGGACGTTGAGATACCCCTAGAGGCTAGATCCGCAGGATTGTGACTTGTTGAGACGTGTTGCCAACAGTCGTGTTTTACAATGTCTTGAATTTCTACTACCCGGTTAGCTACATAGGTCTTCCACCGTGACGGATGTTCTCGTATCCACTGTAGCACGATCATTGCATCTGTCCATGCGAATATGGGCACATCGAGTAGTTGCATGTCCTGTATGGTTGTTTTGATCAACCTTGCAAGGAGAACTGCTCCATTTAACTCCAATCTGGGTATTGTGGTAGGTTTAGTGGGCGCTACTCTTGATTTTGCCGTAAGCAAGGTTGATCTTATGCGTCCATCTTGTCCTTCAACTCTCAAATACACAACAGCCGCATAAGCCCTTGATGAGGCATCGCAAAACCCATGCAATTGCATGCGTGCATGGGTAATATATTGAATCCATCTTGGAATTTTTAACAATTGCAGCTGTTGTAGGTCTGTTTTGAATGATTGCCATTGTATATGAATGGCGGTTGGAACTGGTGTATCCCAAGAACAGCCAGTAATCCACAGCGTTTGCATTAAGATCTTTGCTGTAATGATGATGGGTGCAAGCCAACCAAGGGGATCATACAACGATGCAATTTCAGATAATATTGTTCGCTTACTTGATAACGTTTGTGTATTCCTTTGAGTAACCGTGAATGAAAAATAATCCAGTGCGGGATGCCATCGTATTCCCAATGTTTTAATTGATTCGTTGTCCGCAAATGTTAATGCCCCCTTGACTTCGCGATGATCAATGGGTATATCTTCAAGCAGTTTCGGATCATTGCTGGCCCATTTCCTTAAATTGAACCCGCCTGCCTTCATCATATTTAAGAATTCTACTTGAAGTCGTTTAGCATCAGTGATGTTATCGGCTCCAGTTAACAGGTCGTCCACGTAGAAGTCAGTGTATGTGGCCCTTGAGGCTAACGGCCAGTTAGTACTCTCGTCTTCTGCTAGCTGCTGAAGTACGCGCACAGCGAGGTACGGAGCAGACGTAGTCCCAAATGTGACTGTCTTGAGTTCATAGTCTAGAAGTTGCATAGTCTTGGGATGTTGCCAAAGGATTCGTTGGTATGTGCGTTGATCTGGGTGCACATAGATCATTCTATACATCTTTTCGATGTCTGCACTCATCACTATTTTGTATTTTCTCCAGTTGAGAAGTGTTGCGAATAATTTTGGTTGCAACGTAGGCCCCTTTAACATATAATCATTGAGCGATTTTCCATTTGTTGTTCTAGCTGAGGCGTCGAATACTACTCTTAACTTTGTTGTAGTGCTTTCCTTAAAAACTGCGTGGTGTGGAATGTAGTAATGTGGTTTAGTGTCCGTAGGAGGAGCTACTTCCTCCATATGACCAAGCTCTATATATTCATTGAGACACTTTCTGTAGTCCCTTTCCAACTCAGGGTTTTTTACAAACTGTCGTTGTAAGGCTAAAAATCGTTTAAGAGCTTGTGGCCTTGATTGTCCTAATATAGGAGCTTCATTGTTTTTGAACGGTAAGCTGACTTGGTATTTTCCGTTTCTCAATCGTTGATATGTCATTCGAAATATTCCTTGACACTCTTCTTCCTCTTGGTTCAGAATAGTTTGTGTTGGGAGTTCCTCTAGCTCCCAAAATCGCTTGAGTTGTTTGTTTAGATCAATATCAGTAATCGTAGCTGTGCAGATTGTTACCTTATCGTCATTTGTGTTGGTAGTAGATCCTAGTAGGACCCAGCCAAAGATCGTGTTCATTGCTACAGGTGCTGTATCTGATCCTCGTCTAATTCCATCTTGAATTATCTTTGCATAAACCCTTGCTCCCAGTAGGGCATCTATTTTTCCAGGTTGCCAATAAGTGGGATCAGCCAGCTGTATTCCTTGTAGATGTTGATACTCCTTTCTGGTGATCAATCTTGTCGGTAGACAAGTTGTAATGCCTTTCAAAACTAGAAAGTCTTCTTCAATTGTAGTTCCATCGAATTCGCAGGAACTCAGTTGTAGCCTTGTTTGTTGATGAGCTGTAGCAGAAGGACTAGTGTTTAAGCCCGTTATTGCTACTGATGTTGGAGTGCGAGTAGCACCTAATTTCTTGCAGGCTGCCTCAGTTATAAATGAGGATTGAGATCCACTATCTATCAGGCAGCGCAGACATGTAAATTCACCAAACTTACTCTTTACCATTACTAACGCTGTCGATAGTAATGCATGATGATCTTCCCTGGCTACGAACGTTTGGGTAGTGTTTAACCCATCAGCACCGTCGGCTGATTGTAACTTTGTAGGAGAATTGTTAACTTGCTTGCTGTCAACATGGTGTGTTTGATTTTGTGTTGTTTTGGCGTGTTTTGGTACGAACGAGTCATCGTACGAACGGCTCTTGAATTTCTCTGACGTTGTTCTAGGTTGTTCCTTGCCGTGGTTATCGTGCAGTGTGGTATGATGCCTTTGATTGCATTTATAACATTTGTATTTACTAGTGCATGCATTTACCAGATGATTCCTTGACAAACAATTGAGACAGCGTCCTGAATTCTTAATGATTTTTCGTTTTGCTTCTGTGTTCATTTTATTGTATTTTGAACACCTTTGAACAAAATGATTTCCATCACAAGCTGGACATCTGCTCTTACTTGCAGTGTGACAAGTCAACGTTGTTTGTCTTGATTGTAGTTTTGATTGCGGTGCCTTAGTGACCAATACATCCGCAATGGATTCCAACACCCTTAAGCGTGTGTTTAAAAATTTGGTGAATTGTGCTAATGTTGGCAATTCTTGACTTGCCCCTTGGTCTTCTTCCCATAACTTCAGCGTCATGAATGGCAACTTCTGAATTAATAAATGGATTAGTAGTACATCCCATGCACTTGTGTCAACCGTTAAGCTCTTCAATTGCTGTAGACACTCCTCAGTTGTGTCAAGCAATGATCTGATGCCCTTGCTTGATTCCAAATTTTGCTTGGGCTGGTTGACTAAAGTTTTAAGTTGGTGATTTACTAAAATTCTTTTGTTCTCATACCGCTCCTTTAGCTTGTTCCAGGCTGGTGTATAGTCCTGATCTGTTATGGGAGTGTGTCTTAAGACCTTCTCGGCTTCACCAACTAAACATGTTTTTAAATGATGTAATTTTTGCACATCTGTTAGTCTAGTATTTTTATGTACTAATGATACAAAAAGATCATGGAATGATCGCCATCGATCATAATCGCCATTATATGTCGGTAATGCAATCCTAGGCAATGAGGATTCTTGTTGAATAATTGTTGTGGTTGACTGCATTGAAGCAGATGTGTTAGGTTGTGACTCTATAACAGTTGAATACTTCCGTAAGCCTTCCACTAACTCGCTCATATATTCTGTGTACTTGAGCTCTGATTTACTGTAGTTATCTTCTTCCAGAAATGTATTTGATTCATCTGAATCCTGCCCAACCAATGATTCATTGAGTTCTAAATCAATTGTGCTATAATCTTGCCAATTTTTTTTAAATCTGAAATTCTGGTTTCGTAGAATCCTTGAGTGCGTTTAGGTATTGCAGTTTTTTTTGCGTTCTCAATGAACTTGTTTAGTCTGTCTCTCAACACCGCTTCCTTATTGAATAATCCTTGTAGCGAAGACATCTTACCGCTATGTATGTATTATGTAACGGTAATGTATGTAGCTTTAGCTTGCTAATGCTACGTGACTTGATGCTTGCTTTATTCGAGTGGACTTAAGAATCTAACAAATGAATTACACGAAATCGAATGCTTCTAATTCCTGGATGGAACCACCAAAATGTTTATGCACGGGTATCTTGGTTCCTGGATGGAACCACAAAATTGTTTATGCAAGTAGCTTGGTTCCTGTAGGAACACCAAACAATTTAAATTGGAATAATTAGTTCCTGAAACTATAAAACGATATGGGGAAAGGTCACAAAATATGCCTGTATACTAGGCTGATGTAAAATTCCCGTATTATTTATTAATACTGCAATTTCGGCACGTGTGTAACGGAACAGTTGCTGTAGAACCGTTCACAAGCCACATGTGGTGATGCTAAATTGGTGGATTATGTTAGTGTAGCGGTATATTAAAATCAGAACGCATATAATTAGAGATACATTCGATTTAATTTGCAATTCATTTGAAGTTAACTTAAGCACTCTAATTTAAAGCGAGACACTTATCTATAATTAGTCTATGATATTTCAATAATATATTACTAAATCTAGGTTTATAAATTTCAACAGGAGCAAAAAACAATTCCGCATATATATTCCAACTTGACTCAACTGAATAGTGTAGGAATACTGTCTTGAAATATGTTTTAAACAAGATAAATTTAATTTATTTCTAATAAAATATTTATGAAAACACAATTTATGCAAACAAGAGAACAATTCGCAGGTATATTCCAGCTTGACTCTGACTGAGAAGTATAGGAATAACTGTCTTGAATTGTTCTGTACAAGGTAATTTACGTTATTAATGAAAAAACTGTTATCACTGAAATCTAATTTTAATAAAAAATGAAAGAAAATGAAAAATATTTAATTAACCTTCTTAACAAATGTTGTTGTTAACGCACAATAAATTTAACACAATTGTCACTATAATTGTTTTCCTTCACCAAAAATCGCATGAGAGCTTATGCTTACCATAGGTAGATTATAAGCTAATTTCACGATTTGCACAAGTGAATAAACTCAAAAAAAAAGAAAAACTAAACTGGAACACTATACCACGATCTAGACTGCTTGACTTGGAAAAATATAAGAGAGCGATCCATGCAAATGCTCGGCTTTATATAGGGTTTGAACCGCCATTTTTGTGTGTGGAACCCGCAACCATAATGCTAATTACTCAGAATGCCTTGGTTTTCATCAACATAAATTAATTTAATTCGATGCGGAATTTAGTCATCTATATTTCCTCACAAAAAGATCTCCATCATAATTTAATTTAACTGAATGAAAATTAAATATCCAAATTGTGCTATAACATGGCGCAATTAAATTCTTGTCATCCATGTTGAGAAAAATTGATGTGGAACGTATTTTTCTTCATCTCACTTCTACTTGCTATCTCTTTTCTTCTCATTAGTTATATGAGAAATCATAAATTAGCAATATCTTTTTACTGAGATACTTTAGGACTTAATCATAAATTAGCAAATATCTTTTTACTGAGATACTTTAGGACTTTTTAAATACCTCCATCGGATTCCTCATTAAAAAATACCCTAAATTCATGTGCCATATGTTGGCAATACATGAAATTTGACAGTTCCGCGATGTTTATAGTTTTCCTTTCGCGGTTCCGCGGTCGCGAGTTTTCAGTGGTGTTTTTCCTGGTGTAGTGCTACTTAAGACAAAGGTAAGTTGTGCTAATTGTATTGTGCTCGGTAATTAGTGTTTGTGTGTGTTTATTTTGTAAGAAAGTTCCCTTGTTTACATAATTAGCAATCTTAACCTGTCTTCAGGTGAGATTTTCGTTTATTGTTTTTCCGCGGAAAAACCTCGCGGGAAGTTAATTTTATGTAGAAAATCTGTTTAATAACTCATGAACTTCGGTTCTATTGGGTTATTGTACTTTAAAAACTTGTGAAAACTATATATTTAAACAAGTTACTTTCCCTTGCGAGAACTGTCAAAGGTGAAAATTTTCGCGTAATTTTCCTTGAAATAGTTCGCGGGAAAGTTGTTTGTTATAGCTATTGTGTTCTATGACTCTTTTTCAATGATTAGTATAAATTTCGAGTGATAGAAATTGAAATTTATCTAATTATTACATAAATTCCATTTCCCACAGTGTTGTTGTTGTGTTTACATACATCTGTTTACATGTCATATGTATGGGGAGAAATTGGAAATTTTTTGTGCTTTTTTTATTTAAATTCAATTAATATTTCTTGTTTTTTTTTATTTAAAATAATTCATGGTTTATTGCATTAATTAATTCATATTTTCTTTTCATTTCAGCTAATCCTCCATGGATGTAGGTACGTAGGTACCAATTCTACGTGGGAGGAATATATGCCAGACGATTTCCCTGGCTGGTACTTAAGTTAAGTACTTTAAGTTGGTTTTTTCTTTTATTAATTGTTTTTTGTTTCTTTTTAGATTTATTCATCGCTGAACAAAAGTGTTTTGGCTCTGCACAGATCGTAGATTAGGAAAAATCATTGTTGCAACACCGTCGACAATTCAAGTTTTGCGTTTAGGGTTTTTAAGCAATTAGTTACGGTCTGGGGGAAGTGGTTGAGAGTTAAGGGTAAATTAGGTAATGACTATAGATGTCAGTGGGAAGAAGTAACGTGCTAACGAGGGAAGAATTGTTACGAGTTAAGGATCAGGAAAAGGAATTGGAAACCAGAACGCAGGAATTGAAGGAGTGCCAGCTGAAATTACAACATTATGAACAGGATTGGCGGTATCTAGAAGAGCATCTAACGGATGAATTAAAGAAACGATTGCCGAGTGAAGACGTAAATAAGTTTCTGGAGGAAATAAATGAGGCTACAGTGAAAAGCACAAAGGGAGAAACCTTAGATTTGTTGATAACGTCTACCTTTGAAGTTATTGGTAGAATTGAGAAAGAAACAGATCAAGCATTGGATGAGTGCAAACAGGAAAACAGGGCTTTAAAAGGAACTATAAAGTCTTTAGAAAGGCAATTGGAGGAGGCAGAAAAGACTGCCACTGAACTAGAGCAAGAATTAGGAGTCGCACCATTATCACAAGAAGAGGGTCTAGTTCGAGGGATTTTTAAGAAGTGGTCACCCAAGAAATTAGTATTCTACGAATGGCAGCGAGAAGAAAGAGCGAGTACTTCAGGACAAGAAGAAATTTTGAAAGCTAAAAAGCAGACCTTAGCAAAGACGAGTGAAGACCAAGTGTCGAAAGAAAAAAACTCAGAGAAACCAGCAAGGAAAACCATGGCCGATGCTTAAGATAAAGTCATGGACTTGGTATCCAGATACATACCCACGTTTTCTGGAGAAAGAACGCCAAAACTGTCGAAGGAAGTTCACCGTTTCTTGAGCTGCTGCAAAGATCTTTACGATCGTTTAAAGGCCGAGGAACAGCCAATCTTCATGAAATGTGTAAGATATCGGTTGTTAGACGACGCATATTATCTAGTAAGCTCGGAGGAGCCGAAGGATTTTGAAGCGTTGCAGCAGACAATTCAAACTGCCTATATGCCAAAAAATCGTACTGTGAGCTGCGAGCTGAAATGATAGCATGCGTTCAAAGGCCCGGTGACGACATAAAAGACTATGCGGATAGACTTAAGGAGCTACTGTGTCAAATCAAGGCGGCAGTTTCGGCTAAGTATCCAGGCAAAGACGGGGGATTGATAGCGGAACTTGAGGCAGACGCGGTGGCAACGTTCAAGGCAGGTGTGATGCAGCAGACTACTCAGCTTTATTTGACGGGACGCAAATTTCGATCTCTGGATGAAGCACGTGAGGAGGCCGACTACTTCGAGATGGATGCTAGGAGACTTAAGATTAAGGAACCAGGACTG
Source organism: Dioctria rufipes (assembly GCA_963924295.1). Classification (NCBI taxonomy): domain Eukaryota; kingdom Metazoa; phylum Arthropoda; class Insecta; order Diptera; family Asilidae; genus Dioctria; species Dioctria rufipes. The sequence goes on from CAWUPM010000368.1 coordinate 18,112, forward strand.
CGGAATTATACGAAGGAAGACAACAGAGGAATGGCAGCAGGCAGCTGGGGTGCTGGTAGGTTCAGCAAGGAGGAACCTAAAAGGACGAGACCGCAATTCAGGCCGGCATTATCGGGAATGCACAGGGGTTCTCCTAGTCAAACAGAGCAACCAAGACCTATTCAGTGCTTTCGGTGCGGTCAATGGGGACATTTTGCTAAGGAATGTAGAGAAAGGAAACAGACGCCTTACTGTACAAAATGCCGGATATATGGACATGACGCAACTGGATGCAAGAGGCAACAAGTTCACTTCTGTTCTGAATGTCAGGAATATGGACATGAGGTATCCAATTGTCGAATTCATCACGTCAGAGTGGTAAACTGCGCAGCTGGCATACAAGATGAATTCCATTCAGCAAGGGAGGGGCTTTATTGCCAATTTTGCCAAACATGTGACCATTACACAGATATCTGCGTAAAGAAGTACTTGGCAGAGAAGGAAAAGGAAAAATTAAATTCTAAGAGCAAATTTATCATCACAGTCGCATCAGATATAGCTGTAGAAGGTACGTTTAGGCTTTTATTAGATACGGGATCCACATGTAGCTTAATGAAGCTCAATAGGATAAAAAGAGATACCTTCATACACACACAACATAAAATAAGAATTGGAGGACTATTTGGAAACACGATAAGCTCCATAGGTACTTGTGAGGCAAAGCTACTGATAGATAACGGTCAGCAGGTTTGCCAATTTAATGTCATTGGTGAAACTGAGTCCATTCCCGCCGATGGTATCCTTGGAATGGATTTCCTCAGTGACAAAGCTGTGATCGATTGTGTAAATAGGAAATTGTGGATTCAAGATGCCAACGAAGTGCAGAAAGAAAGTTCCGTTTTTAGAAATGTATCCAATAATTACAGTCCTAGAAATCAGTTCCATGCCAGAATAGAGGAGGCTCACAGGAGCGTGGCAGAAAACAGCAGACCAGATATCAGTAACCCAGACAGCAACCGGAAGAATATAAAATGTAATGTAAAGGAAGCCTCAGGACAGGGGGAGAAAAGTATACCCATATTGGATGAGCCAGTCCAGCCACAACAAGGGGAGAAGACTTGGACCATAGCTTACGACAGTGCGGTATTGGACAATGTAAGAGCCAAAAAAATTTGTGAAGAAGGGAGGATACAACAGAAAGGTTATGGGTACAACGGAATAGAGGATGCAAGGTCATTCGTAAGAATTGCTAATGCCACCGCCTGTTTCGTAGAAACCCGGAATTCTACGCATAGACAACGGAGGTCTCGTAAATTTTCCAGACTACCAGTATGGAACCATAAGGGCAGTTACAGCTTTCATCTGCAACGACGGCGATCCCAGGAGATGTCGCAAAAGGGTAAGTTGGAGCTACCAAAATATGTTCGTCAGATAGAAACGGTAGCGCCAGCCCGAAATAAGACCGAAAGGGAAAATATTACGCCAAGTTACGCCGGATGGTACAAGGTAAGTAATGGTTATGACCCAGCAATAGGGAGACTTAACCAAAGATTTTTTCCACCAAATTCCCTCTAATTTCAGGAGCAGTTCGATGAGCGAAGCTTGATATGGACAGGAAGATATGAAAGGTGTTATAAAGAAAACCCAGTGCCCATTTTAAGGTAAATTTACAGATAAAAAGGTAATAGAAGATGTTTGAAAAGAAATATATATATGTACGTATAGAAGAACAAGAATAAAAAATAAGGATTTTATAAGAATAAGAAGATGTTTGAAAAGAAATATATATATGTACGTATAGAAGAACAAGAATAAAAAATAAAGATTTTATAAGAATAAGTGAATAAGAAAGGAAAAATTGAAATATTGCAAGAATAATTGAATAAAAAGGAAGAAATAAGAGTTTTAAAATAAAGAGAAGCGTGAAAAATAAAAAAAAAAGAATTAAGAGATTAAAAAGAAAAGAGAAGTTTAAAAAAAATTAACAAGAAATGTGAATATGTTGTAAATGCATAGAACGAGTGACAATTAACAAGTTCGTACAAGTTAAAAGAAAAAGTCATCAAGTTCGAAAATATAATGCTTAGATATCGCAGTTTATAATTAAAGAACAATAATGATTACTATGTATAATAAGATACCTTAAGACTTAGATGTTAAGAAAGATTGCATGTATTTTGTGTAGTGTTAGCCTTAGAAGTTCAACGTGGGATATAATACGGTAACAGAGGGGAAAAATCAGTACGCAGCGAATGAGAGGAAAAACAGTGTTATACGGAGCCCTGGATTATTTAACTCGTGTAGATATGGATGCAAAATTTGGAAGTAAGCCCGGAAAGCATAGTTAAACACTTGGGAAATGCTTTGTCGAGAATTAATAAACATTATGGAATGACTTGCATACAGTTTCCTGTTAAGAGCTTGTGATATGATGTATTTACAAACATAGGTGATGCAGAAATTAAAAAATATTTCTTTAAGTACGGGTGGACTCTCAATATAATTGGCAGAACTCCATCGTGCCAAAAAGAGAATCAATAAAATATAAATAAGTTTTTACAAATATTATTATCAATCCACCAACCATCAAGGCAACTAGATAATCGAGAGTATTGCTACATTAAGTGTTACTCATCTCCTGGAACAAAATATCCTCTTAAAACGTAGAAAATAAGAGCAACGATTTTTTTTGTCCAGTCTATTGTAATAAAATTAGAGAATCCCCTGTAACGAAAAGCGATGTATAAATATCTCTGAAAATGTTAATGTGGAACTAAGATCTGGAATACTCGATTCAGTGAAAATAAAAATACATTGATAATGACATTAACGAAAAAATGGTTAATATGCGAATCGAATGTAATATGCAGGAAATATTATAAAAGCTGGAATAAGTGTAGCACAAAATGACTGGCAGTAGTAATTCGGAAAACATCTTTTAAGACAGACGAGAAACAGCAAGTTCAGGCCAACAGCAACAGACTAGATATTCTACCACTATAGGGCAACATACTCCAAATTCGTAATGCAGAACAGCAACAAGTCGAAGCAGACATCGGGATCGACCTTACCATTGACATGATCGATATCACCTTTGCAGCGAAACCAGACCATCCCTCCCCTTGGTTAAGCAGCTGTAAATAGTAAAGTAGTTTTATTGTACTGATGTAATTGTTTAGGGCACCCATAGGAAGAATAACTTTAAGGCTAGAAGATTTTAAAAATTGTAATTACGGTAGAAAAGAATTTTGTTATGGCAGTATTTTTGTATTCTGGTTACGGTAATTGAGTGTAAAAAGAACGGCATTTTTGATAGTTGATAAGATTATGCATGTAAACTAATTAATTATCTTTGTTAATAATAAAATTTTTAAGTTTAGAAAGAAGTATGTAATAGAGATAATTAACTTATTAGGATAGGAAATATGTAAAAGAAAAAAGCAGAGTAAGTTAAATAATTTCAAAGACAAATGGTAAGAAATGAAATGTAAAAGATTTAAAGATGAGATGTAAATAGAAATATTAAATATGAGAAGAAAAAGAGAAATGAAATGTGATAATAAAATAAAAATAGAAATTGAATGTGAAATCACGAAAACTGAAACAATTTAAGAAAAGGCAAATAAGAAAATTTAGCATTGTAAAGAGAAGAAACATACTATAAAGTAATTGAAGGAAATGTAAAAGAAAAAAAAAATGATGTATAAAAAAAATAAAAAAATAGAAGAATAGAACAGAAATTGTAAGTATACCGAACCATAGCTATAAAAATTGTTTAGATCATAGTGAATATTGTCCCTTAGTTTTTGTATAAATTAGTTAAGTTATATATTGTAACCTAACTGAGCACCCCGATCTGATTCCTCTTGGGAATCAGTTTTTCTCAGGGGGGAGGAATGTCGTGACCCAATATTCAATTGGTGAAATTGTGACATCACGACCCGAGCTAGCAGCAAATGCACAAGTAATTAAACGATTTGCAATAACTAAGCATTTTAATTCGCACAGTAAAATGCTTGCGATTGCGAATTGTTTACTTGTAAACTGTCGCATCCACTGCTGTATGTAACTGGGCATTGAGTCATGGTTAAGTAATTCACTTCGCATAGTGAAATACTCAGCTGGGCTCACTGTTTGTTTACATGCAGTATTGGAGACTCCCGCTGTCGGCAGTGATTAACGTAATACTTTGTAATTATGATTGCAAGGTATTGCGCTGGTCACTGGGTCAAAGTCGCTTCCGCCTGGTTGAATGGAGGTAAGCACGGTCGTTTCGATAGATCGGGTTGCGTAGTTAGAAGTTCGTTTAGTTTAATAAAAATAACGGTTCGGTGCTCAAGAGGGCAGTCAGTAGTAATTCGAGCGGTTAGACGGAGTGGTAGCTCCAGTTAGTAATTAGAGCGCTTAAGGAAAAGTTTAAGTTAACGTAAATAAAGTTTTATAATTGAATTACGCGAGTTTTTATTAGCCTTTAATTGTTTTTACGGGATTGCTTTTTGGGACACGACAAGGCAATCCTCGGCGTATTCAAAATTTGCGACAGTAAAAAATATTATTTTGACAAATTCACTCATGAAAAAGCAATCCACGGCGTATTTAAAATTTGCGACAGTAAAAAATTATTTTTTGATAAATTTACTATAGAAAAGGCAATCCTCGGCGTATATAAAATTTGCGACAGTAAAAATTTATTTTTTGACAAATTCACTATAGAAAAGGCAATCCTCGGCGTATTAAAAATTTGCGACCGTAAAAAATAATTTTTTGAGAAATTTACTATAGAAAAGGCAATCCTCGGCGTATTTAAAATTTGCGACAGTAAAAAATTATTTTTTGAAAAATTTACTATAGAAAAGGCAATCCTCGTCGTATTTAAAATTTGCGACAGTAAAAAATTATTTTTTGACAAATTCACTATAGAAAAGGCAATCCTCGGCGTATTAAAAATTTGCGACAGTAAAAAATACTATTTTCACAAATTCACTAAAGGAAAGGCAATCCTCGGCGTATTTAAAATTTGCGACAGTAAAAAATTATTTTTTGATAAATTTATTATAGAAAAGGCAATACTCGGCGTGTTTAAAATTTTCGACAGTAAAAAATTATTTTTTGACGAATTCACTATAGAAAATGCAATCCTCGGTGTATTTAAAATTTGCGACAATAAAAAATATTATTTTGACAAATTCACTATAGAAAAGGCAATCCTCGGCGTATTTAAAATTTGCGACCGTAAAAAATAATTTCTTGAAACATTTACTATAGAAAAGGCAATCCTCGGCGTATTTAAAATTTGCGACAGTAAAAAATTATTTTTTGAAAAATTTACTATAGAAAAGGCAATCCTCGGCGTATTTAAAATTTGCGACAGTAAAAAATTATTTTTTGAAAAATTTACTATAGAAAAGGCAATCCTCGGCGTATTTAAAATTTGCGACAGTAAAAAATTATTTTTTGAAAAATTTACTATAGAAAAGGCAATCCTCGGCGTATTTAAAATTTGCGACAGTAAAAAATAGTTTTTTGAGAAATTTACTATAGAAAAGGCAATCCTCGGCGAATTTAAATTTGCGACAATAAAAATTATTTTTTGAAAACTTTACTATAGAAAAGGCAATCCTCGGCGTATTTAAAATTTGCGACAGTAAAAAATTATTTTTTGACAAATTCACTATAGAAAAGGCAGTCCTCGGCGAATTAAAAATTTGCGACCGTAAAAAATAGTTTTTTGAGAAATTTACTATAGAAAAGGCAATCCTCGGCGAATTTAAATTTGCGACAGTAAAAAATTATTTTTTGAAAACTTTACTATAGAAAAGGCAATCCTCGCGTATTTAAAATTTGCGACAGTAAAAAATTATTTTTTGAAAAATTTACTATAGAAAAGGCAATCCTCGGCGTATTTAAAATTTGCGACAGTAAAAAATAATTTTTTGAAAAATTTACTATAGAAAACGCAATCCTCGGCGAATTTAAATTTGCGACAGTAAAAAATTATTTTTTGAAAACTTTACTATAGAAAAGGCAATCCTCGGCGTATTTAAAATTTGCGACAGTAAAAAATAATTTTTTGAAAAATTTACTATAGAAAACGCAATCCTCGGCGAATTTAAATTTGCGACAGTAAAAAATTATTTTTTGAAAACTTTACTATAGAAAAGGCAATCCTCGGCGTATTTAAAATTTGCGACAGTAAAAAATTATTTTTTGAAAAATTTACTATAGAAAAGGCAATCCTCGGCGTATTTAAAATTTGCGACAGTAAAAAATTATTTTTTGAAAAATTTACTATAGAAAAGGCAATCCTCGTCGTATTTAAAATTTGCGACAGTAAAAAATTATTTTTTGACAAATTCACTATAGAAAAGGCAATCCTCGGCGTATTAAAAATTTGCGACAGTAAAAAATACTAGTTTCACAAATTCACTAAAGGAAAGGCAATCCTCGGCGTATTTAAAATTTGCGACAGTAAAAAATTATTTTTTGATAAATTTATTATAGAAAAGGCAATACTCGGCGTGTTTAAAATTTTCGACAGTAAAAAATTATTTTTTGACGAATTCACTATAGAAAATGCAATCCTCGGTGCATTTAAAATTTGCGACAATAAAAAATATTATTTTGACAAATTCACTATAGAAAGGCAATCCTCGGCGTATTTAAAATTTGCGACCGTAAAAAATAATTTCTTGAAACATTTACTATAGAAAAGGCAATCCTCGGCGTATTTAAAATTTGCGACAGTAAAAAATTATTTTTTGAAAAATTTACTATAGAAAAGGCAATCCTCGGCGTATTTAAAATTTGCGACAGTAAAAAATTATTTTTTGAAAAATTTACTATAGAAAAGGCAATCCTCGGCGTATTTAAAATTTGCGACAGTAAAAAATTAGTTTTTGAAAAATTTACTATAGAAAAGGCAATCCTCAGCGTATTTAAAATTTGCGACAGTAAAAAATAGTTTTTTGAGAAATTTACTATAGAAAAGGCAATCCTCGGCGAATTTAAATTTGCGACAATAAAAATTATTTTTTGAAAACTTTACTATAGAAAAGGCAATCCTCGGCGTATTTAAAATTTGCGACAGTAAAAAATTATTTTTTGACAAATTCACTATAGAAAAGGCAGTCCTCGGCGAATTAAAAATTTGCGACCGTAAAAAATAGTTTTTTGAGAAACTTACTCTAGAAAAGGCAATCCTCGGCGAATTTAAATTTGCGACAGTAAAAAATTATTTTTTGAAAACTTTACTATAGAAAAGGCAATCCTCGCGTATTTAAAATTTGCGACAGTAAAAAATAATTTTTTGAAAAATTTACTATAGAAAAGGCAATCCTCGGCGTATTTAAAATTTGCGACAGTAAAAAATTATTTTTTGACAAATTCACTATAGAAAAGGCAATCCTCGGCGTATTAAAAATTTGCGACAGTAAAAAATACTATTTTCACAAATTCACTAAAGGAAAGGCAATCCTCGGCGTATTTAAAATTTGCGACAGTAAAAAATTATTTTTTGATAAATTTATTATAGAAAAGGCAATACTCGGGGTGTTTAAAATTTTCGACAGTAAAAAATTATTTTTTGACGAATTCACTATAGAAAATGCAATCCTCGGTGTATTTAAAATTTGCGACAATAAAAATTATTATTTTGACAAATTCACTATAGAAAAGGCAATCCTCGGCGTATTTAAAATTTGCGACCGTAAAAAATAATTTCTTGAAACATTTACTATAGAAAAGGCAATCCTCGGCGTATTTAAAATTTGCGACAGTAAAAAATTATTTTTTGAAAAATTTACTATAGAAAAGGCAATCCTCGGCGTATTTAAAATTTGCGACAGTAAAAAATTATTTTTTGAAAAATTTACTATAGAAAAGGCAATCCTCGGCGTATTTAAAATTTGCGACAGTAAAAAATTATTTTTTGAAAAATTTACTATAGAAAAGGCAATCCTCGGCGTATTTAAAATTTGCGACAGTAAAAAATAGTTTTTTGAGAAATTTACTATAGAAAAGGCAATCCTCGGCGAATTTAAATTTGCGACAGTAAAAAATTATTTTTTGAAAACTTTACTATAGAAAAGGCAATCCTCGGCGTATTTAAAATTTGCGACAGTAAAAAATTATTTTTTGAAAAATTTACTATAGAAAAGGCAATCCTCGGCGTATTTAAAATTTGCGACAGTAAAAAATTATTTTTTGAAAAATTTACTATAGAAAAGGCAATCCTCGTCGTATTTAAAATTTGCGACAGTAAAAAATTATTTTTTGACAAATTCACTATAGAAAAGGCAATCCTCGGCGTATTAAAAATTTGCGACAGTAAAAAATACTAGTTTCACAAATTCACTAAAGGAAAGGCAATCCTCGGCGTATTTAAAATTTGCGACAGTAAAAAATTATTTTTTGATAAATTTATTATAGAAAAGGCAATACTCGGCGTGTTTAAAATTTTCGACAGTAAAAAATTATTTTTTTGACGAATTCACTATAGAAAATGCAATCCTCGGTGCATTTAAAATTTGCGACAATAAAAAATATTATTTTGACAAATTCACTATAGAAAGGCAATCCTCGGCGTATTTAAAATTTGCGACCGTAAAAAATAATTTCTTGAAACATTTACTATAGAAAAGGCAATCCTCGGCGTATTTAAAATTTGCGACAGTAAAAAATTATTTTTGAAAAATTTACTATAGAAAAGGCAATCCTCGGCGTATTTAAAATTTGCGACAGTAAAAAATTATTTTTTGAAAAATTTACTATAGAAAAGGCAATCCTCGGCGTATTTAAAATTTGCGACAGTAAAAAATTATTTTTTGAAAAATTTACTATAGAAAAGGCAATCCTCAGCGTATTTAAAATTTGCGACAGTAAAAAATAGTTTTTTGAGAAATTTACTATAGAAAAGGCAATCCTCGGCGAATTTAAATTTGCGACAATAAAAATTATTTTTTGAAAACTTTACTATAGAAAAGGCAATCCTCGGCGTATTTAAAATTTACGACAGTAAAAAATTATTTTTTGACAAATTCACTATAGAAAAGGCAGTCCTCGGCGAATTAAAAATTTGCGACCGTAAAAAATAGTTTTTTGAGAAACTTACTCTAGAAAAGGCAATCCTCGGCGAATTTAAATTTGCGACAGTAAAAAATTATTTTTTGAAAACTTTACTATAGAAAAGGCAATCCTCGCGTATTTAAAATTTGCGACAGTAAAAAATTATTTTTTGAAAAATTTACTATAGAAAAGGCAATCCTCGGCGTATTTAAAATTTGCGACAGTAAAAAATTATTTTTTGACAAATTCACTATAGAAAAGGCAATCCTCGGCGTATTAAAAATTTGCGACAGTAAAAAATACTATTTTCACAAATTCACTAAAGGAAAGGCAATCCTCGGCGTATTTAAAATTTGCGACAGTAAAAAATTATTTTTTGATAAATTTATTATAGAAAAGGCAATACTCGGGGTGTTTAAAATTTTCGACAGTAAAAAATTATTTTTTGACGAATTCACTATAGAAAATGCAATCCTCGGTGTATTTAAAATTTCCGACAATAAAAATTATTATTTTGACAAATTCACTATAGAAAAGGCAATCCTCGGCGTATTTAAAATTTGCGACCGTAAAAAATAATTTCTTGAAACATTTACTATAGAAAAGGCAATCCTCGGCGTATTTAAAATTTGCGACAGTAAAAAATTATTTTTTGAAAAATTTACTATAGAAAAGGCAATCCTCGGCGTATTTAAAATTTGCGACAGTAAAAAATTATTTTTTGAAAAATTTACTATAGAAAAGGCAATCCTCGGCGTATTTAAAATTTGCGACAGTAAAAAATTATTTTTTTGAAAAATTTACTATAGAAAAGGCAATCCTCGGCGTATTTAAAATTTGCGACAGTAAAAAATAGTTTTTTGAGAAATTTACTATAGAAAAGGCAATCCTCGGCGAATTTAAATTTGCGACAATAAAAATTATTTTTTGAAAACTTTACTATAGAAAAGGCAATCCTCGGCGTATTTAAAATTTGCGACAGAAAAAAATTATTTTTTGACAAATTCACTATAGAAAAGGCAGTCCTCGGCGAATTAAAAATTGCGACCGTAAAAAATAGTTTTTTGAGAAATTTACTATAGAAAAGGCAATCCTCGGCGAATTTAAATTTGCGACAGTAAAAAATTATTTTTGAAAACTTTACTATAGAAAAGGCAATCCTCGCGTATTTAAAATTTGCGACAGTAAAAAATTATTTTTTGAAAAATTTACTATAGAAAAGGCAATCCTCGGCGTATTTAAAATTTGCGACAGTAAAAAATAATTTTTTGAAAAAATTTACTATAGAAAACGCAATCCTCGGCGAATTTAAATTTGCGACAGTAAAAAATTATTTTTTGAAAACTTTACTATAGAAAAGGCAATCCTCGGCGTATTTAAAATTTGCGACAGTAAAAAATAATTTTTTGAAAAATTTACTATAGAAAACGCAATCCTCGGCGAATTTAAATTTGCGACAGTAAAAAATTATTTTTTGAAAACTTTACTATAGAAAAGGCAATCCTCGGCGTATTTAAAATTTGCGACAGTAAAAAATTATTTTTTTGAAAAATTTACTATAGAAAAGGCAATCCTCGGCGTATTTAAAATTTGCGACAGTAAAAAATTATTTTTGAAAAATTTACTATAGAAAAGGCAATCCTCGTCGTATTTAAAATTTGCGACAGTAAAAAATTATTTTTTGACAAATTCACTATAGAAAAGGCAATTCTCGGCGTATTAAAAATTTGCGACAGTAAAAAATACTATTTTCACAAATTCACTAAAGGAAAGGCAATCCTCGGCGTATTTAAAATTTGCGACAGTAAAAAATTATTTTTTGATAAATTTATTATAGAAAAGGCAATACTCGGCGTGTTTAAAATTTTCGACAGTAAAAAATTATTTTTTGACGAATTCACTATAGAAAATGCAATCCTCGGTGTATTTAAAATTTGCGACAATAGAAAATATTATTTTGACAAATTCACTATAGAAAAGGCAATCCTCGGCGTATTTAAAATTTGCGACCGTAAAAAATAATTTCTTGAAACATTTACTATAGAAAAGGCAATCCTCGGCGTATTTAAAATTTGCGACAGTAAAAAAATTATTTTTTGAAAAATTTACTATAGAAAAGGCAATCCTCGGCGTATTTAAAATTTGCGACAGTAAAAAATTATTTTTCGAAAAATTTACTATAGAAAAGGCAATCCTCGGCGTATTTAAATTTGCGACAATAAAAATTATTTTTTGAAAACTTTACTATAGAAAAGGCAATCCTCGGCGTATTTAAAATTTGCGACAGTAAAAAATTATTTTTTGAAAAATTTACTATAGAAAAGGCAATCCTCAGCGTATTTAAAATTTGCGACGGTAAAAAATAGTTTTTTGAGAAATTTACTATAGAAAAGGCAATCCTCGGCGAATTTAAATTTGCGACAATAAAAATTATTTTTTGAAAACTTTACTATAGAAAAGGCAATCCTCGCGTATTTAAAATTTGCGACAGTAAAAAATTATTTTTTGAAAAATTTACTATAGAAAAGGCAATCCTCGTCGTATTTAAAATTTGCGACAGTAAAAAATTATTTTTTGACAAATTCACTATAGAAAAGGCAATTCTCGGCGTATTAAAAATTTGCGACAGTAAAAAATACTATTTTCACAAATTCACTAAAGGAAAGGCAATCCTCGGCGTATTTAAAATTTGCGACAGTAAAAAATTATTTTTTGATAAATTTATTATAGAAAAGGCAATACTCGGCGTGTTTAAAATTTTCGACAGTAAAAAATTATTTTTGACGAATTCACTATAGAAAATGCAATCCTCGGTGTATTTAAAATTTGCGACAATAGAAAAATCTTATTTTGACAAATTCACTATAGAAAAGGCAATCCTCGGCGTATTTAAAATTTGCGACCGTAAAAAATAATTTCTTGAAACATTTACTATAGAAAAGGCAATCCTCGGCGTATTTAAAATTTGCGACAGTAAAAAATTATTTTTGAAAAATTTACTATAGAAAAGGCAATCCTCGGCGTATTTAAAATTTGCGACAGTAAAAAATACTATTTTCACAAATTCACTAAAGGAAAGGCAATCCTCGGCGTATTTAAAATTTGCGACAGTAAAAAATTATTTTTTGATAAATTTATTATAGAAAAGGCAATACTCGGCGTGTTTAAAATTTGCGACAGTAAAAAATTATTTTTTGAAAAATTTACTATAGAAAAGGCAATCCTCGGCGTATTTAAAATTTGCGACAGTAAAAAATTATTTTTTGAAAAATTTACTATAGAAAAGGCAATCCTCAGCGTATTTAAAATTTGCGACAGTAAAAAATAGTTTTTTGAGAAATTTACTATAGAAAAGGCAATCCTCGGCGAATTTAAATTTGCGACAATAAAAATTATTTTTTGAAAACTTTACTATAGAAAAGGCAATCCTCGGCGTATTTAAAATTTGCGACAGTAAAAAATTATTTTTTGACAAATTCACTATAGAAAAGGCAGTCGTCGGCGAATTAAAAATTTGCGACCGTAAAAAATAGTTTTTTGAGAAATTTACTATAGAAAAGGCAATCCCCGGCGTATATAAAATTTGCGACAGTAAAAAATTATTTTTTGACAAATTCACTATAGAAAATTCAATCCTCGGCGTATTTAAAATTTGCGACAATAAAAAATATTATTTTGACAAATTCACTATGGAAAAGGAAATCCTCGGCGTATATAAAATTTGCGACATTAAAAATTTATTTTTTGACAAATTCACTATAGAAAAGGTAATCCTCGGCGTATGTAAAATTTGCGAAAGTAAAAAATTATTTTTTGAAAAATTTACTATAGAAAAGGCAATCCTCGGCGTATTTAAAATTTGCGACAGTAAAAAATTATTTTTTGAAAAATTTACTATAGAAAAGGCAATCCTCGGCGTATTTAAAATTTGCGACAGTAAAAAATTATTTTTTGAAAAATTTACTATAGAAAAGGCAATCCTCGGCGTATTTAAAATTTGCGACAGTAAAAAATAGTTTTTTGAGAAATTTACTATAGAAAAGGCAATCCTCGGCGAATTTAAATTTGCGACAGTAAAAAATTATTTTTTGAAAACTTTACTATAGAAAAGGCAATCCTCGGCGTATTAAAAATTTGCGACAGTAAAAAATACTATTTTCACAAATTCACTAAAGGAAAGGCAATCCTCGGCGTATTTAAAATTTGCGACAGTAAAAAATTATTTTTTGATAAATTTATTATAGAAAAGGCAATACTCGGGGTGTTTAAAATTTTCGACAGTAAAAAATTATTTTTTGACGAATTCACTATAGAAAATGCAATCCTCGGTGTATTTAAAATTTGCGACAATAAAAATTATTATTTTGACAAATTCACTATAGAAAAGGCAATCCTCGGCGTATTTAAAATTTGCGACCGTAAAAAATAATTTCTTGAAACATTTACTATAGAAAAGGCAATCCTCGGCGTATTTAAAATTTGCGACAGTAAAAAATTATTTTTTGAAAAATTTACTATAGAAAAGGCAATCCTCGGCGTATTTAAAATTTGCGACAGTAAAAAATTATTTTTTGAAAAATTTACTATAGAAAAGGCAATCCTCGGCGTATTTAAAATTTGCGACAGTAAAAAATTATTTTTTGAAAAATTTACTATAGAAAAGGCAATCCTCGGCGTATTTAAAATTTGCGACAGTAAAAAATAGTTTTTTGAGAAATTTACTATAGAAAAGGCAATCCTCGGCGAATTTAAATTTGCGACAGTAAAAAATTATTTTTTGAAAACTTTACTATAGAAAAGGCAATCCTCGGCGTATTTAAAATTTGCGACAGTAAAAAATTATTTTTTGAAAAATTTACTATAGAAAAGGCAATCCTCGGCGTATTTAAAATTTGCGACAGTAAAAAATTATTTTTTGAAAAATTTACTATAGAAAAGGCAATCCTCGTCGTATTTAAAATTTGCGACAGTAAAAAATTATTTTTTGACAAATTCACTATAGAAAAGGCAATCCTCGGCGTATTAAAAATTTGCGACAGTAAAAAATACTAGTTTCACAAATTCACTAAAGGAAAGGCAATCCTCGGCGTATTTAAAATTTGCGACAGTAAAAAATTATTTTTTGATAAATTTATTATAGAAAAGGCAATACTCGGCGTGTTTAAAATTTTCGACAGTAAAAAATTATTTTTTGACGAATTCACTATAGAAAATGCAATCCTCGGTGCATTTAAAATTTGCGACAATAAAAAATATTATTTTGACAAATTCACTATAGAAAGGCAATCCTCGGCGTATTTAAAATTTGCGACCGTAAAAAATAATTTCTTGAAACATTTACTATAGAAAAGGCAATCCTCGGCGTATTTAAAATTTGCGACAGTAAAAAATTATTTTTTGAAAAATTTACTATAGAAAAGGCAATCCTCGGCGTATTTAAAATTTGCGACAGTAAAAAATTATTTTTTGAAAAATTTACTATAGAAAAGGCAATCCTCGGCGTATTTAAAATTTGCGACAGTAAAAAATTATTTTTTGAAAAATTTACTATAGAAAAGGCAATCCTCAGCGTATTTAAAATTTGCGACAGTAAAAAATAGTTTTTTGAGAAATTTACTATAGAAAAGGCAATCCTCGGCGAATTTAAATTTGCGACAATAAAAATTATTTTTTGAAAACTTTACTATAGAAAAGGCAATCCTCGGCGTATTTAAAATTTACGACAGTAAAAAATTATTTTTTGACAAATTCACTATAGAAAAGGCAGTCCTCGGCGAATTAAAAATTTGCGACCGTAAAAAATAGTTTTTTGAGAAACTTACTCTAGAAAAGGCAATCCTCGGCGAATTTAAATTTGCGACAGTAAAAAATTATTTTTTGAAAACTTTACTATAGAAAAGGCAATCCTCGCGTATTTAAAATTTGCGACAGTAAAAAATTATTTTTTGAAAAATTTACTATAGAAAAGGCAATCCTCGGCGTATTTAAAATTTGCGACAGTAAAAAATTATTTTTTGACAAATTCACTATAGAAAAGGCAATCCTCGGCGTATTAAAAATTTGCGACAGTAAAAAATACTATTTTCACAAATTCACTAAAGGAAAGGCAATCCTCGGCGTATTTAAAATTTGCGACAGTAAAAAATTATTTTTTGATAAATTTATTATAGAAAAGGCAATACTCGGGGTGTTTAAAATTTTCGACAGTAAAAAATTATTTTTTGACGAATTCACTATAGAAAATGCAATCCTCGGTGTATTTAAAATTTCCGACAATAAAAATTATTATTTTGACAAATTCACTATAGAAAAGGCAATCCTCGGCGTATTTAAAATTTGCGACCGTAAAAAATAATTTCTTGAAACATTTACTATAGAAAAGGCAATCCTCGGCGTATTTAAAATTTGCGACAGTAAAAAATTATTTTTTGAAAAATTTACTATAGAAAAGGCAATCCTCGGCGTATTTAAAATTTGCGACAGTAAAAAATTATTTTTTGAAAAATTTACTATAGAAAAGGCAATCCTCGGCGTATTTAAAATTTGCGACAGTAAAAAATTATTTTTTGAAAAATTTACTATAGAAAAGGCAATCCTCGGCGTATTTAAAATTTGCGACAGTAAAAAATAGTTTTTTGAGAAATTTACTATAGAAAAGGCAATCCTCGGCGAATTTAAATTTGCGACAATAAAAATTATTTTTTGAAAACTTTACTATAGAAAAGGCAATCCTCGGCGTATTTAAAATTTGCGACAGAAAAAAATTATTTTTTGACAAATTCACTATAGAAAAGGCAGTCCTCGGCGAATTAAAAATTTGCGACCGTAAAAAATAGTTTTTTGAGAAATTTACTATAGAAAAGGCAATCCTCGGCGAATTTAAATTTGCGACAGTAAAAAATTATTTTTTGAAAACTTTACTATAGAAAAGGCAATCCTCGCGTATTTAAAATTTGCGACAGTAAAAAATTATTTTTTGAAAAATTTACTATAGAAAAGGCAATCCTCGGCGTATTTAAAATTTGCGACAGTAAAAAATAATTTTTTGAAAAATTTACTATAGAAAACGCAATCCTCGGCGAATTTAAATTTGCGACAGTAAAAAATTATTTTTTGAAAACTTTACTATAGAAAAGGCAATCCTCGGCGTATTTAAAATTTGCGACAGTAAAAAATAATTTTTTGAAAAATTTACTATAGAAAACGCAATCCTCGGCGAATTTAAATTTGCGACAGTAAAAAATTATTTTTTGAAAACTTTACTATAGAAAAGGCAATCCTCGGCGTATTTAAAATTTGCGACAGTAAAAAATTATTTTTTGAAAAATTTACTATAGAAAAGGCAATCCTCGGCGTATTTAAAATTTGCGACAGTAAAAAATTATTTTTTGAAAAATTTACTATAGAAAAGGCAATCCTCGTCGTATTTAAAATTTGCGACAGTAAAAAATTATTTTTTGACAAATTCACTATAGAAAAGGCAATTCTCGGCGTATTAAAAATTTGCGACAGTAAAAAATACTATTTTCACAAATTCACTAAAGGAAAGGCAATCCTCGGCGTATTTAAAATTTGCGACAGTAAAAAATTATTTTTTGATAAATTTATTATAGAAAAGGCAATACTCGGCGTGTTTAAAATTTTCGACAGTAAAAAATTATTTTTTGACGAATTCACTATAGAAAATGCAATCCTCGGTGTATTTAAAATTTGCGACAATAGAAAATATTATTTTGACAAATTCACTATAGAAAAGGCAATCCTCGGCGTATTTAAAATTTGCGACCGTAAAAAATAATTTCTTGAAACATTTACTATAGAAAAGGCAATCCTCGGCGTATTTAAAATTTGCGACAGTAAAAAATTATTTTTTGAAAAATTTACTATAGAAAAGGCAATCCTCGGCGTATTTAAAATTTGCGACAGTAAAAAATTATTTTTCGAAAAATTTACTATAGAAAAGGCAATCCTCGGCGTATTTAAATTTGCGACAATAAAAATTATTTTTTGAAAACTTTACTATAGAAAAGGCAATCCTCGGCGTATTTAAAATTTGCGACAGTAAAAAATTATTTTTTGAAAAATTTACTATAGAAAAGGCAATCCTCAGCGTATTTAAAATTTGCGACGGTAAAAAATAGTTTTTTGAGAAATTTACTATAGAAAAGGCAATCCTCGGCGAATTTAAATTTGCGACAATAAAAATTATTTTTTGAAAACTTTACTATAGAAAAGGCAATCCTCGCGTATTTAAAATTTGCGACAGTAAAAAATTATTTTTTGAAAAATTTACTATAGAAAAGGCAATCCTCGTCGTATTTAAAATTTGCGACAGTAAAAAATTATTTTTTGACAAATTCACTATAGAAAAGGCAATTCTCGGCGTATTAAAAATTTGCGACAGTAAAAAATACTATTTTCACAAATTCACTAAAGGAAAGGCAATCCTCGGCGTATTTAAAATTTGCGACAGTAAAAAATTATTTTTTGATAAATTTATTATAGAAAAGGCAATACTCGGCGTGTTTAAAATTTTCGACAGTAAAAAATTATTTTTTGACGAATTCACTATAGAAAATGCAATCCTCGGTGTATTTAAAATTTGCGACAATAGAAAATATTATTTTGACAAATTCACTATAGAAAAGGCAATCCTCGGCGTATTTAAAATTTGCGACCGTAAAAAATAATTTCTTGAAACATTTACTATAGAAAAGGCAATCCTCGGCGTATTTAAAATTTGCGACAGTAAAAAATTATTTTTTGAAAAATTTACTATAGAAAAGGCAATCCTCGGCGTATTTAAAATTTGCGACAGTAAAAAATACTATTTTCACAAATTCACTAAAGGAAAGGCAATCCTCGGCGTATTTAAAATTTGCGACAGTAAAAAATTATTTTTTGATAAATTTATTATAGAAAAGGCAATACTCGGCGTGTTTAAAATTTGCGACAGTAAAAAATTATTTTTTGAAAAATTTACTATAGAAAAGGCAATCCTCGGCGTATTTAAAATTTGCGACAGTAAAAAATTATTTTTTGAAAAATTTACTATAGAAAAGGCAATCCTCAGCGTATTTAAAATTTGCGACAGTAAAAAATAGTTTTTTGAGAAATTTACTATAGAAAAGGCAATCCTCGGCGAATTTAAATTTGCGACAATAAAAATTATTTTTTGAAAACTTTACTATAGAAAAGGCAATCCTCGGCGTATTTAAAATTTGCGACAGTAAAAAATTATTTTTTGACAAATTCACTATAGAAAAGGCAGTCCTCGGCGAATTAAAAATTTGCGACCGTAAAAAATAGTTTTTTGAGAAATTTACTATAGAAAAGGCAATCCCCGGCGTATATAAAATTTGCGACAGTAAAAAATTATTTTTTGACAAATTCACTATAGAAAATTCAATCCTCGGCGTATTTAAAATTTGCGACAATAAAAAATATTATTTTGACAAATTCACTATGGAAAAGGAAATCCTCGGCGTATATAAAATTTGCGACATTAAAAATTTATTTTTTGACAAATTCACTATAGAAAAGGTAATCCTCGGCGTATGTAAAATTTGCGAAAGTAAAAAATTATTTTTTGAAAAATTTACTATAGAAAAGGCAATCCTCGGCGTATATAAAATTTGCGACAGTAAAAAATTATTTTTTGACAAATTCACTATAGAAAATGCAATCCTCGGCGTATTTAAAATTTGCGACAATAAAAAATATTATTTTGACAAATTCACTATAGAAAAGGCAATCCTCGGCGTATTTAAAATTTGCGACCGTAAAAAATAATTTCTTGAAAAATTTACTATAGAAAAGGCAATCCCCGGCGTATTTAAAATTTGCGACAATAAAAAATATTATTTTGACAAATTCACTATAGAAAAGGCAATCCTCGGCGTATTTAAAATTTGCGACAGTAAAAAATTATTTTTTGACAAATTCACTATAGAAAAGGCAATCCTCGGCGAATTCAAAATTTGCGACAGTAAAAAATATTATTTTGACAAATTCACTAAAGAAAAGGCAATCCCCGGCGTATTTAAAATTTGCGACAGTAAAAAATTATTTTTTGATAAATTCACTATAGAAAAGGCAATCCTCGGCGTATTCAAAATTTGCGACAGTAAAAAATATTATTTTGACAAATTCACTAAAGAAAAGGCAATCCTCGGCGTATTTAAAATTTGCGACAGTAAAAAATTATTTTTTGATAAATTTACTATAGAAAAGGCAATCCTCGGCGTATATAAAATTTGCGACATTAAAAATTTATTTTTTGACAAATTCACTATAGAAAAGGCAATCCTCGGCGTATTTAAAATTTGCGAAAGTAAAAAATTACTTTTTGAAAAATTTACTATAGAAAAGGCAATCCTCGGCGTATTTAAAATTTGCGACAGTAAAAAATTATTTTTTGACAAATTCACTATAGAAAGGCAATCCTCGGCGTATTAAAAATTTGCGACAGTAAAAAATTATTTTTTGACAAATTCACTATAGAAAAGGCAATCCTCGGCGTATTCAAAATTTGCGACAGTAAAAAATATTATTTTGACAAATTCACTAAAGAAAAGGCAATCCTCGGCGTATTTAAAATTTGCGACAGTAAAAAATTATTTTTTGATAAATTTACTATAGAAAAGCCAATCCACGGCGTATATAAAATTTGCGACAGTAAAAATTTATTTTTTGACAAATTCACTATAGAAAATGCAATCCTCGGCGTATTTAAAATTTGCGACAATAAAAAATATTATTTTGACAAACTCACTAAAGAAAAGGCAATCCTCGGCGTATTTAAAATTTGCGACAGTAAAAAATTATTTTTTGACAAATTCACTATAGAAAAGGCAATCCTCGGCGTATTCAAAATTTGCGACAGTAAAAAATATTATTTTGACAAATTCACTAAAGAAAAGGCAATCCTCGGCGTATTTAAAATTTGCGACAGTAAAAAATTATTTTTTGATAAATTTACTATAGAAAAGGCAATCCTCGGCGTATATAAAATTTGCGACATTAAAAATTTATTTTTTGACAAATTCACTATAGAAAAGGCAATCCTCGGCGTATATAAAATTTGCGAAAGTAAAAAATTATTTTTTGAAAAATTTACTATAGGAAAGGCAATCCTCGGCGTATTTAAAATGTGCGACAGTAAAAAATTATTTTTTGACAAATTCACTATAGAAAAGGCAATCCTCGGCGTATTAAAAATTTGCGAAAGTAAAAAATTATTTTTGACAAATTCACTATAGAAAAGGCAATCCTCGGCGTATTCAAAATTTGCGACAGTAAAAAATATTATTTTGACAAATTCACTAAAGAAAAGGCAATCCTCGGCGTATTTAACATTTGCGACAGTAAAAAATTATTTTTTGATAAATTTACTATAGAAAAGGCAATCCTCGGCGTATATAAAATTTGCGACATTAAAAATTTATTTTTTGACAAATTCACTATAGAAAAGGCAATCCTCGGCGTATTTAAAATTTGCGAAAGTAAAAAATTATTTTTTGAAAAATTAATATAGGAAAGGCAATCCTCGGTGTATTTAAAATTTGCGACAGTAAAATATTATTTTTTGACAAATTCACTATAGAAAAGGCAATCATCGGCGTATTGAAAATTTGCGACAGTAAAAAATATTATTTTGACAAATTCACTAAAGAAAAGGCAATCCTCGGCGTATTTAAAATTTGCGACAGTAAAAAATATTATTTTGACAAATTCACTAAAGAGAAGGCAATCCTCGGCGTATTTAAAATTTGCGACAGTAAAAAATTATTTTTTGACAAATTCACTATAGAAAATTCAATCCTCGGCGTATTCAAAATTTGCGACAGTAAAAAATATTATTTTGACAAATTCACTAAAGAAAAGGCAATCCTCGGCGTATTTAAAATTTGCGACCGTAAAAAGTAATTTCTTGAAAAATTTACTATAGAAAAGGCAATCCTCGGCGTATTTAAAATTTGCGACAGTAAAAAATTATTTTTTGAAAAATTTACTATAGAAAAGGCAATCCTCGGCGTATTTAAAATTTGCGACAGTAAAAAATTATTTTTTGAAAAATTTACTATAGAAAAGGCAATCCTCGGCGTATATAAAATTTGCGACAGTAAAAAATATTATTTTGACAAATTCACTAAAGAAAAGGCAATCCTCGGCGTATTTAAAATTTGCGACAGTAAAAAATAATTTTTTGATAAATTTACTATGGAAAAGGCAATCCTCGGCGTATATAAAATTTGCGACAGTAAAAAATTATTTTTTGACAAATTCACTATAGAAAATGCAATCCTCGGCGTATTTAAAATTTGCGACAATAAAAAATATTATTTTGACAAATTCACTATAGAAAAGGCAATCCTCGGCGTATTTAAAATTTGCGACAGTAAAAAATTATTTTTTGAAAAATTTACTATAGAAAAGGCAATCCTCGGCGTATATAAAATTTGCGAGAGTAAAAAATTATTTTTTGACAAATTCACTATAGAAAATGCAATCCTCGGCGTATTTAAAATTTGCGACAATAAAAAATATTATTTTGACAAATTCACTATAGAAAAGGCAATCCTCGGCGTATATAAAATTTGCGACATTAAAAATTTATTTTTTGACAAATTCACTATAGAAAAGGCAATCCTCGGCGTATTTAAAATTTGCGAAAGTAAAAAATTATTTTTCGAAAAATTTACTATAGAAAAGGCAATCCTCGGCGTATATAAAATTTGCGACAGTAAAAAATTATTTTTTGACAAATTCACTATAGAAAATGCAATCCTCGGCGTATTTAAAATTTGCGACAATAAAAAATATTATTTTGACAAATTCACTATAGAAAAGGCAATCCTCGGCGTATTTAAAATTTGCGACCGTAAAAAATAATTTCTTGAAAAATTTACTATAGAAAAGGCAATCCTCGGCGTATTTAAAATTTGCGACAATAAAAAATATTATTTTGACAAATTCACTATAGAAAAGGCAATCCTCGGCGTATTTGAAATTTGCGACCGTAAAAAATAATTTCTTGAAAAATTTACTATAGAAAAGGCAATCCTCGGCGTATTTAAAATTTGCGACAATAAAAAATATTATTTTGACAAATTCACTATAGAAAAGGCAATCCTCGGCGTATTTAAAATTTGCGACAGTAATAAATTATTTTTTGACAAATTCACTATAGAAAATGCAATCCTCGGCGTATTTAAAATTTGCGACAGTAAAAAATTATTTTTTGATAAATTTACTATAGAAAAGGCAATCCTCGGCGTATATAAAATTTGCGACAGTAAAAAATTATTTTTTGACAAATTCACTATAGAAAATGCAATCCTCGGCGTATTTAAAATTTGCGACAATAAAAAATATTATTTTGACAAATTCACTATAGAAAAGGCAATCCTCGGCGTATTTAAAATTTGCGACCGTAAAAAATAATTTCTTGAAAAATTTACTATAGAAAAGGCAATCCTCGGCGTATTTAAAATTTGCGACAATAAAAAATATTATTTTGACAAATTCACTATAGAAAAGGCAATCCTCGGCGTATTTAAAATCTGCGACAGTAAAAAATTATTTTTTGACAAATTCACTATAGAAAAGGCAATCCTCGGCGTATTCAAAATTTGCGACAGTAAAAAATATTATTTTGACAAATTCACTAAAGAAAAGGCAATCCTCGGCGTATTTAAAATTTGCGACAGTAAAAAATTATTTTTTGATAAATTTACTATAGAAAAGGCAATCCTCGGCGTATATAAAATTTGCGACAGTAAAAAATATTATTTTGACAAATTCACTATAGAAAATACAATCCTCGGCGTATTTAAAATTTGCGACAATAAAAAATATTATTTTGACAAATTCACTATAGAAAAGGCAATCCTCGGCGTATATAAAATTTGCGACATTAAAAATTTATTTTTTGACAAATTCACTATAGAAAAGGCAATCCTCGGCGTATTTAAAATTTGCGAAAGTAACAAATTATTTTTTGAAAAATTCACTATAGAAAAGGCAATCCTCGGCGTATTTAAAATTTGCGACGGTAAAAAATTATTTTTTGACAAATTCACTATAGAAAAGGCAATCCTCGGCGTATTCAAAATTTGCGACAGTAAAAAATATTATTTTGACAAATTCACTAAAGAAAAGGCAATCCTCGGCGTATTTAAAATTTGCGACAGTAAAAAATATTATTTTGACAAATTCACTAAAGAAAAGGCAATCCTCGGCGTATTTAAAATTTGCGACAGTAAAAAATTATTTTTTGACAAATTCACTATAGAAAAGGCAATCCTCGGCGTATTCAAAATTTGCGACAGTAAAAAATATTATTTTGACAAATTCACTAAAGAAAAGGCAATCCTCGGCGTATTTAAAATTTGCGACCGTAAAAAGTAATTTCTTGAAAAATTTACTATAGAAAAGGCAATCCTCGGCGTATTTAAAATTTGCGACAGTAAAAAATTATTTTTTGAAAAATTTACTATAGAAAAGGCAATCCTCGGCGTATTTAAAATTTGCGACAATAAAAAATTATTTTTTGAAAAATTTACTATAGAAAAGGCAATCCTCGGTGTATTTAAAATTTGCGACAGTAAAAATATTATTTTGACAAATTCACTAAAGAAAAGGCAATCCTCGGCGTATTTAAAATTTGCGACAGTAAAAAATAATTTTTTGATAAATTTACTATGGAAAAGGCAATCCTCGGCGTATATAAAATTTGCGACAGTAAAAAATTATTTTTTGACAAATTCACTATAGAAAATGCAATCCTCGGCGTATTTAAAATTTGCGACAATAAAAAATATTATTTTGACAAATTCACTATAGAAAAGGCAATCCTCGGCGTATTTAAAATTTGCGACAGTAAAAAATTATTTTTTGAAAAATTTACTATAGAAAAGGCAATCCTCGGCGTATATAAAATTTGCGACAGTAAAAAATATTATTTTGACAAATTCACTAAAGAAAAGGCAATCCTCGGCGTATTTAAAATTTGCGACAGTAAAAAATTATTTTTTGATAAATTTACTATAGAAAAGGCAATCCTCGGCGTATATAAAATTTGCGACAGTAAAAAATTATTTTTTGACAAATTCACTATAGAAAATGCAATCCTCGGCGTATTTAAAATTTGCGACAATAAAAAATATTATTTTGACAAATTCACTATAGAAAAGGCAATCCTCGGCGTATTTAAAATTTGCGACCGTAAAAAATAATTTCTTGAAAAATTTACTATAGAAAAGGCAATCCTCGGCGTATTTAAAATTTGCGACAATAAAAGATATTATTTTGACAAATTCACTATAGAAAAGGCAATCCTCGGCGTATTTAAAATTTGCGACAGTAAAAAATTATTTTTTGACAAATTCACTATAGAAAAGGCAATCCTCGGCGTATTCAAAATTTGCGACAGTAAAAAATATTATTTTGACAAATTCACTAAAGAAAAGGCAATCCTCGGCGTATTTAAAATTTGCGACAGTAAAAAATTATTTTTTGATAAATTTACTATAGAAAAGGCAATCCTCGGCGTATATAAAATTTGCGACAGTAAAAAATATTATTTTGACAAATTCACTATAGAAAATGCAATCCTCGGCGTATTTAAAATTTGCGACAATAAAAAATATTATTTTGACAAATTCACTATAGAAAAGGCAATCCTCGGCGTATATAAAATTTGCGACATTAAAAATTTATTTTTTGACAAATTCACTATAGAAAAGGCAATCCTCGGCGTATTTAAAATTTGCGAAAGTAAAAAATTATTTTTTGAAAAATTTACTATAGAAAAGGCAATCCTCGGCGTATATAAAATTTGCGACAGTAAAAAATTATTTTTTGACAAATTCACTATAGAAAATGCAATCCTCGGCGTATTTAAAATTTGCGACAATAAAAAATATTATTTTGACAAATTCACTATAGAAAAGGCAATCCTCGGCGTATTTAAAATTTGCGACCGTAAAAAATAATTTCTTGATAAATTTAGTATAGAAAAGGCAATCCTCGGCGTATTTAAAATTTGCGACAATAAAAAATATTATTTTGACAAATTCACTATAGAAAAGGCAATCCTCGGCGTATTTAAAATTTGCGACCGTAAAAAATAATTTCTTGAAAAATTTACTATAGAAAAGGCAATCCTCGGCGTATTTAAAATTTGCGACAATAAAAAATATTATTTTGACAAATTCACTATAGAAAAGGCAATCCTCGGCGTATTTAAAATTTGCGACAGTAATAAATTATTTTTTGACAAATTCACTATAGAAAATGCAATCCTCGGCGTATTTAAAATTTGCGACAGTAAAAAATTATTTTTTGATAAATTTACTATAGAAAAGGCAATCCTCGGCGTATATAAAATTTGCGACAGTAAAAAATTATTTTTTGACAAATTCACTATAGAAAATGCAATCCTCGGCGTATTTAAAATTTGCGACAATAAAAAATATTATTTTGACAAATTCACTATAGAAAAGGCAATCCTCGGCGTATTTAAAATTTGCGACCGTAAAAAATAATTTCTTGAAAAATTTTCTATAGAAAAGGCAATCCTCGGCGTATTTAAAATTTGCGACAATAAAAAATATTATTTTGACAAATTCACTATAGAAAAGGCAATCCTCGGCGTATTTAAAATTTGCGACAGTAAAAAATTATTTTTTGACAAATTCACTATAGAAAAGGCAATCCTCGGCGTATTCAAAATTTGCGACAGTAAAAAATATTATTTTGACAAATTCACTAAAGAAAAGGCAATCCTCGGCGTATTTAAAATTTGCGACAGTAAAAAATTATTTTTTGATAAATTTACTATAGAAAAGGCAATCCTCGGCGTATATAAAATTTGCGACAGTAAAAAATTATTTTTTGACAAATTCACTATAGAAAATGCAATCCTCGGCGTATTTAAAATTTGCGACAATAAAAAATATTATTTTGACAAATTCACTATAGAAAAGGCAATCCTCTACGTATTTAAAATTTGCGACCGTAAAAAATAATTTCTTGAAAAGTTTACTATAGAAAAGGCAATCCTCGGCGTATTTAAAATTTGCGACAATAAAAAATATTATTTTGACAAATTCACTATAGAAAAGGCAATCGTCGGCGTATTTAAAATTTGCGACAGTAAAAAATTATTTTTTGACAAATTCACTATAGAAAAGGCAATCCTCGGCGTATTCAAAATTTGCGACAGTAAAAAATATTATTTTGACAAATTCACTAAAGAAAAGGCAATCCTCGGCGTATTTAAAATTTGCGACAGTAAAAAATTATTTTTTGACAAATTCACTATAGAAAAGGCAATCCTCGGCGTATTCAAAATTTGCGACAGTAAAAAATATTATTTTGACAAATTCACTAAAGAAAAGGCAATCCTCGGCGTATTTAAAATTTGCGACAGCAAAAATTATTTTTTGATAAATTCACTATAGAAAAGGCAATCCTCGGCGTATTAAAAATTTGCGACAGTAAAAAATTATTTTTTGACAAATTCACTATAGAAAAGGCTGTCGTGACCCAATATTCAATTGGTGAAATGGTGAAATTGTGACATCACGACCCGAGCTAGCAGCAAATGCACAAGTAATTAAACGATTTGCAATAACTAAGCATTTTACTTCGCACAGTAAAATACTTGGCGATTGCGAATTGTTTACTTGTAAACTGTCGCATCCACTGCTGTATGTAACTGGGCATTGAGTCATGGTTAAGTAATTCACTTCGCATAGTGAAATACTCAGCTGGGCTCACTGTTTGTTTACATGCAGTATTGGAGACTCCCGCTGTCGGCAGTGATTAACGTAATACTTTGTAATTATGATTGCAAGGTATTGCGCTGGTCACTGGGTCAAAGTCGCTTCCGCCTGGTTGAATGGAGGTAAGCACGGTCGTTTCGATAGATCGGGTTGCGTAGTTAGAAGTTCGTTTAGTTTAATAAAAATAACGGTTCGGTGCTCAAGAGGGCAGTCAGTAGTAATTCGAGCGGTTAGACGGAGTGGTAGCTCCAGTTAGTAATTAGAGCGCTTAAGGAAAAGTTTAAGTTAACGTAAATAAAGTTTTATAATTGAATTACGCGAGTTTTTATTAGTCTTTAATTGTTTTTACGGGATTGCTTTTTGGGACACGACATTTGGCGCAGCCGGTAAAATTTTAAGTGAGGTATGGTGATTTTTGTTTTTGGTGTTTTTTGATATAAATTTTTTTTTTTTTTAAGCGGTTTTTAGGTATTGTGATTTTCGAAATTAATTTTTGTTATTCTGGGAGTTAACGCTTTTTAGCTGCTCGATTTTTGCTTAAACAATTTGTACGTTAATTAAATAGGTGCAAAGCAATATTTGGCTTCGCCATTTATTTAACAACAAGTTGTACGTTAATTAAATTGGTGCAAAGCCTCATTTGGCTTCGCCATTTATTTAACATTACTTTTTAGCTACTCCATTTTTGTTTTGTAGGAGTTATGCTTTTTAGCTACTCCAGGTTACTCTTTTCAGGATAAAGTATTGGAAAAAAATTAAAAAAAAGGGGTATAAATTGTGGTGATTGTTGTTGCTTGAGATTGTTTTTGGTATATGGTCAGAGTGTTACTTAATTCATAGTGTTATTGTGTTGTATGTAAAGGGAGTAGTTCAGTAGATTAAGTAAGTAAATTCTATTCGAAATGTACGGCATATTAAGTGATATAATTTTGGTCATTGGGAATTAAAATTAAAATTGGCTAGGTGAAAATATAAAAATATTCAAAAAAATACAAGAAAAGGTCAGAAGAGGAATATATGTATTTTTGTGGTTGAGATTAGATTTTGCGTTAAGTGGCCTAAAATATTTTTGTTTATTATTACTATGAAATTAATAATTTTTGGTTGATTTTCTTTGTGTGGGAAAAAGGGTGAAAGTGTGAAAGTTCAGAGGTATACATCTAATTAATAATTTTGAATCGTGAATTGTATATATAGAAAGTTTCTTAACGTCACATTTCTGTAAAGGCGTTGGTCGAAATCGCGTTGAACGTAATCGTAAGCGGGTGAGAAGAGTCACTTAAAGTAGAAAAGTGTTTTGGCTCTGTACAGATCGGAGATTAGGAAAAATCATTGTTGAAACACCGTCGACAATTCAAGTTTTGCGTTTAGGGTTTTTAAGCAATTAGTTACGGTCTGGGGGAAGTGGTTGAGAGTTAAGGGTAAATTAGGTAATGACTATAGATATCAGTGGGAAGAAGTAACGTGCTAACGAGGGAAGAATTGTTACGAGTTAAGGATCAGGAAAAGGAATTGGAAACCAGAACGCAGGAATTGAAGGAGTGCCAGCTGAAATTACAACATTATGAACAGGATTGGCGGTATCTAGAAGAGCATCTAACGGATGAATTAAAGAAACGATTGCCGAGTGAAGACGTAAATAAGTTTCTGGAGGAAATAAATGAGGCTACAGTGAAAAGCACAAAGGGAGAAACCTTAGATTTGTTGATAACGTCTACCTTTGAAGTTATTGGTAGAATTGAGAAAGAAACAGATCAAGCATTGGATGAGTGCAAACAGGAAAACAGGGCTTTAAAAGGAACTATAAAGTCTTTAGAAAGGCAATTGGAGGAGGCAGAAAAGACTGCCACTGAACTAGAGCAAGAATTAGGAGTCGCACCATTATCACAAGAAGAGGGTCTAGTTCGAGGGATTTTTAAGAAGTGGTCACCCAAGAAATTAGTATTCCACGAACGGCAGCGAGAAGAAAGAGCGAGTACTTCAGGACAAGAAGAAATTTTGAAAGCTAAAAAGCAGACCTTAGCAAAGACGAGTGAAGACCAAGTGCCGAAAGAAAAAAACTCAGAGAAACCAGCAAGGAAAACCATGGCCGATGCTTATGATAAAGTCA
Source organism: Dioctria rufipes (assembly GCA_963924295.1). Taxonomy (NCBI): domain Eukaryota; kingdom Metazoa; phylum Arthropoda; class Insecta; order Diptera; family Asilidae; genus Dioctria; species Dioctria rufipes. Next base: position 47,056 of record CAWUPM010000368.1, read on the forward strand.
TGGACTTGGTATCCAGATACATACCCACGTTTTCTGGAGAAAGAACGCCAAAACTGTCGAAGGAAGTTCACCGTTTCTTGAGCTGCTGCAAAGATCTTTACGATCGTTTAAAGGCCGAGGAACAGCCAATCTTCATGAAATGTGTAAGATATCGGTTGTTAGACGACGCATATTATCTAGTAAGCTCGGAGGAGCCGAAGGATTTTGAAGCGTTGCAGCAGACAATTCAAACTGCCTATATGCCAAAAAATCGTACTGTGAGCTGCGAGCTGAAATGATAGCATGCGTTCAAAGGCCCGGTGATGACATAAAAGACTATGCGGATAGACTTAAGGAGCTACTGTGTCAAATCAAGGCGGCAGTTTCGGCTAAGTATCCAGGCAAAGACGGGGGATTGATAGCGGAACTTGAGGCAGACGCGGTGGCAACGTTCAAGGCAGGTGTGATGCAGCAGACTACTCAGCTTTATTTGACGGGACGCAAATTTCGATCTCTGGATGAAGCACGTGAGGAGGCCGACTACTTCGAGATGGATGCTAGGAGACTTAAGATTAAGGAACCAGGACTGCGGAATTATACGAAGGAAGACAACAGAGGAATGGCAGCAGGCAGCTGGGGTGCTGGTAGGTTCAGCAAGGAGGAACCTAAAAGGACGAGACCGCAATTCAGGCCGGCATTATCGGGAATGCACAGGGGTTCTCCTAGTCAAACAGAGCAACCAAGACCTATTCAGTGCTTTCGGTGCGGTCAATGGGGACATTTTGCTAAGGAATGTAGAGAAAGGAAACAGACGCCTTACTGTACAAAATGCCGGATATATGGACATGACGCAACTGGATGCAAGAGGCAACAAGTTCACTTCTGTTCTGAATGTCAGGAATATGGACATGAGGTATCCAATTGTCGAATTCATCACGTGAGAGTGGTAAACTGCGAAGCTGGCATACAAGATGAATTCCATTCAGCAAGGGAGGGGCTTTATTGCCAATTTTGCCAAACATGTGACCATTACACAGATATCTGCGTAAAGAAGTACTTGGCAGAGAAGGAAAAGGAAAAATTAAATTCTAAGAGCAAATTTATCATCACAGTCGCATCAAATATAGCTGTAGAAGGTACGTTTAGGCTTTTATTAGATACGGGATCCACATGTAGCTTAATGAAGCTCAATAGGATAAAAAGAGATACCTTCATACACACACAACATAAAATAAGAATTGGAGGACTATTTGGAAACACGAAAAGCTCCATAGGTACTTGTGAGGCAAAGCTACTGATAGATAACGGTCAGCAGGTTTGCCAATTTAATGTCATTGGTGAAACTGAGTCCATTCCCGCCGATGGTATCCTTGGAATGGATTTCCTCAGTGACAAAGCTGTGATCGATTGTGTAAATAGGAAATTGTGGATTCAAGATGCCAACGAAGTGTAGAAAGAAAGTTCCGTTTTTAGAAATGTATCCAATAATTACAGTCCTAGAAATCAGTTCCATGCCAGAATAGAGGAGGCTCACAGGAGCGTGGCAGAAAACAGCAGACCAGATATCAGTAACCCAGACAGCAACCGGATGAATATAAAATGTAATGTAAAGGAAGCCTCAGGACAGGGGGAGAAAAGTATACCCATATTGGATGAGCCAGTCCAGCCACAACAAGGGGAGAAGACTTGAACCATAGCTTACGACAGTGCGGTATTGGACAATGTAAGAGCCAAAAAAATTTGTGAAGAAGGGAGGATACAACAGAAAGGTTATGGGTACAACGGAATAGAGGATGCAAGGTCATTCGTAAGAATTGCTAATGCCACCGCCTGTTTCGTAGAAACCCGGAATTCTACGCATAGACAACGGAGGTCTCGTAAATTTTCCAGACTACCAGTATGGAACCATAAGGGCAGTTACAGCTTTCATCTGCAACGACGGCGATCCCAGGAGATGTCGCAAAAGGGTAAGTTGGAGCTACCAAAATATGTTCGTCAGATAGAAACGGTAGCGCCAGCCCGAAATAAGACCGAAAGGGAAAATATTACGCCAAGTTACGCCGGATGGTACAAGGTAAGTAATGGTTATGACCCAGGAATAGGGAGACTTAACCAAAGATTTTTTCCACCAAATTCCCTCTAATTTCAGGAGCAGTTCGATGAGCGGAGCTTGATATGGACAGGAAGATATGAAAGGTGTTATAAAGAAAACCCAGTGCCCATTTTAAGGTAAATTTACAGATAAAAAGGTAATAGAAGATGTTTGAAAAGAAATATATATATGTACGTATAGAAGAACAAGAATAAAAAATAAAGATTTTATAAGAATAAGTGAATAAGAAAGGAAAAATTGAAATGTTGCAAGAATAATTGAATAAAAAGGAAGAAATGAGAGTTTTAAAATAAAGAGAAGCGTGAAAAATAAAAAAAAAAAGAATTGATTAAAAAGAAAAGAGAAGTTTAAAAAAAATTAACAAGAAATGTGAATATGTTGTAAATGCATAGAACGAGTGACAATTAACAAGTTCGTACAAGTCAAAAGAAAAAGTCATCAAGTTCGAAAATATAATGCTTAGATATCGCAGTTTATAATTAAAGAACAATAATGATTACTATGTATAATAAGATACCTTAAGTCTTAGATGTTAAGAAAGATTGCATGTATTTTGTGTAGTGTTAGCCTTAGAAGTTCAACGTGGGATATAATACGGTAACAGAGGGGAAAAATCAGTACGCAGCGAATGAGAGGAAAAACAGTGTTATACGGAGCCCTGGATTATTTAACTCGTGTAGATATGGATGCAAAATTTGGAAGTAAGCCCGGAAAGCAAGGTTAAACACTTGGAAAATGCTTTGTCGAGAATTAATAAACATTATGGAATGACTAGCATACAGTTTCCTGTTAAGAGCTTGTGATATGATGTATTTACAAACATAGGTGATGCAGAAATTAAAAAATATTTCTTTAAGTACGGGTGGACTCTCAATATAATTGGCAGAACTCCATCGTGCCAAAAAGAGAATCAATAAAATATAAATAAGTTTTTACAAATATTATTATCAATCCACCAACCATCAAGGCAACTAGATAATCGAGAGTATTGCTACATTAAGTGTTACTCATCTCCTGGAACAAAATATCCTCTTAAAACGTAGAAAATAAGAGCAACGATTTTTTTTGTCCAGTCTATTGTAATAAAATTAGAGAATCCCCTGTAACGCAAAGCGATGTATAAATATCTCTGAAAATGTTAATGTGGAACTAAGATCTGGAATACTCGATTCAGTGAAAATAAAAATACATTGATAATGACATTAACGAAAAAATGGTTAATATGCGAATCGAATGTAATATGCAGGAAATATTATAAAAGCTGGAATAAGTGTAGCACAAAATCACTGGCAGTAGAAATTCGGAAAACATCTTTTAAGACAGACGAGAAACAGCAAGTTCAGGCCAACAGCAACAGACTAGATATTCTACCACTATAGGGCAACATACTCCAAATTCGTAATGCAGAACAGCAACAAGTCGAAGCAGACTTCGGGATCGACCTTACCATTGACATGATCGATATCACCTTTGCAGCGAAACCAGACCATCCCTCCCCTTGGTTAAGCAGCTGTAAATAGTAAAGTAGTTTTATTGTACTGATGTAATTGTTTAGGGCACCCATAGGAAGAATAACTTTAAGGCTAGAAGATTGTAAAAATTGTAATTACGGTAGAAAAGAATTTTGTTATGGCAGTATTTTTGTATTCTGGTTACGGTAATTGAGTGTAAAAAGAACGGCATTTTTGATAGTTGATAAGATTATGCATGTAAACTAATTAATTATCTTTGTTAATAATAAAATTTTTAAGTTTAGAAAGAAGTATGTAATAGAGATAATTAACTTATTAGGATAGGAAATATGTAAAAGAAAAAAGCAGAGTAAGTTAAATAATTTGAAAAACAAATGGTAAGAAATGAAATGTAAAAGATTTAAAGATGAGATGTAAATAGAAATATTAAATATGAGAAGAAAAAGAGAAATGAAATGTGATAATAAAATAAAAATAGAAATTGAATGTGAAATCACGAAAACTGAAACAATATAAGAAAAGGCAAATAAGAAAATTTAGCATTGTAAAGAGAAGAAACATACTATAAAGTAATTGAAGGAAATGTAAAAGAAAAAAAAATGATGTATAAAAAAAATAAAAAAATAGAAGAATAGAACAGAAATTGTAAGTATACCGAACCATAGCTATAAAAATTGTTTAGATCATAGTGAATATTGTCCCTTAGTTTTTGTATAAATTAGTTAAGTTATATATTGTAACCTAACTGAGCACCCCGATCTGATTCCTCTTGGGAATCAGTTTTTCTCAGGGGGGAGGAATGTCGTGACCCAATATTCAATTGGTGAAATTGTGACATCACGACCCGAGCTAGCAGCAAATGCACAAGTAATTAAACGATTTGCAATAACTAAGCATTTTAATTCGCACAGTAAAATGCTTGGCGATTGCGAATTGTTTACTTGTAAACTGTCGCTTCCACTGCTGTATGTAACTGGGCATTGAGTCATGGTTAAGTAATTCACTTCGCATAGTGAAATACTCAGCTGGGCTCACTGTTTGTTTACATGCAGTATTGGAGACTCCCGCTGTCGGCAGTGATTAACGTAATACTTTGTAATTATGATTGCAAGGTATTGCGCTGGTCACTGGGTCAAAGTCGCTTCCGCCTGGTTGAATGGAGGTAAGCACGGTCGTTTCGATAGATCGGGTTGCGTAGTTAGAAGTTCTTTTAGTTTAATAAAAATAACGGTTCGGTGCTCAAGAGGGCAGTCAGTAGTAATTCGAGCGGTTAGACGGAGTGGTAGCTCCAGTCAGTAATTAGAGAGCTTAAGGAAAAGTTTAAGTTAACGTAAATAAAGTTTTATAATTGAATTACGCGAGTTTTTATTAGTCTTTAATTGTTTTTACGGGATTGCTTTTTGGGACACGACAAGGCAATCCTCGGAGTATTCAAAATTTGCGACAGTAAAAAATATTATTTTGACAAATTCACTCATGAAAAGGCAATCCTCGGCGTATTTAAAATTTGCGACAGTAAAAAATTATTTTTTGAAAAATTTACTATAGAAAAGGCAATCCTCGGCGTATTTAAAATTTGCGACAGTAAAAATTTATTTTTTGACAAATTCACTATAGAAAAGGCAATCCTCGGCGTATTTAAAATTTGCGACAGTAAAAAATTATTTTTTGAAAAATTTACTATAGAAAAGGCAATCCTCGGCGTATTTAAAATTTGCGACCGTAAAAAATTATTTTTTGAAAAATTTACTATAGAAAAGGCAAACCTCGGCGTATTTAAAATTTGCGACAGTAAAAAAATATTTTTTGAAAAATTTACTATAGAAAAGGCAATCCTCGGCGTATTTCAAATTTGCGACAGTAAAAAATATTATTTTGACAAATTCACTATAGAAAAGGCAATCCTCGGCGTATTTAAAATTTGCGACAGTAAAAAATTACGTTTTGAAAAATTTACTATAGAAAAGGCAATCCTCGGCGTATTTAAAATTTGCGACAGCAAAAAATAATTTTTTGAAAAATTCACTATAGAAAAGGCAATCATCGGTATATTTAAAATTTGCCACTGTAAAAATTTATTTTTTGACAAATTCACTATAGAAAAGGCAATCCTCGGTATATTTAAAATTTGCCAGAGAAAAATTTATTTTTTGACAAATTCACTATAGAAAAAGCAATCCTCGGCGTATTTAAAATTTGCGACAGTAAAAAATTATTTTTTGAAAAATTTAATATAGAAAAGGCAATCCTCGGCGTATTTAAAATTTGCGACAGTAAAAAATTATTTTTTGAAAAATTTACTATAGAAAAGGCAATCCTCGGCGTATTTAAAATTTGCGACAGTAAAAAATTATTTTTTGAAAAATTTACTATAGAAAAGGCAATCCTCGGCGTATTTAAAATTTGCGACAGTAAAAAATTATTTTTTGAAAAATTTACTATAGAAAAGGCAATCCTCGGCGTATTTAAAATTTGCGACCGTAAAAAATTATTTTTTGAAAAATTTACTATAGAAAAGGCAAACCTCGGCGTATTTAAAATTTGCGACAGTAAAAAATTATTTTTTGAAAAATTTACTATAGAAAAGGTAATCCTCGGCGTATTTCAAATTTGCGACAGTAAAAATTTATTTTTTGACAAATTCACTATACAAAAGGCAATCCTCGGCGTATTTCAAATTTGCGACCGTAAAAAATAATTTCTTGAAAAATTTACTATAGAAAAGGCAATCCTCGGCGTATTTAAAATTTGCGACCGTAAAAAATAATTTCTTGAAAAATTTACTATAGAAAAGGTAATCCTCGGCGTATTTAAAATTTGCGAGAGTAAAAATTTATTTTTTGACAAATTCACTATACAAAAGGCAATCTGCGGCGTATTAAAAATTTGCGACCGTAAAAAATAATTTTTTGAGAAACTTACTATAGAAAAGTCAACCCTCGGCGTATTTAAAATTTGCGACAGTAAAAAATTATTTTTTGAAAAATTTACTATAGAAAGGGCAATCCTCGGTGTATTTAAAATTTGCGACAGTAAAAAATTATTTTTTGAAAAATTTACTATAGAAAAGGCAATCCTCGGCGTATTTAAAATTTGCGACCGTAAAAAATTATTTTTTGAAAAATTTACTATAGAAAAGGCAAACCTCGGCGTATTTAAAATTTGCGACAGTAAAAAATTATTTTTTGAAAAATTTACTATAGAAAAGGTAATCCTCGGCGTATTTCAAATTTGCGACAGTAAAAATTTATTTTTTGACAAATTCACTATACAAAAGGCAATCCTCGGCGTATTTCAAATTTGCGACCGTAAAAAATAATTTCTTGAAAAATTTACTATAGAAAAGACAATCCTCGGCGTATTTAAAATTTGCGACAGTAAAAAATTATTTTTTGAAAAATTTACTATAGAAAAGGCAATCCTCGGCGTATTTAAAATTTGCGATAGTAAAAAATTATTTTTTGAAAAATTTACTATAGAAAAGGCAAACCTCGGCGTATTTAAAATTTGCCAGAGAAAAATTTATTTTTTGACAAATTCACTATAGAAAAAGCAATCCTCGGCGTATTTAAAATTTGCGACAGTAAAAAATTATTTTTTGAAAAATTTAATATAGAAAAGGCAATCCTCGGCGTATTTAAAATTTGCGACAGTTAAAAATTATTTTTTGAAAAATTTACTATAGAAAAGGCAATCCTCGGCGTATTTAAAATTTGCGACAGTAAAAATTTATTTTTTGACAAATTCACTATAGAAAAGGCAATCCTCGGCGTATTTAAAATTTGCGACAGTAAAAAATTATTTTTTGAAAAATTTACTATAGAAAAGGCAATCCTCGGCGTATTTAAAATTTGCGACCGTAAAAAATTATTTTTTGAAAAATTTACTATAGAAAAGGCAAACCTCGGCGTATTTAAAATTTGCGACAGTAAAAAATTATTTTTTGAAAAATTTACTATAGAAAAGGCAATCCTCGGCGTATTTCAAATTTGCGACAGTAAAAAATATTATTTTGACAAATTCACTATAGAAAAGGCAATCCTCGGCGTATTTAAAATTTGCGACAGCAAAAAATTACGTTTTGAAAAATTTACTATAGAAAAGGCAATCCTCGGCGTATTTAAAATTTGCGACAGCAAAAAAGAATTTTTTGAAAAATTCACTATAGAAAAGGCAATCATCGGTATATTTAAAATTTGCCACTGTAAAAATTTATTTTTTGACAAATTCACTATAGAAAAGGCAATCCTCGGTATATTTAAAATTTGCCAGAGAAAAATTTATTTTTTGACAAATTCACTATAGAAAAAGCAATCCTCGGCGTATTTAAAATTTGCGACAGTAAAAAATTATTTTTTGAAAAATTTAATATAGAAAAGGCAATCCTCGGCGTATTTAAAATTTGCGACAGTAAAAAATTATTTTATGAAAAATTTACTATAGAAAAGGCAATCCTCGGCGTATTTAAAATTTGCGACAGTAAAAAATTATTTTTGAAAAATTTACTATAGAAAAGGCAATCCTCGGCGTATTTAAAATTTGCGACAGTAAAAAATTATTTTTTGAAAAATTTACTATAGAAAAGGCAATCCTCGGCGTATTTAAAATTTGCGACAGTAAAAAATTATGTTTTGAAAAATTTACTATAGAAAAGGCAATCCTCGGCGTATTTAAAATTTGCGACAGCAAAAAATAATTTTTTGAAAAATTCACTATAGAAAAGGCAATCATCGGTATATTTAAAATTTGCCACTGTAAAAACTTTTTTTTGACAAATTCATAATAGAAAAGCCAATCCTCGGCGTATTTAAAATTTGCGACCGTAAAAATTTATTTTTTGACAAATTCACTATAGAAAAGGCAATCCTCGGCGTATTTAAAATTTGCGACAGTAAAAAATTATTTTTTGAAAAATTTACTATAGAAAATGCAATCCTCGGCGTATTTAAAATTTGCGAGAGTAAAAAATTATTTTTTGAAAAATTTACTATAGAAAAGGCAATCCTCGGCGTATTTAAAATTTGCGACAGTAAAAAATTATTTTTTGATAAATTTACTATAGAAAAGGCAATCCTCGGCGTATTTAAAATTTGCGACAGTAAAAATTTATTTTTTGACAAATTCACTATAGAAAAGGCAATCCTCGGCGTATTTAAAATTTGCGACAGTAAAAAATTATTTTTTGAAAAATTTACTATAGAAAAGGCAATCCTCGGCGTATTTAAAATTTGCGACAGTAAAAAATTATTTTTTGAAAAATTTACTATAGAAAACGCAATCCTCGGCGTATTTAAAATTTGCGACAGTAAAAAATAATTTTTTGAAAAATTTACTATAGAAAAGGCAATCCGCGGCGTATTTAAAATTTGCGACAATAAAAAATTATTTTAAATTTACTATAGAAAAAGCAATCCTCGGCGTATTTAAAATTTGCTCCATTAAAAAATTATTTTTTGAAAAATTTACTATAGAAAAGGCAATCCTCGGCGTATTTAAAATTTGCGACAGTAAAAAATTATTTTTTGACAAATTCACTATAGAAAAGGCAATCCTCGGCGTATTAAAAATTTGCGACCGTAAATAATAATTTTTTGAGAAATTTACTATAGAAAAGGCAATCCTCGGCGTATTTAAAATTTGCGACAGTAAAAAATTATTTTTTGAAAAAATTTACTATAGAAAAGGCAATCCTCGGCGTATTTAAAATTTGCGACAGTAAAAAATTATTTTTTGAAAAATTTACTATAGAAAAGGCAATCCTCGGCGTATTTAAAATTTGCGACAGTAAAAAATTATTTTTTGAAAAATTTACTATAGAAAAGGCAATCCTCGGCGTATTTAAAATTTGCGACAGTAAAAATTTATTTTTTGACAAATTCACTATACAAAAGGCAATCCTAGGCGTATTAAAAATTTGCGACCGTAAAAAATAATTTTTTGAGAAATTTACTATAGAAAAGGCAATCCTCGACGTATTTAAAATTTGCGACAGAAAAAATTATTTTTTGAAAAATTTACTATAGAAAATGCAATCCTCGGCGTATTTAAAATATGCGACAGTAAAAAATTACGTCTTGAAAAATTTACTATAGAAAAGGCAATCCTCGGCGTATTTAAAATTTGCGACAGCAAAAAATAATTTTTTGACAAATTCACTATAGAAAACGCAATCCTCGGCGTATTCAAAATTTGCGACAGTAAAAAATATTATTTTGACAAATTCACTAAAGAAAAGGCAATCCTCGGCGTATTTAAAATTTGCGACCGTAAAAAATAATTTCTTGAAAAATTTACTATAGAAAAGACAATCCTCGGCGTATTTAAAATTTTCGACAGTAAAAAATTATTTTTTGACAAATTCACTATAGAAAATGTAGTCCTCGGCGTATTTAAAATATCCGACAATAAAAAATATTATTTTGACAAATTCACTATAGAAAAGGAAATCCTCGGCGTATTTAAAATTTGCGACCGTAAAAAATAATTTCTTGAAAAATTTACTATAGAAAAGGTAATCCTCGGCGTATTTAAAATTTGCGACAGTAAAAAATTATTTTTTGAAAAATTTACTATAGAAAAGGCAATCCTCGGCGTATTTAAAATTTGCGACAGTAAAAAATTATTTTTAGAAAAATTTACTATAGAAAAGGCAATCCACGGCGTATTTCAAATTTGCGACAGTAAAAATTTATTTTTTGACAAATTCACTATACAAAAGGCAATCCTCGGCGTATTAAAAATTTGCGACCGTAAAAAATAATTTCTTGAAAAATTTACTATAGAAAATACAATCCTCGGCGTATTTAAAATTTGCGACAGTAAAAAGTTATTTTTTGAAAAATTTACTATAGAAAATGCAATCCTCGGTGCATATAAAATTTGCGAAAATAAAAAATACTATTTTGACAAATTCACTATAGAAAAGGCAATCCTCGGCGTATTTAAAATTTGCGACCGTAAAAAATAATTTCTTGAAAAATTTACTATAGAAAATACAATCCTCGGCGTATTTAAAATTTGCGACAGTAAAAAATTATTTTTTGAAAAATTTACTATAGAAAAGGCAATCCTCGGCGTATTTAAAATTTGCGACAGTAAAAAATTATTTTTTGAAAAATTTACTATAGAAAAGGCAATCCTCGGCGTATTTAAAATTTGCTACAGTAAAAATTTATTTTTTGACAAATTCACTATAGAAAAGGCAATCCTCGGCGTATTTAAAATTTGCGACAGTAAAAAATATTATTTTGACAAATTCACTATAGAAAAGGCAATCCTCGGCGTATTTAAAATTTGCGACAGTATAAAATTATGTTTTGAAAAATTTACTATAGAAAAGGCAATCGTCGGCGTTTTTAAAATTTGCGACAGCAAAAAATAATTTTTTGAAAAATTCACTATAGAAAAGGCAATCATCGGTATATTTAAAATTTGCCACTGTAAAAATTTATTTTTTGACAAATTCACTATAGAAAAGGCAATCCTCGGTATATTTAAAATTTGCCAGAGTAAAAATTTATTTTTTGACAAATTCACTATAGAAAAGGCAATGCTCGGCGTATTTAAAATTTGCGACCGTAAAAAATATTATTTTGACAAATTCACTATAGAAAAGGCAATCCTCGGCGTATTTAAAATTTGCGACAGTAAAAAATTATTTTTTGAAAAATTTGATATAGAAAAGGCAATCCTCGGCGTATTTAAAATTTGCGACAGTAAAAAATTATTTTTTGAAAAATTTACTATAGAAAGGCAATCCTCGGCGTATTTAAAATTTGCGACAGTAAAAAATTATTTTTTGAAAAATTTACTATAGAAAAGGCAATCCTCGGCGTATTTAAAATTTGCGACAGTAAAAAATTATATTTTGAAAAATTTACTATAGAAAAGGCAATCCTCGGCGTATTTAAAATTTGCGACAGCAAAAAATAATTTTTTGAAAAATTCACTATAGAAAAGGCAATCATCGGTATATTTAAAATTTGCCACTGTAAAAACTTTTTTTTGACAAATTCATAATAGAAAAGCTAATCCTCGGCGTATTTAAAATTTGCGACCGTAAAAATTTATTTTTTGACAAATTCACTATAGAAAAGGCAATCCTCGTCGTATTTAAAATTTGCGACAGTAAAAAATTATTTTTTGAAAAATTTACTATAGAAAATGCAATCCTCGGCGTATTTAAAATTTGCGAGAGTAAAAAATTATTTTTTGAAAAATTTACTATAGAAAAGGCAATCCTCGGCGTATTTAAAATTTGCGAGAGTAAAAAATTATTTTTTGATAAATTTACTATAGAAAAGGCAATCCTCGGCGTATTTAAAATTTGCGACAGTAAAAATTTATTTTTTGACAAATTCACTATAGAAAAGGCAATCCTTGGCGTATTTAAAATTTGCGACAGTAAAAAATTATTTTTTGAAAAATTTACTATAGAAAAGGCAATCCTCGGCGTATTTAAAATTTGCGACAGTAAAAAATTATTTTTTGAAAAATTTACTATAGCAAACGCAATCCTCGGCGTATTTAAAATTTGCGACAGTAAAAAATTATTTTTTGAAAAATTTACTATAGAAAAGGCAATCCGCGGCGTATTTAAAATTTGCGACAATAAAAAATTATTTTAAATTTACTATAGAAAAGGCAAACCTCGGCGTATTTAAAATTTGCTCCATTAAAAAATTATTTTTTGAAAAATTTACTATAGAAAAGGCAATCCTCGGCGTATTTAAAATTTGCGACAGTAAAAAATTATTTTTTGACAAATTCACTATAGAAAAGGCAATCCTCGGCGTATTAAAAATTTGCGACCGTAAATAATAATTTTTTGAGAAATTTACTATATAAAAGGCAATCCTCGGCGTATTTAAAATTTGCGACAGTAAAAAATTATTTTTTGAAAAAAATTACTATAGAAAAGGCAATCCTCGACGTATTTAAAATTTGCGACAGAAAAAATTATTTTTTGAAAAATTTACTATAGAAAATGCAATCCTCGGTGCATATAAAATTTGCGAAAATAAAAAATACTGTTTTGACAAATTCACTATAGAAAAGGCAATGCTCGGCGTATTTAAAATTTGCGACCGTAAAAAATATTATTTTGACAAATTCACTATAGAAAAGGCAATCCTCAGCGTATTTAAAATTTGCGACAGTAAAAAATTATTTTTTGAAAAATTTAATATAGAAAAGGCAATCCTCGGCGTATTTAAAATTTGCGACAGTAAAAAATTATTTTTTGAAAAATTTACTATAGAAAGGCAATCCTCGGCGTATTTAAAATTTGCTACAGTAAAAATTTATTTTTTGAAAAATTTACTATAGAAAAGGCAATCCTCGGCGTATTTAAAATTTGCGACAGTAAAAAATTATTTTTAGAAAAATTTACTATAGAAAAGGCAATCCTCGGCGTATTTCAAATTTGCGACAGTAAAAATTTATTTTTTGACAAATTCACTATACAAAAGGCAATCCTCGGCGTATTAAAAATTTGCGACCGTAAAAAATAATTTCTTGAAAAATTTACTATAGAAAATACAATCCTCGGCGTATTTAAAATTTGCGACAGTAAAAAGTTATTTTTTGAAACATTTACTATAGAAAATGCAATGCTCGGCGTATTTAAAATTTGCGACCGTAAAAAATATTATTTTGACAAATTCACTATACAAAAGGCAATCCTCGGCGTATTTAAAATTTGCGACAGTAAAAAATTATTTTTTGATAAATTTACTATAGAAAAGGCAATCCTCGGCGTATTTAAAATTTGCGACAGTAAAAAATTATTTTTTGAAAAATTTACCATAGAAAGGCAATCCTCGGCGTATTTAAAATTTGCGACAGTAAAAAATTATTTTTTGAAAAATTTACTATAGAAAAGGCAATACTCGGCGTATTTAAAATTTGCGACAGCAAAAAATAATTTTTTGAAAAATTCACTATAGAAAAGGCAATCATCGGTATATTTAAAATTTGCCACTGTAAAAACTTTTTTTTGACAAATTCATAATAGAAAAGCCAATCCTCGGCGTATTTAAAATTTGCGACCGTAAAAAATAATTTTTTGAGAAATTTACTATAGAAAAGGCAATCCTCGACGTATTTAAAATTTGCGACAGAAAAAATTATTTTTTGAAAAATTTACTATAGAAAATGCAATCCTCGGTGCATATAAAATTTGCGAAAATAAAAAATACTATTTTGACAAATTCACTATAGAAAAGGCAATCCTCGGCGTATTTAAAATTTGCGACCGTAAAAAATAATTTCTTGAAAAATTTACTATAGAAAAGACAATCCTCGGCGTATTTAAAATTTGCGACAGTAAAAAATTATTTTTTGAAAAATTTACTATAGAAAAGGCAATCCTCGGCGTATTTAAAATTTGCGACAGTAAAAAATTATTTTTTGAAAAATTTACTATAGAAAATGCAATCCTCGGCGTATTTAAAATTTGCTACAGTAAAAAATTATTTTTTGAAAAATTTACTATAGAAAAGGCAATCCTCGGCGTATTTAAAATTTGCGACAGTAAAAAATTATTTTTTGAAAAATTTACTATAGAAAAGGCAATCCTCGGCGTATTTAAAATTTGCGACAGTAAAAAATTATGTTTTGAAAAATTTACTATAGAAAAGGCAATCCTCGGCGTATTTAAAATTTGCGACAGCAAAAAATAATTTTTTGAAAAATTCACTATAGAAAAGGCAATCATCGGTATATTTAAAATTTGCCACTGTAAAAACTTTTTTTTTGACAAATTCATAATAGAAAAGCCAATCCTCGGCGTATTTAAAATTTGCGACCGTAAAAATTTATTTTTTGAAAAATTCACTATAGAAAAGGCAATCCTCGACGTATTTAAAATTTGCGACAGTAAAAAATTATTTTTTGAAAAATTTACTATAGAAAATGCAATCCTCGGCGTATTTAAAATTTGCGACAGTAAAAAATTATTTTTTGAAAAATTTACTATAGAAAAGGCAATCCTCGGCGTATTTAAAATTTGCGACAGTAAAAAATTATTTTTTGATAAATTTACTATAGAAAAGGCAATCCTCGGCGTATTTAAAATTTGCGACAGTAAAAATTTATTTTTTGACAAATTCACTATTAGAAAAAGCAATCCTCGGCGTATTTAAAATTTGCGACAGTAAAAAATTATTTTTTGAAAAATTTACTATAGAAAAGGCAATCCTCGGCGTATTTAAAATTTGCGACAGTAAAAAATTATTTTTTGAAAAATTTACTATAGAAAAGGCAATCCGCCGCGTATTTAAAATTTGCGACAATAAAAAATTATATTAAATTTACTATAGAAAAGGCAATCCTCGGCGTATTTAAAATTTGCGCCAGTAAAAAATTATTTTTTGAAAAATTTACTATAGAAAAGGCAATCCTCGGCGTATTTAAAATTTGCGACAGTAAAAAATTATTTTTTGACAAATTCACTATAGAAAAGGCAATCCTCGGCGTATTAAAAATTTGCGACCGTAAATAATAATTTTTTGAGAAATTTACTATAGAAAAGGCAATCCTCGGCGTATTTAAAATTTGCGACAGTAAAAAATTATTTTTTGAAAAATTTACTATAGAAAGGCAATCCTCGGCGTATTTAAAATTTGCGACAGTAAAAAATTATTTTTTGAAAAATTTACTATAGAAAAGGCAATCCTCGGCGTATTTAAAATTTGCGACAGTATAAAATTATGTTTTGAAAAATTTACTATAGAAAAGGCAATCCTCGGCGTTTTTAAAATTTGCGACAGCAAAAAA
This sequence comes from Dioctria rufipes, assembly GCA_963924295.1. Lineage (NCBI taxonomy): Eukaryota > Metazoa > Arthropoda > Insecta > Diptera > Asilidae > Dioctria > Dioctria rufipes. The sequence goes on from CAWUPM010000368.1 coordinate 62,398, forward strand.
TAATTTTTTGAAAAATTCACTATAGAAAAGGCAATCATCGGTATATTTAAAATTTGCCACTGTAAAAATTTATTTTTTGACAAATTCACTATAGAAAAGGCAATCCTCGGTATATTTAAAATTTGCCAGAGTAAAAATTTATTTTTTGACAAATTCACTATAGAAAAGGCAATCCTCGGCGTATTTAAAATTTGCGACAGTAAAAAATTATTTTTTGAAAAATTTACTATAGAAAAGGCAATCCGCCGCGTATTTAAAATTTGCGACAATAAAAAATTATATTAAATTTACTATAGAAAAGGCAATCCTCGGCGTATTTAAAATTTGCGCCAGTAAAAAATTATTTTTTGAAAAATTTACTATAGAAAAGGCAATCCTCGGCGTATTTAAAATTTGCGACAGTAAAAAATTATTTTTTGACAAATTCACTATAGAAAAGGCAATCCTCGGCGTATTAAAAATTTGCGACCGTAAATAATAATTTTTTGAGAAATTTACTATAGAAAAGGCAATCCTCGGCGTATTTAAAATTTGCGACAGTAAAAAATTATTTTTTGAAAAATTTAATATAGAAAAGGCAATCCTCGGGGTATTTAAAATTTGCGACAGTAAAAAATTATTTTTTGAAAAATTTACTATAGAAAGGCAATCCTCGGCGTATTTAAAATTTGCGACAGTAAAAGATTATTTTTTGAAAAATTTACTATAGAAAAGGCAATCCTCGGCGTATTTAAAATTTGCGACAGTAAAAAATTATATTTTGAAAAATTTACTATAGAAACGGCAATCCTCGGCGTATTTAAAATTTGCGACAGCAAAAAATAATTTTTTGAAAAATTCACTATAGAAAAGGCAATCATCGGTATATTTAAAATTTGCCACTGTAAAAACTTTTTTTTGACAAATTCATAATAGAAAAGCTAATCCTCGGCGTATTTAAAATTTGCGACCGTAAAAATTTATTTTTTGACAAATTCACTATAGAAAAGGCAATCCTCGTCGTATTTAAAATTTGCGACAGTAAAAAATTATTTTTTGAAAAATTTACTATAGAAAATGCAATCCTCGGCGTATTTAAAATTTGCGAGAGTAAAAAATTATTTTTTGAAAAATTTACTATAGAAAAGGCAATCCTCGGCGTATTTAAAATTTGCGAGAGTAAAAAATTATTTTTTGATAAATTTACTATAGAAAAGGCAATCCTCGGCGTATTTAAAATTTGCGACAGTAAAAATTTATTTTTTGACAAATTCACTATAGAAAAGGCAATCCTCGGCGTATTTAAAATTTGCGACAGTAAAAAATTATTTTTTGAAAAATTTACTATAGAAAAGGCAATCCTCGGCGTATTTAAAATTTGCGACAGTAAAAAATTATTTTTTGAAAAATTTACTATAGCAAACGCAATCCTCGGCGTATTTAAAATTTGCGACAGTAAAAAATTATTTTTTGAAAAATTTACTATAGAAAAGGCAATCCGCGGCGTATTTAAAATTTGCGACAATAAAAAATTATTTTAAATTTACTATAGAAAAGGCAAACCTCGGCGTATTTAAAATTTGCTCCATTAAAAAATTATTTTTTGAAAAATTTACTATAGAAAAGGCAATCCTCGGCGTATTTAAAATTTGCGACAGTAAAAAATTATTTTTTGACAAATTCACTATAGAAAAGGCAATCCTCGGCGTATTAAAAATTTGCGACCGTAAATAATAATTTTTTGAGAAATTTACTATAGAAAAGGCAATCCTCGGTGCATATAAAATTTGCGAAAATAAAAAATACTATTTTGACAAATTCACTATAGAAAAGGCAATGCTCGGCGTATTTAAAATTTGCGACCGTAAAAAATATTATTTTGACAAATTCACTATAGAAAAGGCAATCCTCAGCGTATTTAAAATTTGCGACAGTAAAAAATTATTTTTTGAAAAATTTACTATAGAAAAGGCAATCCTCGGCGTATTTAAAATTTGCGACAGTAAAAAATTATTTTTAGAAAAATTTACTATAGAAAAGGCAATCCTCGGCGTATTTCAAATTTGCGACAGTAAAAATTTATTTTTTGACAAATTCACTATACAAAAGGCAATCCTCGGCGTATTAAAAATTTGCGACCGTAAAAAATAATTTCTTGAAAAATTTACTATAGAAAATACAATCCTCGGCGTATTTAAAATTTGCGACAGTAAAAATTTATTTTTTGACAAATTCACTATTAGAAAAAGCAATCCTCGGCGTATTTAAAATTTGCGACAGTAAAAAATTATTTTTTGAAAAATTTACTATAGAAAAGGCAATCCTCGGCGTATTTAAAATTTGCGACAGTAAAAAATTATTTTTTGAAAAATTTACTATAGAAAAGGCAATCCGCCGCGTATTTAAAATTTGCGACAATAAAAAATTATATTAAATTTACTATAGAAAAGGCAATCCTCGGCGTATTTAAAATTTGCGCCAGTAAAAAATTATTTTTGAAAAATTTACTATAGAAAAGGCAATCCTCGGCGTATTTAAAATTTGCGACAGTAAAAAATTATTTTTTGACAAATTCACTATAGAAAAGGCAATCCTCGGCGTATTAAAAATTTGCGACCGTAAATAATAATTTTTTGAGAAATTTACTATAGAAAAGGCAATCCTCGGCGTATTTAAAATTTGCGACAGTAAAAAATTATTTTTTGAAAAATTTACTATAGAAAGGCAATCCTCGGCGTATTTAAAATTTGCGACAGTAAAAAATTATTTTTTGAAAAATTTACTATAGAAAAGGCAATCCTCGGCGTATTTAAAATTTGCGACAGTATAAAATTATGTTTTGAAAAATTTACTATAGAAAAGGCAATCCTCGGCGTTTTTAAAATTTGCGACAGCAAAAAATAATTTTTTGAAAAATTCACTATAGAAAAGGCAATCATCGGTATATTTAAAATTTGCCACTGTAAAAATTTATTTTTTGACAAATTCACTATAGAAAAGGCAATCCTCGGTATATTTAAAATTTGCCAGAGTAAAAATTTATTTTTTGACAAATTCACTATAGAAAAGGCAATCCTCGGCGTATTTAAAATTTGCGACAGTAAAAAATTATTTTTTGAAAAATTTACTATAGAAAAGGCAATCCGCCGCGTATTTAAAATTTGCGACAATAAAAAATTATATTAAATTTACTATAGAAAAGGCAATCCTCGGCGTATTTAAAATTTGCGCCAGTAAAAAATTATTTTTTGAAAAATTTACTATAGAAAAGGCAATCCTCGGCGTATTTAAAATTTGCGACAGTAAAAAATTATTTTTTGACAAATTCACTATAGAAAAGGCAATCCTCGGCGTATTAAAAATTTGCGACCGTAAATAATAATTTTTTGAGAAATTTACTATAGAAAAGGCAATCCTCGGCGTATTTAAAATTTGCGACAGTAAAAAATTATTTTTTGAAAAAATTTAATATAGAAAAGGCAATCCTCGGGGTATTTAAAATTTGCGACAGTAAAAAATTATTTTTTGAAAAATTTACTATAGAAAGGCAATCCTCGGCGTATTTAAAATTTGCGACAGTAAAAGATTATTTTTTGAAAAATTTACTATAGAAAAGGCAATCCTCGGCGTATTTAAAATTTGCGACAGTAAAAAATTATATTTTGAAAAATTTACTATAGAAACGGCAATCCTCGGCGTATTTAAAATTTGCGACAGCAAAAAATAATTTTTTGAAAAATTCACTATAGAAAAGGCAATCATCGGTATATTTAAAATTTGCCACTGTAAAAACTTTTTTTTGACAAATTCATAATAGAAAAGCTAATCCTCGGCGTATTTAAAATTTGCGACCGTAAAAATTTATTTTTTGACAAATTCACTATAGAAAAGGCAATCCTCGTCGTATTTAAAATTTGCGACAGTAAAAAATTATTTTTTGAAAAATTTACTATAGAAAATGCAATCCTCGGCGTATTTAAAATTTGCGAGAGTAAAAAATTATTTTTTGAAAAATTTACTATAGAAAAGGCAATCCTCGGCGTATTTAAAATTTGCGAGAGTAAAAAATTATTTTTTGATAAATTTACTATAGAAAAGGCAATCCTCGGCGTATTTAAAATTTGCGACAGTAAAAATTTATTTTTTGACAAATTCACTATAGAAAAGGCAATCCTCGGCGTATTTAAAATTTGCGACAGTAAAAAATTATTTTTTGAAAAATTTACTATAGAAAAGGCAATCCTCGGCGTATTTAAAATTTGCGACAGTAAAAAATTATTTTTTGAAAAATTTACTATAGCAAACGCAATCCTCGGCGTATTTAAAATTTGCGACAGTAAAAAATTATTTTTTGAAAAATTTACTATAGAAAAGGCAATCCGCGGCGTATTTAAAATTTGCGACAATAAAAAATTATTTTAAATTTACTATAGAAAAGGCAAACCTCGGCGTATTTAAAATTTGCTCCATTAAAAAATTATTTTTTGAAAAATTTACTATAGAAAAGGCAATCCTCGGCGTATTTAAAATTTGCGACAGTAAAAAATTATTTTTTGACAAATTCACTATAGAAAAGGCAATCCTCGGCGTATTAAAAATTTGCGACCGTAAATAATAATTTTTTGAGAAATTTACTATAGAAAAGGCAATCCTCGGTGCATATAAAATTTGCGAAAATAAAAAATACTATTTTGACAAATTCACTATAGAAAAGGCAATGCTCGGCGTATTTAAAATTTGCGACCGTAAAAAATATTATTTTGACAAATTCACTATAGAAAAGGCAATCCTCAGCGTATTTAAAATTTGCGACAGTAAAAAATTATTTTTTGAAAAATTTACTATAGAAAAGGCAATCCTCGGCGTATTTAAAATTTGCGACAGTAAAAAATTATTTTTAGAAAAATTTACTATAGAAAAGGCAATCCTCGGCGTATTTCAAATTTGCGACAGTAAAAATTTATTTTTTGACAAATTCACTATACAAAAGGCAATCCTCGGCGTATTAAAAATTTGCGACCGTAAAAAATAATTTCTTGAAAAATTTACTATAGAAAATACAATCCTCGGCGTATTTAAAATTTGCGACAGTAAAAAGTTATTTTTTGAAACATTTACTATAGAAAATGCAATGCTCGGCGTATTTAAAATTTGCGACCGTAAAAAATATTATTTTGACAAATTCACTATAGAAAAGGCAATCCTCGGCGTATTTAAAATTTGCGACAGTAAAAAATTATTTTTTGATAAATTTACTATAGAAAAGGCAATCCTCGGCGTATTTAAAATTTGCGACGGTAAAAAATTATTTTTTGAAAAATTTACCATAGAAAGGCAATCCTCGGCGTATTTAAAATTTGCGACAGTAAAAAATTATTTTTTGAAAAATTTACTATAGAAAAGGCAATCCTCGGCGTATTTAAAATTTGCGACAGCAAAAAATAATTTTTTGAAAAATTCACTATAGAAAAGGCAATCATCGGTATATTTAAAATTTGCCACTGTAAAAACTTTTTTTTGACAAATTCATAATAGAAAAGCCAATCCTCGGCGTATTTAAAATTTGCGACCGTAAAAATTTATTTTTTGACAAATTCACTATAGAAAAGGCAATCCTCGGCGTATTTAAAATGTGCGACAGTAAAAAATTATTTTTTGAAAAATTTACTATAGAAAATGCAATCCTCGGCGTATTTAAAATTTGCGAGAGTAAAAAATTATTTTTTGAAAAATTTACTATAGAAAAGGCAATCCTCGGCGTATTTAAAATTTGCGACAGTAAAAAATTATTTTTTGATAAATTTACTATAGAAAAGGCAATCCTCGGCGTATTTAAAATTTGCGACAGTAAAAATTTATTTTTTGACAAATTCACTATAGAAAAGGCAATCCTCGGCGTATTTAAAATTTGCGACAGTAAAAAATTATTTTTTGAAAAATTTACTATAGAAAATGCAATCCTGGGCGTATTTAAAATTTGCGACAGTAAAAAATTATTTTTTGAAAAATTTACTATAGAAAACACAATCCTCGGCGTATTTAAAATTTGCGACAGTAAAAAATTATTTTTTGAAAAATTTACTATAGAAAAGGCAATCCGCGGCGTATTTAAAATTTGCGACAATAAAAAATTATTTTAAATTTACTACAGAAAAGGCAATCCCCGGCGTATTTAAAATTTGCTCCATTAAAAAATTATTTTTTGAAAAATTTACTATAGAAAAGGCAATCCTCGGCGTATTTAAAATTTGCGACAGTAAAAAATTACTTTTTGACAAATTCACTATAGAAAAGGCAATCCTCGGCGTATTAAAAATTTGCGACAGTAAATAATAATTTTTTGAGAAATTTACTATAGAAAAGGCAATCCTCGGCGTATTTAAAATTTGCGACAGTAAAAAATTATTTTTTGAAAAAATTTACTATAGAAAAGGCAATCCTCGGCGTATTTAAAATTTGCGACAGTAAAAAATTATTTTTTGAAAAATTTACTATAGAAAAGGCAATCCTCGGCGTATTTAAAATTTGCGACAGTAAAAAATTATTTTTTGAAAAATTTACTATAGAAAAGGCAATCCTCGGAGTATTTAAAATTTGCGACAGTAAAAATTTATTTTTTGACAAATTCACTATACAAAAGGCAATCCTCGGCGTATTAAAAATTTGCGACCGTAAAAAATAATTTTTTGAGAAATTTACTATAGAAAAGGCAATCCTCGACGTATTTAAAATTTGCGACAGAAAAAATTATTTTTTGAAAAATTTACTATAGAAAATGCAATCCTCGGTGCATATAAAATTTGCGAAAATAAAAAATACTATTTTGACAAATTCACTATAGAAAAGGCAGTCCTCGGCGTATTTAAAATTTGCGACCGTAAAAAATAATTTCTTGAAAAATTTACTATAGAAAAGACAATCCTCGGCGTATTTAAAATTTGCGACAGTAAAAAATTATTTTTTGAAAAATTTACTATAGAAAAGGCAATACTCGGCGTATTTAAAATTTGCGACAGCAAAAAATAATTTTTTGAAAAATTCACTATAGAAAAGGCAATCATCGGTATATTTAAAATTTGCCACTGTAAAAACTTTTTTTTGACAAATTCATAATAGAAAAGCCAATCCTCGGCGTATTTAAAATTTGCGACCGTAAAAAATAATTTTTTGAGAAATTTACTATAGAAAAGGCAATCCTCGACGTATTTAAAATTTGCGACAGAAAAAATTATTTTTTGAAAAATTTACTATAGAAAATGCAATCCTCGGTGCATATAAAATTTGCGAAAATAAAAAATACTATTTTGACAAATTCACTATAGAAAAGGCAATCCTCGGCGTATTTAAAATTTGCGACCGTAAAAAATAATTTCTTGAAAAATTTACTATAGAAAAGACAATCCTCGGCGTATTTAAAATTTGCGACAGTAAAAAATTATTTTTTGAAAAATTTACTATAGAAAAGGCAATCCTCGGCGTATTTAAAATTTGCGACAGTAAAAAATTATTTTTTGAAAAATTTACTATAGAAAATGCAATCCTCGGCGTATTTAAAATTTGCTACAGTAAAAAATTATTTTTTGAAAAATTTACTATAGAAAAGGCAATCCTCGGCGTATTTAAAATTTGCGACAGTAAAAAATTATTTTTTGAAAAATTTACTATAGAAAAGGCAATCCTCGGCGTATTTAAAATTTGCGACAGTAAAAAATTATGTTTTGAAAAATTTACTATAGAAAAGGCAATCCTCGGCGTATTTAAAATTTGCGACAGCAAAAAATAATTTTTTGAAAAATTCACTATAGAAAAGGCAATCATCGGTATATTTAAAATTTGCCACTGTAAAAACTTTTTTTTTGACAAATTCATAATAGAAAAGCCAATCCTCGGCGTATTTAAAATTTGCGACCGTAAAAATTTATTTTTTGACAAATTCACTATAGAAAAGGCAATCCTCGACGTATTTAAAATTTGCGACAGTAAAAAATTATTTTTTGAAAAATTTACTATAGAAAATGCAATCCTCGGCGTATTTAAAATTTGCGACAGTAAAAAATTATTTTTTGAAAAATTTACTATAGAAAAGGCAATCCTCGGCGTATTTAAAATTTGCGACAGTAAAAAATTATTTTTTGATAAATTTACTATAGAAAAGGCAATCCTCGGCGTATTTAAAATTTGCGACAGTAAAAATTTATTTTTTGACAAATTCACTATTAGAAAAGGCAATCCTCGGCGTATTTAAAATTTGCGACAGTAAAAAATTATTTTTTGAAAAATTTACTATAGAAAAGGCAATCCTCGGCGTATTTAAAATTTGCGACAGTAAAAAATTATTTTTTGAAAAATTTACTATAGAAAAGGCAATCCGCCGCGTATTTAAAATTTGCGACAATAAAAAATTATATTAAATTTACTATAGAAAAGGCAATCCTCGGCGTATTTAAAATTTGCGCCAGTAAAAAATTATTTTTTGAAAAATTTACTATAGAAAAGGCAATCCTCGGCGTATTTAAAATTTGCGACAGTAAAAAATTATTTTTTGACAAATTCACTATAGAAAAGGCAATCCTCGGCGTATTAAAAATTTGCGACCGTAAATAATAATTTTTTGAGAAATTTACTATAGAAAAGGCAATCCTCGGCGTATTTAAAATTTGCGACAGTAAAAAATTATTTTTTGAAAAATTTACTATAGAAAGGCAATCCTCGGCGTATTTAAAATTTGCGACAGTAAAAAATTATTTTTTGAAAAATTTACTATAGAAAAGGCAATCCTCGGCGTATTTAAAATTTGCGACAGTATAAAATTATGTTTTGAAAAATTTACTATAGAAAAGGCAATCCTCGGCGTTTTTAAAATTTGCGACAGCAAAAAATAATTTTTTGAAAAATTCACTATAGAAAAGGCAATCATCGGTATATTTAAAATTTGCCACTGTAAAAATTTATTTTTTGACAAATTCACTATAGAAAAGGCAATCCTCGGTATATTTAAAATTTGCCAGAGTAAAAATTTATTTTTTGACAAATTCACTATAGAAAAGGCAATCCTCGGCGTATTTAAAATTTGCGACAGTAAAAAATTATTTTTTGAAAAATTTACTATAGAAAAGGCAATCCGCCGCGTATTTAAAATTTGCGACAATAAAAAATTATATTAAATTTACTATAGAAAAGGCAATCCTCGGCGTATTTAAAATTTGCGCCAGTAAAAAATTATTTTTTGAAAAATTTACTATAGAAAAGGCAATCCTCGGCGTATTTAAAATTTGCGACAGTAAAAAATTATTTTTTGACAAATTCACTATAGAAAAGGCAATCCTCGGCGTATTAAAAATTTGCGACCGTAAATAATAATTTTTTGAGAAATTTACTATAGAAAAGGCAATCCTCGGCGTATTTAAAATTTGCGACAGTAAAAAATTATTTTTTGAAAAATTTAATATAGAAAAGGCAATCCTCGGCGTATTTAAAATTTGCGACAGTAAAAAATTATTTTTTGAAAAATTTACTATAGAAAGGCAATCCTCGGCGTATTTAAAATTTGCGACAGTAAAAAATTATTTTTTGAAAAATTTACTATAGAAAATGCAATCCTCGGCGTATTTAAAATTTGCGAGAGTAAAAAATTATTTTTTGAAAAATTTACTATAGAAAAGGCAATCCTCGGCGTATTTAAAATTTGCGAGAGTAAAAAATTATTTTTTGATAAATTTACTATAGAAAAGGCAATCCTCGGCGTATTTAAAATTTGCGACAGTAAAAATTTATTTTTTGACAAATTCACTATAGAAAAGGCAATCCTCGGCGTATTTAAAATTTGCGACAGTAAAAAATTATTTTTTGAAAAATTTACTATAGAAAAGGCAATCCTCGGCGTATTTAAAATTTGCGACAGTAAAAAATTATTTTTTGAAAAATTTACTATAGCAAACGCAATCCTCGGCGTATTTAAAATTTGCGACAGTAAAAAATTATTTTTTGAAAAATTTACTATAGAAAAGGCAATCCGCGGCGTATTTAAAATTTGCGACAATAAAAAATTATTTTAAATTTACTATAGAAAAGGCAAACCTCGGCGTATTTAAAATTTGCTCCATTAAAAAATTATTTTTTGAAAAATTTACTATAGAAAAGGCAATCCTCGGCGTATTTAAAATTTGCGACAGTAAAAAATTATTTTTTGACAAATTCACTATAGAAAAGGCAATCCTCGGCGTATTAAAAATTTGCGACCGTAAATAATAATTTTTTGAGAAATTTACTATAGAAAAGGCAATCCTCGGTGCATATAAAATTTGCGAAAATAAAAAATACTATTTTGACAAATTCACTATAGAAAAGGCAATGCTCGGCGTATTTAAAATTTGCGACCGTAAAAAATATTATTTTGACAAATTCACTATAGAAAAGGCAATCCTCAGCGTATTTAAAATTTGCGACAGTAAAAAATTATTTTTTGAAAAATTTACTATAGAAAAGGCAATCCTCGGCGTATTTAAAATTTGCGACAGTAAAAAATTATTTTTAGAAAAATTTACTATAGAAAAGGCAATCCTCGGCGTATTTCAAATTTGCGACAGTAAAAATTTATTTTTTGACAAATTCACTATACAAAAGGCAATCCTCGGCGTATTAAAAATTTGCGACCGTAAAAAATAATTTCTTGAAAAATTTACTATAGAAAATACAATCCTCGGCGTATTTAAAATTTGCGACAGTAAAAAGTTATTTTTTGAAACATTTACTATAGAAAATGCAATGCTCGGCGTATTTAAAATTTGCGACCGTAAAAAATATTATTTTGACAAATTCACTATAGAAAAGGCAATCCTCGGCGTATTTAAAATTTGCGACAGTAAAAAATTATTTTTTGATAAATTTACTATAGAAAAGGCAATCCTCGGCGTATTTAAAATTTGCGACGGTAAAAAATTATTTTTTGAAAAATTTACCATAGAAAGGCAATCCTCGGCGTATTTAAAATTTGCGACAGTAAAAAATTATTTTTTGAAAAATTTACTATAGAAAAGGCAATCCTCGGCGTATTTAAAATTTGCGACAGCAAAAAATAATTTTTTGAAAAATTCACTATAGAAAAGGCAATCATCGGTATATTTAAAATTTGCCACTGTAAAAACTTTTTTTTGACAAATTCATAATAGAAAAGCCAATCCTCGGCGTATTTAAAATTTGCGACCGTAAAAATTTATTTTTTGACAAATTCACTATAGAAAAGGCAATCCTCGGCGTATTTAAAATGTGCGACAGTAAAAAATTATTTTTTGAAAAATTTACTATAGAAAATGCAATCCTCGGCGTATTTAAAATTTGCGAGAGTAAAAAATTATTTTTTGAAAAATTTACTATAGAAAAGGCAATCCTCGGCGTATTTAAAATTTGCGACAGTAAAAAATTATTTTTTGATAAATTTACTATAGAAAAGGCAATCCTCGGCGTATTTAAAATTTGCGACAGTAAAAATTTATTTTTTGACAAATTCACTATAGAAAAGGCAATCCTCGGCGTATTTAAAATTTGCGACAGTAAAAAATTATTTTTTGAAAAATTTACTATAGAAAATGCAATCCTGGGCGTATTTAAAATTTGCGACAGTAAAAAATTATTTTTTGAAAAATTTACTATAGAAAACACAATCCTCGGCGTATTTAAAATTTGCGACAGTAAAAAATTATTTTTTGAAAAATTTACGATAGAAAAGGCAATCCGCGGCGTATTTAAAATTTGCGACAATAAAAAATTATTTTAAATTTACTACAGAAAAGGCAATCCCCGGCGTATTTAAAATTTGCTCCATTAAAAAATTATTTTTTGAAAAATTTACTATAGAAAAGGCAATCCTCGGCGTATTTAAAATTTGCGACAGTAAAAAATTACTTTTTGACAAATTCACTATAGAAAAGGCGATCCTCGGCGTATTAAAAATTTGCGACAGTAAATAATAATTTTTTGAGAAATTTACTATAGAAAAGGCAATCCTCGGCGTATTTAAAATTTGCGACAGTAAAAAATTATTTTTTGAAAAAATTTACTATAGAAAAGGCAATCCTCGGCGTATTTAAAATTTGCGACAGTAAAAAATTATTTTTTGAAAAATTTACTATAGAAAAGGCAATCCTCGGCGTATTTAAAATTTGCGACAGTAAAAAATTATTTTTTGAAAAATTTACTATAGAAAAGGCAATCCTCGGAGTATTTAAAATTTGCGACAGTAAAAATTTATTTTTTGACAAATTCACTATACAAAAGGCAATCCTCGGCGTATTAAAAATTTGCGACCGTAAAAAATAATTTTTTGAGAAATTTACTATAGAAAAGGCAATCCTCGACGTATTTAAAATTTGCGACAGAAAAAATTATTTTTTGAAAAATTTACTATAGAAAATGCAATCCTCGGTGCATATAAAATTTGCGAAAATAAAAAATACTATTTTGACAAATTCACTATAGAAAAGGCAATCCTCGGCGTATTTAAAATTTGCGACCGTAAAAAATAATTTCTTGAAAAATTTACTATAGAAAAGACAATCCTCGGCGTATTTAAAATTTGCGACAGTAAAAAATTATTTTTTGAAAAATTTACTATAGAAAAGGCAATCCTCGGCGTATTTAAAATTTGCGACAGTAAAAAATTATTTTTTGAAAAATTTACTATAGAAAATGCAATCCTCGGCGTATTTAAAATTTGCTACAGTAAAAAATTATTATTTGAAAAATTTACTATAGAAAAGGCAATCCTCGGCGTATTTAAAATTTGCGACAGTAAAAAATTATTTTTTGAAAAATTTACTATAGAAAAGGCAATCCTCGGCGTATTTAAAATTTGCGACAGTAAAAAATTATGTTTTGAAAAATTTACTATAGAAAAGGCAATCCTCGGCGTATTTAAAATTTGCGACAGCAAAAAATAATTTTTTGAAAAATTCACTATAGAAAAGGCAATCATCGGTATATTTTAAAATTTGCCACTGTAAAAACTTTTTTTTTGACAAATTCATAATAGAAAAGCCAATCCTCGGCGTATTTAAAATTTGCGACCGTAAAAATTTATTTTTTGACAAATTCACTATAGAAAAGGCAATCCTCGGCGTATTTAAAATTTGCGACAGTAAAAAATTATTTTTTGAAAAATTTACTATAGAAAATGCAATCCTCGGCGTATTTAAAATTTGCGACAGTAAAAAATTATTTTTTGAAAAATTTACTATAGAAAAGGCAATCCTCGGCGTATTTAAAATTTGCGACAGTAAAAAATTATTTTTTGATAAATTTACTATAGAAAAGGCAATCCTCGGCGTATTTAAAATTTGCGACAGTAAAAATTTATTTTTTGACAAATTCACTATTAGAAAAGGCAATCCTCGGCGTATTTAAAATTTGCGACAGTAAAAAATTATTTTTTGAAAAATTTACTATAGAAAAGGCAATCCTCGGCGTATTTAAAATTTGCGACAGTAAAAAATTATTTTTTGAAAAATTTACTGTAGAAAAGGCAATCCGCCGCGTATTTAAAATTTGCGACAATAAAAAATTATATTAAATTTACTATAGAAAAGGCAATCCTCGGCGTATTTAAAATTTGCGCCAGTAAAAAATTATTTTTTGAAAAATTTACTATAGAAAAGGCAATCCTCGGCGTATTTAAAATTTGCGACAGTAAAAAATTATTTTTTGACAAATTCACTATAGAAAAGGCAATCCTCGGCGTATTAAAAATTTGCGACCGTAAATAATAATTTTTTGAGAAATTTACTATAGAAAAGGCAATCCTCGGCGTATTTAAAATTTGCGACAGTAAAAAATTATTTTTTGAAAAAATTTACTATAGAAAAGGCAATCCTCGGCGTATTTAAAATTTGCGACAGTAAAAATTTATTTTTTGACAAATTCACTATACAAAAGGCAATCCTCGGCGTATTAAAAATTTGTGACCGTAAAAAATAATTTTTTGAGAAATTTACTATAGAAAAGGCAATCCTCGACGTATTTAAAATTTGCGACAGAAAAAATTATTTTTTGAAAAATTTACTATAGAAAATGCAATCCTCGGTGCATATAAAATTTGCGAAAATAAAAAATACTATTTTGACAAATTCACTATAGAAAAGGCAATCCTCGGCGTATTTAAAATTTGCGACCGTAAAAAATAATTTCTTGAAAAATTTACTATAGAAAAGACAATCCTCGGCGTATTTAAAATTTGCGACAGTAAAAAATTATTTTTTTGAACAAATTTACTATAGAAAAGGCAATCCTCGGCGTATTTAAAATTTGCGACAGTAAAAAAATTATTTTTTGAAAAATTTACTATAGAAAAGGCAATCCTCGGCGTATTTAAAATTTGCTACAGTAAAAATTTATTTTTTGACAAATTCACTATAGAAAAGGCAATCCTCGGCGTATTTAAAATTTGCGACAGTAAAAAATATTATTTTGAAAAATTTACTGTAGAAAAGGCAATCCTCGGCGTATTTACAATTTGCGACAGTAAAAAATTATTTTTTGAAAAATTTACTATAGAAAAGGCAATCCGCGGCGTATTTAAAATTTGCGACAATAAAAAACTATTTTAAATTTACTATAGAAAAGGCAATCCTCGGCGTATTTAAAATTTGCGCCAGTAAAAAATTATTTTTTGAAAAATTTACTATAGAAAAGGCAATCCTCGGCGTATTTAAAATTTGCGACAGTAAAAAATTATTTTTTGAAAAATTTACTGTAGAAAAGGCAATCCTCGGCGTATTTAAAATTTGCGACAGTAAAAAATTATTTTTTGAAAAATTTACTATAGAAAAGGCAATCCTCGGTGTATTTAAAATTTGCTACAGTAATAATTTATTTTTTGACAAATTCACTATAGAAAAGGCAATCCTCGGCGCATTTAAAATTTGCGACAGTAAAAAATATTATTTTGACAAATTCACTATAGAAAAGGCAATCCTCGGCGTATTTAAAATTTGCGACAGTAAAAAATTATGTTTTGAAAAATTTACTATAGAAAAGGCAATCCTCGGCGTATTTAAAATTTGCGACAGCAAAAAATAATTTTTTGAAAAATTCACTATAGAAAAGGCAATCCTCGGCGTATTTAAAATTTGCGACCGTAAAAAATAATTTCTTGAAAAATTTACTATAGAAAGACAATCCTCGGCGTATTTAAAATTTGCGACAGTAAAAAATTATTTTTTGAAAAATTTACTATAGAAAAGGCAATCCTCGGCGTATTTAAAATTTGCGACAGTAAAAAATAATTTTTTGAAAAATTTACTATAGAAAATGCAATCCTCGGCGTATTTAAAATTTGCTACAGTAAAAAATTATTTTTTGAAAAATTTACTATAGAAAAGGCAATCCTCGGCGTATTTAAAATTTGCGACAGTAAAAAATTATTTTTTGAAAAATTTACTATAGAAAAGGCAATCCTCGGCGTATTTAAAATTTGCGACAGTAAAAAATTATGTTTTGAAAAATTTACTATAGAAAAGGCAATCCTCGGCGTATTTAAAATTTGCGACAGTAAAAAATTACTTTTTGACAAATTCACTATAGAAAAGGCAATCCTCGGCGTATTAAAAATTTGCGACAGTAAATAATAATTTTTTGAGAAATTTACTATAGAAAAGGCAATCCTCGGCGTATTTAAAATTTGCGACAGTAAAAAATTATTTTTTGAAAAAATTTACTATAGAAAAGGCAATCCTCGGCGTATTTAAAATTTGCGACAGTAAAAAATTATTTTTTGAAAAATTTACTATAGAAAAGGCAATCCTCGGCGTATTTAAAATTTGCGACAGTAAAAAATTATTTTTTGAAAAATTTACTATAGAAAAGGCAATCCTCGGAGTATTTAAAATTTGCGACAGTAAAAATTTATTTTTTGACAAATTCACTATACAAAAGGCAATCCTCGGCGTATTAAAAATTTGCGACCGTAAAAAATAATTTTTTGAGAAATTTACTATAGAAAAGGCAATCCTCGACGTATTTAAAATTTGCGACAGAAAAAATTATTTTTTGAAAAATTTACTATAGAAAATGCAATCCTCGGTGCATATAAAATTTGCGAAAATAAAAAATACTATTTTGACAAATTCACTATAGAAAAGGCAATCCTCGGCGTATTTAAAATTTGCGACCGTAAAAAATAATTTCTTGAAAAATTTACTATAGAAAAGACAATCCTCGGCGTATTTAAAATTTGCGACAGTAAAAAATTATTTTTTGAAAAATTTTCTATAGAAAAGGCAATCCTCGGCGTATTTAAAATTTGCGACAGTAAAAAATTATTTTTTGAAAAATTTACTATAGAAAATGCAATCCTCGGCGTATTTAAAATTTGCTACAGTAAAAAATTATTATTTGAAAAATTTACTATAGAAAAGGCAATCCTCGGCGTATTTAAAATTTGCGACAGTAAAAAATTATTTTTTGAAAAATTTACTATAGAAAAGGCAATCCTCGGCGTATTTAAAATTTGCGACAGTAAAAAATTATGTTTTGAAAAATTTACTATAGAAAAGGCAATCCTCGGCGTATTTAAAATTTGCGACAGCAAAAAATAATTTTTTGAAAAATTCACTATAGAAAAGGCAATCATCGGTATATTTTAAAATTTGCCACTGTAAAAACTTTTTTTTTGACAAATTCATAATAGAAAAGCCAATCCTCGGCGTATTTAAAATTTGCGACCGTAAAAATTTATTTTTTGACAAATTCACTATAGAAAAGGCAATCCTCGGCGTATTTAAAATTTGCGACAGTAAAAAATTATTTTTTGAAAAATTTACTATAGAAAATGCAATCCTCGGCGTATTTAAAATTTGCGACAGTAAAAAATTATTTTTTGAAAAATTTACTATAGAAAAGGCAATCCTCGGCGTATTTAAAATTTGCGACAGTAAAAAATTATTTTTTGATAAATTTACTATAGAAAAGGCAATCCTCGGCGTATTTAAAATTTGCGACAGTAAAAATTTATTTTTTGACAAATTCACTATTAGAAAAGGCAATCCTCGGCGTATTTAAAATTTGCGACAGTAAAAAATTATTTTTTGAAAAATTTACTATAGAAAAGGCAATCCTCGGCGTATTTAAAATTTGCGACAGTAAAAAATTATTTTTTGAAAAATTTACTATAGAAAAGGCAATCCGCCGCGTATTTAAAATTTGCGACAATAAAAAATTATATTAAATTTACTATAGAAAAGGCAATCCTCGGCGTATTTAAAATTTGCGCCAGTAAAAAATTATTTTTTGAAAAATTTACTATAGAAAAGGCAATCCTCGGCGTATTTAAAATTTGCGACAGTAAAAAATTATTTTTTGACAAATTCACTATAGAAAAGGCAATCCTCGGCGTATTAAAAATTTGCGACCGTAAATAATAATTTTTTGAGAAATTTACTATAGAAAAGGCAATCCTCGGCGTATTTAAAATTTGCGACAGTAAAAAATTATTTTTTGAAAAAATTTACTATAGAAAAGGCAATCCTCGGCGTATTTAAAATTTGCGACAGTAAAAATTTATTTTTTGACAAATTCACTATACAAAAGGCAATCCTCGGCGTATTAAAAATTTGTGACCGTAAAAAATAATTTTTTGAGAAATTTACTATAGAAAAGGCAATCCTCGACGTATTTAAAATTTGCGACAGAAAAAATTATTTTTTGAAAAATTTACTATAGAAAATGCAATCCTCGGTGCATATAAAATTTGCGAAAATAAAAAATACTATTTTGACAAATTCACTATAGAAAAGGCAATCCTCGGCGTATTTAAAATTTGCGACCGTAAAAAATAATTTCTTGAAAAATTTACTATAGAAAAGACAATCCTCGGCGTATTTAAAATTTGCGACAGTAAAAAATTATTTTTTGAAAAATTTACTATAGAAAAGGCAATCCTCGGCGTATTTAAAATTTGCGACAGTAAAAAATTATTTTTTGAAAAATTTACTATAGAAAAGGCAATCCTCGGCGTATTTAAAATTTGCTACAGTAAAAATTTATTTTTTGACAAATTCACTATAGAAAAGGCAATCCTCGGCGTATTTAAAATTTGCGACAGTAAAAAATATTATTTTGAAAAATTTACTGTAGAAAAGGCAATCCTCGGCGTATTTAAAATTTGCGACAGTAAAAAATTATTTTTTGAAAAATTTACTATAGAAAAGGCAATCCGCGGCGTATTTAAAATTTGCGACAATAAAAAACTATTTTAAATTTACTATAGAAAAGGCAATCCTCGGCGTATTTAAAATTTGCGCCAGTAAAAAATTATTTTTTGAAAAATTTACTATAGAAAAGGCAATCCTCGGCGTATTTAAAATTTGCGACAGTAAAAAATTATTTTTTGAAAAATTTACTGTAGAAAAGGCAATCCTCGGCGTATTTAAAATTTGCGACAGTAAAAAATTATTTTTTGAAAAATTTACTATAGAAAAGGCAATCCTCGGTGTATTTAAAATTTGCTACAGTAATAATTTATTTTTTGACAAATTCACTATAGAAAAGGCAATCCTCGGCGCATTTAAAATTTGCGACAGTAAAAAATATTATTTTGACAAATTCACTATAGAAAAGGCAATCCTCGGCGTATTTAAAATTTGCGACAGTAAAAAATTATGTTTTGAAAAATTTACTATAGAAAAGGCAATCCTCGGCGTATTTAAAATTTGCGACAGCAAAAAATAATTTTTTGAAAAATTCACTATAGAAAAGGCAATCCTCGGCGTATTTAAAATTTGCGACCGTAAAAAATAATTTCTTGAAAAATTTACTATAGAAAGACAATCCTCGGCGTATTTAAAATTTGCGACAGTAAAAAATTATTTTTTGAAAAATTTACTATAGAAAAGGCAATCCTCGGCGTATTTAAAATTTGCGACAGTAAAAAATAATTTTTTGAAAAATTTACTATAGAAAATGCAATCCTCGGCGTATTTAAAATTTGCTACAGTAAAAAATTATTTTTTGAAAAATTTACTATAGAAAAGGCAATCCTCGGCGTATTTAAAATTTGCGACAGTAAAAAATTATTTTTTGAAAAATTTACTATAGAAAAGGCAATCCTCGGCGTATTTAAAATTTGCGACAGTAAAAAATTATGTTTTGAAAAATTTACTATAGAAAAGGCAATCCTCGGCGTATTTAAAATTTGCGACAGCAAAAAATAATTTTTTGAAAAATTCACTATAGAAAAGGCAATCATCGGTATATTTAAAATTTGCCACTGTAAAAACTTTTTTTTGACAAATTCATAATAGAAAAGCCAATCCTCGGCGTATTTAAAATTTGCGACCGTAAAAATTTATTTTTTGACAAATTCACTATAGAAAAGGCAATCCTCGGCGCATTTAAAATTTGCGACAGTAAAAAATTATTTTTTGAAAAATTTACTATAGAAAATGCAATCCTCGGCGTATTTAAAATTTGCGACAGTAAAAAATTATTTTTTGGAAAATTTACTATAGAAAAGGCAATCCTCGGCGTATTTAAAATTTGCGACAGTAAAAAATTATTTTTTGATAAATTTACTATAGAAAAGGCAATCCTCGGCGTATTTAAAATTTGCGACAGTAAAAATTTATTTTTTGACAAATTCACTATAGAAAAGGCAATCCTCGGCGTATTTAAAATTTGCGACAGTAAAAAATTATTTTTTGAAAAATTTACTATAGAAAAGGCAATCCTCGGCGTATTTAAAATTTGCGACAGTAAAAAATTATTTTTTGAAAAATTTACTATAGAAAACGCAATCCTCGGCGTATTTAAAATTTGCGACAGTAAAAAATTATTGTTTGAAAAATTTACTATAGAAAAGGCAATCCGCGGCGTATTTAAAATTTGCGACAATAAAAAATTATATTAAATTTACTATAGAAAAGGCAATCCTCGGCGTATTTAAAATTTGCGCCAGTAAAAAATTATTTTTTGAAAAATTTACTATAGAAAAGGCAATCCTCGGCGTATTTAAAATTTGCGACAGTAAAAAATTATTTTTTGACAAATTCACTATAGAAAAGGCAATCCTCGGCGTATTAAAAATTTGCGACCGTAAATAATAATTTTTTGAGAAATTTACTATAGAAAAGGCAATCCTCGGCGTATTTAAAATTTGCGACAGTAAAAAATTATTTTTTGAAAAAATTTACTATAGAAAAGGCAATCCTCGGCGCATTTAAAATTTGCGACAGTAAAAAATTATTTTTTGAAAAATTTACTATAGAAAAGGCAATCCTCGGCGTATTTAAAATTTGCGACAGTAAAAAATAATTTTTTGAAAAATTTACTATAGAAAAGGCAATCCTCGGCGTATTTAAAATTTGCGACAGTAAAAATTTATTTTTTGACAAATTCACTATACAAAAGGCAATCCTCGGCGTATTAAAAATTTGTGACCGTAAAAAATAATTTTTTGAGAAATTTACTATAGAAAAGGCAATCCTCGACGTATTTAAAATTTGCGACAGAAAAAATTATTTTTTGAAAAATTTACTATAGAAAATGCAATCCTCGGTGCATATAAAATTTGCGAAAATAAAAAATACTATTTTGACAAATTCACTATAGAAAAGGCAATCCTCGGCGTATTTAAAATTTGCGACCGTAAAAAATAATTTCTTGAAAAATTTACTATAGAAAAGACAATCCTCGGCGTATTTAAAATTTGCGACAGTAAAAAATTATTTTTTGAAAAATTTACTATAGAAAAGGCAATCCTCGGCGTATTTAAAATTTGCGACAGTAAAAAATTATTTTTTGAAAAATTTACTATAGAAAAGGCAATCCTCGGCGTATTTAAAATTTGCTACAGTAAAAATTTATTTTTTGACAAATTCACTATAGAAAAGGCAATCCTCGGCGTATTTAAAATTTGCGACAGTAAAAAATATTATTTTGAAAAATTTACTGTAGAAAAGGCAATCCTCGGCGTATTTAAAATTTGCGACAGTAAAAAATTATTTTTTGAAAAATTTACTATAGAAAAGGCAATCCGCGGCGTATTTAAAATTTGCGACAATAAAAAACTATTTTAAATTTACTATAGAAAAGGCAATCCTCGGCGTATTTAAAATTTGCGAAAGTAAAAAATTATTTTTTGAAAAATTTACTATAGAAAAGGCAATCCTCGGCGTATTTAAAATTTGCGACAGTAAAAAATTATTTTTTGATAAATTTACTGTAGAAAAGGCAATCCTCGGCGTATTTAAAATTTGCGACAGTAAAAAATTATTTTTTGAAAAATTTACTATAGAAAAGGCAATCCTCGGTGTATTTAAAATTTGCTACAGTAAAAATTTATTTTTTGACAAATTCACTATAGAAAAGGCAATCCTCGGCGTATTTAAAATTTGCGACAGTAAAAAATATTATTTTGACAAATTCACTATAGAAAAGGCAATCCTCGGCGTATTTAAAATTTGCGACAGTAAAAAATTATGTTTTGAAAAATTTACTATAGAAAAGGCAATCCTCGGCGTATTTAAAATTTGCGACAGCAAAAAATAATTTTGTGAAAAATTCACTATAGAAAAGGCAATCATCGGTATATTTAAAATTTGCCACTGTAAAAATTTATTTTTTGACAAATTCACTATAGAAAAGGCAATCCTCGGTATATTTAAAATTTGCGACAGTAAAAAATTATTTTTTGAAAAATTTACTATAGAAAAGGCAATCCTCGGCGTATTTAAAATTTGCGAGAGTAAAAATTTATTTTTTGACAAATTCACTATACAAAAGGCAATCCTCGGCGTATTAAAAATTTGCGACCGTAAAAAATAATTTTTTGAGAAATTTACTATAGAAAAGGCAATCCTCGACGTATTTAAAACGTGCGACAGAAAAAATTATTTTTTGAAAAATTTACTATAGAAAATGCAATCCTCGGTGCATATAAAATTTGCGAAAATAAAAAATACTGTTTTGACAAATTCACTATAGAAAAGACAATCCTCGGCGTATTTAAAATTTGCGACAGTAAAAAATTATTTTTTGAAAAATTTACTATAGAAAAGACAATCCTCGGCGTATTTAAAATTTGCGACAGTAAAAAATTATTTTTTGAAAAATTTACTATAGAAAAGGCAATCCTCGGCGTATTTAAAATTTGCTACAGTAAAAATTTATTTTTTTACAAATTCACTATAGAAAAGGCAATCCTCGGCGTATTTAAAATTTGCGACAGTAAAAAATTATTTTTTGAAAAATTTACTATAGAAAAGGCAATCCTCGGCGTATTTAAAATTTGCGACAGTAAAAATTATTTTTTGAAAAATTTACTATAGAAAAGGCAATCCTCGGCGTATTTAAAATTTGCGACAGCAAAAAATAATTTTTTGAAAAATTCACTATAGAAAAGGCAATCATCGGTATATTTAAAATTTGCCACTGTAAAAATTTATTTTTTGACAAATTCACTATAGAAAAGGCAATCCTCGGTATATTTAAAATTTGCGACAGTAAAAAATTATTTTTTGACAAATTCTCTATAGAAAAGGCAATCCTCGGCGTATTTAAAATTTGCGACAGTAAAAAATATTATTTTGACAAATTCACTATAGAAAAGGCAATCCTCGGCGTATTTAAAATTTGCGACAGTAAAAAATTATGTTTTGAAAAATTTACTATAGAAAAGGCAATCCTCGGCGTATTTAAAATTTGCGACAGTAAAAAATTATGTTTTGAAAAATTTACTATAGAAAAGGCAATCCTCGGCGTATTTAAAATTTGCGACAGCAAAAAATAATTTTTTGAAAAATTCACTATAGAAAAGGCAATCATCGGTATATTTAAAATTTGCCAATGTAAAAATTTATTTTTTGACAAATTCACTATAGAAAAGGCAATCCGCGGCGTATTTAAAATTTGCGACAATAAAAAATTATTTTAAATTTACTATAGAAAAGGCAATCCTCGGCGTATTTAAAATTTGCGCCAGTAAAAAATTATTTTTTGAAAAATTTACTATAGAAAAGGCAATCCTCGGCGTATTTAAAATTTGCGACAGTAAAAAAGTATTTTTTGAAAAATTTACTGTAGAAAAGGCAATCCTCGGCGTATTTAAAATTTGCGACAGTAAAAAATTATTTTTTGAAAAATTTACTATAGAAAACGCAATCCTCGGCGTATTTAAAATTTGCTACAGTAAAAATTTATTTTTTGACAAATTCTCTATAGAAAAGGCAATCCTCGGCGTATTTAAAATTTGCGACAGTAAAAAATATTATTTTGACAAATTCACTATAGAAAAGGCAATCCTCGGCGTATTTAAAATTTGCGACAGTAAAAAATTATGTTTTGAAAAATTTACTATAGAAAAGGCAATCCTCGGCGTATTTAAAATTTGCGACAGTAAAAAATTATGTTTTGAAAAATTTACTATAGAAAAGGCAATCCTCGGCGTATTTAAAATTTGCGACAGCAAAAAATAATTTTTTGAAAAATTCACTATAGAAAAGGCAATCATCGGTATATTTAAAATTTGCCACTGTAAAAATTTATTTTTTGACAAATTCACTATAGAAAAGGCAATCCTCGGTATATTTAAAATTTGCGACAGTAAAAAATTATTTTTTGAAAAATTTAATGTAGAAAAGGCAATCCTCGGCGTATTTAAAATTTGCGACAGTAAAAAATTATTTTTTGAAAAATTTACTATAGAAAAGGCAATCCGCGGCGTATTTAAAATTTGCGACAATAAAAAATTATTTTAAATTTACTATAGAAAAGGCAATCCTCGGCGTATTTAAAATTTGCGACAGTAAAAAAATTATTTTTTGAAAAATTTACTATAGAAAATGCAATCCTCGGTGCATATAAAATTTGCGAATATAAAAAATACTATTTTGACAAATTCACTATAGAAAACGCAATCCTCGGCGTATTTAAAATTTGCGACAGTAAAAAATTATTTTTTGAAAAATTTACTATAGAAAAGGCAATCCTCGGCGTATTTAAAATTTGCGACAGTAAAAAATTATTTTTTGAAAAATTTAAAATAGAAAAGGCAATCCTCGGCGTATTTAAAATTTGCGACAGTAAAAATTTATTTTTTGACAAATTCACTATAGAAAAGGCAATCTTCGGCGTATTAAAAATTTGCGACCGTAAAAAATAATTTCTTGAGAAATTTACTATAGAAAAGGCAATCCTCGGCGTATTTAAAATTTGCGACAGTAAAAAATTATTTTTTGAAAAATTTACTATAGAAAGGGCAATCCTCGGTGTATTTAAAATTTGCGAGAGTAAAAAATTATTTTTTGAAAAATTTACTATAGAAAAGGCAATCCTCGGCGTATTTAAAATTTGCGACAGTAAAAAATTATTTTTTGAAAAATTTACTATAGAAAAGGCAATCCTCGGTGTATTTAAAATTTGCTACAGTAAAAATTTATTTTTTGACAAATTCACTATAGAAAAGGCAATCCTCGGCGTATTTAAAATTTGCGACAGTAAAAAATATTATTTTGACAAATTCACTATAGAAAAGGCAATCCTCGGCGTATTTAAAATTTGCGACAGTAAAAAATTATGTTTTGAAAAATTTACTATAGAAAAGGCAATCCTCGGCGTATTTAAAATTTGCGACAGCAAAAAATAATTTTGTGAAAAATTCACTATAGAAAAGGCAATCATCGGTATATTTAAAATTTGCCACTGTAAAAATTTATTTTTTGACAAATTCACTATAGAAAAGGCAATCCTCGGTATATTTAAAATTTGCGACAGTAAAAAATTATTTTTTGAAAAATTTACTATAGAAAAGGCAATCCTCGGCGTATTTAAAATTTGCGAGAGTAAAAATTTATTTTTTGACAAATTCACTATACAAAAGGCAATCCTCGGCGTATTAAAAATTTGCGACCGTAAAAAATAATTTTTTGAGAAATTTACTATAGAAAAGGCAATCCTCGACGTATTTAAAACGTGCGACAGAAAAAATTATTTTTTGAAAAATTTACTATAGAAAATGCAATCCTCGGTGCATATAAAATTTGCGAAAATAAAAAATACTGTTTTGACAAATTCACTATAGAAAAGACAATCCTCGGCGTATTTAAAATTTGCGACAGTAAAAAATTATTTTTTGAAAAATTTACTATAGAAAAGACAATCCTCGGCGTATTTAAAATTTGCGACAGTAAAAAATTATTTTTTGAAAAATTTACTATAGAAAAGGCAATCCTCGGCGTATTTAAAATTTGCTACAGTAAAAATTTATTTTTTTACAAATTCACTATAGAAAAGGCAATCCTCGGCGTATTTAAAATTTGCGACAGTAAAAAATTATTTTTTGAAAAATTTACTATAGAAAAGGCAATCCTCGGCGTATTTAAAATTTGCGACAGTAAAAATTATTTTTTGAAAAATTTACTATAGAAAAGGCAATCCTCGGCGTATTTAAAATTTGCGACAGCAAAAAATAATTTTTTGAAAAATTCACTATAGAAAAGGCAATCATCGGTATATTTAAAATTTGCCACTGTAAAAATTTATTTTTTGACAAATTCACTATAGAAAAGGCAATCCTCGGTATATTTAAAATTTGCGACAGTAAAAAATTATTTTTTGACAAATTCTCTATAGAAAAGGCAATCCTCGGCGTATTTAAAATTTGCGACAGTAAAAAATATTATTTTGACAAATTCACTATAGAAAAGGCAATCCTCGGCGTATTTAAAATTTGCGACAGTAAAAAATTATGTTTTGAAAAATTTACTATAGAAAAGGCAATCCTCGGCGTATTTAAAATTTGCGACAGTAAAAAATTATGTTTTGAAAAATTTACTATAGAAAAGGCAATCCTCGGCGTATTTAAAATTTGCGACAGCAAAAAATAATTTTTTGAAAAATTCACTATAGAAAAGGCAATCATCGGTATATTTAAAATTTGCCAATGTAAAAATTTATTTTTTGACAAATTCACTATAGAAAAGGCAATCCGCGGCGTATTTAAAATTTGCGACAATAAAAAATTATTTTAAATTTACTATAGAAAAGGCAATCCTCGGCGTATTTAAAATTTGCGCCAGTAAAAAATTAATTTTTGAAAAATTTACTATAGAAAAGGCAATCCTCGGCGTATTTAAAATTTGCGACAGTAAAAAAGTATTTTTTGAAAAATTTACTGTAGAAAAGGCAATCCTCGGCGTATTTAAAATTTGCGACAGTAAAAAATTATTTTTTGAAAAATTTACTATAGAAAACGCAATCCTCGGCGTATTTAAAATTTGCTACAGTAAAAATTTATTTTTTGACAAATTCTCTATAGAAAAGGCAATCCTCGGCGTATTTAAAATTTGCGACAGTAAAAAATATTATTTTGACAAATTCACTATAGAAAAGGCAATCCTCGGCGTATTTAAAATTTGCGACAGTAAAAAATTATGTTTTGAAAAATTTACTATAGAAAAGGCAATCCTCGGCGTATTTAAAATTTGCGACAGTAAAAAATTATGTTTTGAAAAATTTACTATAGAAAAGGCAATCCTCGGCGTATTTAAAATTTGCGACAGCAAAAAATAATTTTTTGAAAAATTCACTATAGAAAAGGCAATCATCGGTATATTTAAAATTTGCCACTGTAAAAATTTATTTTTTGACAAATTCACTATAGAAAAGGCAATCCTCGGTATATTTAAAATTTGCGACAGTAAAAAATTATTTTTTGAAAAATTTAATGTAGAAAAGGCAATCCTCGGCGTATTTAAAATTTGCGACAGTAAAAAATTATTTTTTGAAAAATTTACTATAGAAAAGGCAATCCGCGGCGTATTTAAAATTTGCGACAATAAAAAATTATTTTAAATTTACTATAGAAAAGGCAATCCTCGGCGTATTTAAAATTTGCGACAGTAAAAAATTATTTTTTGAAAAATTTACTATAGAAAATGCAATCCTCGGTGCATATAAAATTTGCGAATATAAAAAATACTATTTTGACAAATTCACTATAGAAAACGCAATCCTCGGCGTATTTAAAATTTGCGACAGTAAAAAATTATTTTTTGAAAAATTTACTATAGAAAAGGCAATCCTCGGCGTATTTAAAATTTGCGACAGTAAAAAATTATTTTTTGAAAAATTTAAAATAGAAAAGGCAATCCTCGGCGTATTTAAAATTTGCGACAGTAAAAATTTATTTTTTGACAAATTCACTATAGAAAAGGCAATCTTCGGCGTATTAAAAATTTGCGACCGTAAAAAATAATTTCTTGAGAAATTTACTATAGAAAAGGCAATCCTCGGCGTATTTAAAATTTGCGACAGTAAAAAATTATTTTTTGAAAAATTTACTATAGAAAGGGCAATCCTCGGTGTATTTAAAATTTGCGAGAGTAAAAAATTATTTTTTGAAAAATTTACTATAGAAAAGGCAATCCTCGGCGTATTTAAAATTTGCGACAGTAAAAAATTATTTTTTGAAAAATTTACTATAGCAAAGGCAATCCTCGGCGTATTTAAAATTTGCGACAGTAAAAAATTGTTTTTTGAAAAATTTACTATAGAAAAGGCAATCCTCGGCGTATTTAAAATTTGCGACAGTAAAAAATTATTTTTTGAAAAATTTACTATAGAAAAGGCAATCCTCGGCGTATTTAAAATTTGCGACAGTAAAAAATTATTTTTTGAAAAATTTAAAATAGAAAAGGCAATCCTCGGCGTATTTAAAATTTGCGACAGTAAAAATTTATTTTTTGACAAATTCACTATAGAAAAGGCAATCTTCGGCGTATTAAAAATTTGCGACCGTAAAAAATAATTTCTTGAGAAATTTACTATAGAAAAGGCAATCCTCGGCGTATTTAAAATTTGCGACAGTAAAAAATTATTTTTTGAAAAATTTACTATAGAAAGGGCAATCCTCGGTGTATTTAAAATTTGCGAGAGTAAAAAATTATTTTTTGAAAAATTTACTATAGAAAAGGCAATCCTCGGCGTATTTAAAATTTGCGACAGTAAAAAATTATTTTTTGAAAAATTTACTATAGCAAAGGCAATCCTCGGCGTATTTAAAATTTGCGACAGTAAAAAATTGTTTTTTGAAAAATTTACTATAGAAAAGGCAATCCTCGGCGTATTTAAAATTTGCGACAGTAAAAAATTATTTTTTGAAAAATTTACTATAGAAAAGGCAATCCTCGGCGTATTTAAAATTTGCGACAGTAAAAAATTATTTTTTGACAAATTCACTATAGAAAAGGCAATCCTCGGCGTATTCAAAATTTGCGACAGTAAAAAATATTATTTTGACAAATTCACTAAAGAAAAGGCAATCCTCCTCGTATTTAAAATTTGCGACCGTAAAAAATAATTTCTTGAAAAATTTACTATAGAAAAGGCAATCCTCGGCGTATTTAAAATTTGCGACCGTAAAAAAATTTCTTGAAAAATTTACTATAGAAAAGGTAATCCTCGGCGTATTTAAAATTTGCGACAGTAAAAAATTATTTTTTGAAAAATTTACTATAGAAAAGGCAATCCTCGGCGTATTTAAAATTTGCGACAGTAAAAAATTATTTTTTGAAAAATTTACTATAGAAAAGGCAATCCTCGGCGTATTTAAAATTTGCGACAGTAAAAAATATTATTTTGACAAATTCACTATAGAAAAGGCAATCCTCGGCGTATTTAAAATATGCGACAGTAAAAAATTATGTTTTGAAAAATTTACTATAGAAAAGGCAATCCTCGGCGTATTTAAAATTTGCGACAGCAAAAAATAATTTTTTGACAAATTCACTATAGAAAAGGCAATCCTCGGCGTATTCAAAATTTGCGACAGTAAAAAATATTATTTTGACAAATTCACTAAAGAAAAGGCAATCCTCGGCGTATTTAAAATTTGCGACAGTAAAAATTTATTTTTTGACAAATTCACTATACAAAAGGCAATCCTCGGCGTATTAAAAATTTGCGACCGTAAAAAATAATTTTTTGAGAAATTTACTATAGAAAAGGCAATCCTCGACGTATTTAAAATTTGCGACAGTAAAAAATTATTTTTTGAAAAATTTACTATAGAAAATGCAATCCTCGGTGCATATAAAATTTGCGAAAATAAAAAATACTATTTTGACAAATTCACTATAGAAAAGGCAATCCTCGGCGTATTTAAAATTTGCGACCGTAAAAAATAATTTCTTGAAAAATTTACTATAGAAAAGACAATCCTCGGCGTATTTAAAATTTGCGGCAGTAAAAAATTATTTTTTGAAAAATTTACTATAGAAAAGGCAATCCTCGGCGTATTTAAAATTTGCGATAGTAAAAAATTATTTTTTGAAAAATTTACTATAGAAAAGGCAATCCTCGGCGTATTTAAAAGTTGCTACAGTAAAAATTTATTTTTTGACAAATTCACTATAGAAAAGGCAATCCTCGGCGTATTTAAAATTTGCGACAGTAAAAAATATTATTTTGACAAATTCACTATAGAAAAGGCAATCCTCGGCGTATTTAAAATTTGCGACAGTAAAAAATTATGTTTTGAAAAATTTACTATAGAAAAGGCAATCCTCGGCGTATTTAAAAATTGCGACAGCAAAAAATAATTTTTTGAAAAATTCACTATAGAAAAGGCAATCATCGGTATATTTAAAATTTGCCACTGTAAAAATTTATTTTTTGACAAATTCACTATAGAAAAGGCAATCCTCGGTATATTTAAAATTTGCCAGAGTAAAAATTTATTTTTTAACAAATTCACTATAGAAAAGGCAATCCTCGGCGTATTTAAAATTTGCGACAGTAAAAAATTATTTTTTGAAAAATTTAATATAGAAAAGGCAATCCTCGGCGTATTTAAAATTTGCGACAGTAAAAAATTATTTTTTGAAAAATTTACTATAGAAAAGGCAATCCTCGGCGTATTTAAAATTTGCGACAGTAAAAAATTATTTTTTGAAAAATTTACTATAGAAAAGGCAATCCTCGGCGTATTTAAAATTTGCGACAGTAAAAAATATTATTTTGACAAATTCACTATAGAAAAGGCAATCCTCGGCGTATTTAAAATATGCGACAGTAAAAAATTATGTTTTGAAAAATTTACTATAGAAAAGGCAATCCTCGGCGTATTTAAAATTTGCGACAGCAAAAAATAATTTTTTGACAAATTCACTATAGAAAAGGCAATCCTCGGCGTATTCAAAATTTGCGACAGTAAAAAATATTATTTTGACAAATTCACTAAAGAAAAGGCAATCCTCGGCGTATTTAAAATTTGCGACCGTAAAAAATAATTTCTTGAAAAATTTACTATAGAAAAGACAATCCTCGGCGTATTTAAAATTTGCGACAGTAAAAAATTATTTTTTGATAAATTTACTATAGAAAAGGCAATACTCGGCGTGTTTAAAATTTTCGAGAGTAAAAAATTATTTTTTGACAAATTCACTATAGAAAATGCAGTCCTCGGCGTATTTAAAATTTCCGACAATAAAAAATATTATTTTGACAAATTCACTATAGAAAAGGAAATCCTCGGCGTATTTAAAATTTGCAACCGTAAAAATAATTTCTTGAAAAATTTACTATAGAAAAGGTAATCCTCGGCGTATTTAAAATTTGCGACAGTAAAAAATTATTTTTTGAAAAATTTACTATAGAAAAGGCAATCCTCGGCGTATTTAAAATTTGCGACAGTAAAAAATTATTTTTTGAAAAATTTACTATAGAAAAGGCAATCCTCGGCGTATTTCAAATTTGCGACAGTAAAAATTTATTTTTTGACAAATTCACTATACAAAAGGCAATCCTCGGCGTATTAAAAATTTGCGACCGTAAAAAATAATTTTTTGAGAAATTTACTATAGAAAAGGCAATCCTCGACGTATTTAAAATTTGCGACCGTAAAAAATTATTTTTTGAAAAATTTACTATAGAAAATACAATCCTCGGCGTATTTAAAATTTGCGACAGTAAAAAATTATTTTTTAAAAAATTTACTATAGAAAAGGCAATCCTCGGCGTATTTAAAATTTGCGACAGTAAAAAACTATTTTTTGAAAAATTTACTATAGAAAAGGCAATCCTCGACGTATTTAAAATTTGCTACAATAAAAATTTATTTTTTGACAAATTCACTATAGAAAAGGCAATTATCGGCGTATTTAAAATTTGCGACAGTAAAAAATATTATTTTGACAAATTCACTATAGAAAAGGCAATCCTCGGCGTATTTAAAATTTGCGACAGTAAAAAATTATGTTTTGAAAAATTTACTATAGAAAAGGCAATCCTCGGCGTATTTAAAATTTGCGACAGCAAAAAATAATTTTTTGAAAAATTCACTATAGAAAAGGCAATCATCGGTATATTTAAAATTTGCCACTGTAAAAATTTATTTTTTGACAAATTCACTATAGAAAAGGCAATCCTCGGTATATTTAAAATTTGCGACAGTAAAAAATTATTTTTTGAAAAATTTACTATAGAAAACGCAATCCTCGGCGTATTTAAAATTTGCGACAGTAAAAAATAATTTTTTGAAAAATTTACTATAGAAAAGGCAATCCTCGGCGTATTTAAAATTTGCGACAGTAAAAAATATTATTTTGACAAATTCACTATAGAAAAGGCAATCCTCGGCGTATTTAAAATATGCGACAGTAAAAAATTATGTTTTGAAAAATTTACTATAGAAAAGGCAATCCTCGGCGTATTTAAAATTTGCGACAGCAAAAAATAATTTTTTGACAAATTCACTATAGAAAAGGCAATCCTCGGCGTATTCAAAATTTGCGACAGTAAAAAATATTATTTTGACAAATTCACTAAAGAAAAGGCAATCCTCGGCGTATTTAAAATTTGCGACAGTAAAAATTTATTTTTTGACAAATTCACTATACAAAAGGCAATCCTCGGCGTATTAAAAATTTGCGACCGTAAAAAATAATTTTTTGAGAAATTTACTATAGAAAAGGCAATCCTCGACGTATTTAAAATTTGCGACAGTAAAAAATTATTTTTTGAAAAATTTACTATAGAAAATGCAATCCTCGGTGCATATAAAATTTGCGAAAATAAAAAATACTATTTTGACAAATTCACTATAGAAAAGGCAATCCTCGGCGTATTTAAAATTTGCGACCGTAAAAAATAATTTCTTGAAAAATTTACTATAGAAAAGACAATCCTCGGCGCATTTAAAATTTGCGGCAGTAAAAAATTATTTTTTGAAAAATTTACTATAGAAAAGGCAATCCTCGGCGTATTTAAAATTTGCGATAGTAAAAAATTATTTTTTGAAAAATTTACTATAGAAAAGGCAATCCTCGGCGTATTTAAAAGTTGCTACAGTAAAAATTTATTTTTTGACAAATTCACTATAGAAAAGGCAATCCTCGGCGTATTTAAAATTTGCGACAGTAAAAAATATTATTTTGACAAATTCACTATAGAAAAGGCAATCCTCGGCGTATTTAAAATTTGCGACAGTAAAAAATTATGTTTTGAAAAATTTACTATAGAAAAGGCAATCCTCGGCGTATTTAAAAATTGCGACAGCAAAAAATAATTTTTTGAAAAATTCACTATAGAAAAGGCAATCATCGGTATATTTAAAATTTGCCACTGTAAAAATTTATTTTTTGACAAATTCACTATAGAAAAGGCAATCCTCGGTATATTTAAAATTTGCCAGAGTAAAAATTTATTTTTTAACAAATTCACTATAGAAAAGGCAATCCTCGGCGTATTTAAAATTTGCGACAGTAAAAAATTATTTTTTGAAAAATTTAATATAGAAAAGGCAATCCTCGGCGTATTTAAAATTTGCGACAGTAAAAAATTATTTTTTGAAAAATTTACTATAGAAAAGGCAATCCTCGGCGTATTTAAAATTTGCGACAGTAAAAAATTATTTTTTGAAAAATTTACTATAGAAAAGGCAATCCTCGGCGTATTTAAAATTTGCGACAGTAAAAAATATTATTTTGACAAATTCACTATAGAAAAGGCAATCCTCGGCGTATTTAAAATATGCGACAGTAAAAAATTATGTTTTGAAAAATTTACTATAGAAAAGGCAATCCTCGGCGTATTTAAAATTTGCGACAGCAAAAAATAATTTTTTGACAAATTCACTATAGAAAAGGCAATCCTCGGCGTATTCAAAATTTGCGACAGTAAAAAATATTATTTTGACAAATTCACTAAAGAAAAGGCAATCCTCGGCGTATTTAAAATTTGCGACCGTAAAAAATAATTTCTTGAAAAATTTACTATAGAAAAGACAATCCTCGGCGTATTTAAAATTTGCGACAGTAAAAAATTATTTTTTGATAAATTTACTATAGAAAAGGCAATACTCGGCGTGTTTAAAATTTTCGAGAGTAAAAAATTATTTTTTGACAAATTCACTATAGAAAATGCAGTCCTCGGCGTATTTAAAATTTCCGACAATAAAAAATATTATTTTGACAAATTCACTATAGAAAAGGAAATCCTCGGCGTATTTAAAATTTGCAACCGTAAAAATAATTTCTTGAAAAATTTACTATAGAAAAGGTAATCCTCGGCGTATTTAAAATTTGCGACAGTAAAAAATTATTTTTTGAAAAATTTACTATAGAAAAGGCAATCCTCGGCGTATTTAAAATTTGCGACAGTAAAAAATTATTTTTTGAAAAATTTACTATAGAAAAGGCAATCCTCGGCGTATTTCAAATTTGCGACAGTAAAAATTTATTTTTTGACAAATTCACTATACAAAAGGCAATCCTCGGCGTATTAAAAATTTGCGACCGTAAAAAATAATTTTTTGAGAAATTTACTATAGAAAAGGCAATCCTCGACGTATTTAAAATTTGCGACCGTAAAAAATTATTTTTTGAAAAATTTACTATAGAAAATACAATCCTCGGCGTATTTAAAATTTGCGACAGTAAAAAATTATTTTTTAAAAAATTTACTATAGAAAAGGCA
This sequence comes from Dioctria rufipes, assembly GCA_963924295.1. Taxonomy (NCBI): domain Eukaryota; kingdom Metazoa; phylum Arthropoda; class Insecta; order Diptera; family Asilidae; genus Dioctria; species Dioctria rufipes. Next base: position 96,334 of record CAWUPM010000368.1, read on the forward strand.
ATCCTCGGCGTATTTAAAATTTGCGACAGTAAAAAACTATTTTTTGAAAAATTTACTATAGAAAAGGCAATCCTCGGCGTATTTAAAATTTGCTACAATAAAAATTTATTTTTTGACAAATTCACTATAGAAAAGGCAATTATCGGCGTATTTAAAATTTGCGACAGTAAAAAATATTATTTTGACAAATTCACTATAGAAAAGGCAATCCTCGGCGTATTTAAAATTTGCGACAGTAAAAAATTATGTTTTGAAAAATTTACTATAGAAAAGGCAATCCTCGGCGTATTTAAAATTTGCGACAGCAAAAAATAATTTTTTGAAAAATTCACTATAGAAAAGGCAATCATCGGTATATTTAAAATTTGCCACTGTAAAAATTTATTTTTTGACAAATTCACTATAGAAAAGGCAATCCTCGGTATATTTAAAATTTGCGACAGTAAAAAATTATTTTTTGAAAAGTTTACTATAGAAAACGCAATCCTCGGCGTATTTAAAATTTGCGACAGTAAAAAATTATTTTTTGAAAAATTTACTATAGAAAAGGCAATCCGCGGCGTATTTAAAATTTGCGACAATAAAAAATTATTTTAATTTTACTATAGAAAAGGCAATCCTCGGCGTATTTAAAATTTGCGCCAGTAAAAAATTATTTTTTGAAAAATTTACTATAGAAAAGGCAATCCTCGGCGTATTTAAAATTTGCGACAGTAAAAAATTATTTTTTGACAAATTCACTATAGAAAAGGCAATCCTCGGCGTATTAAAAATTTGCGACCGTAAATAATAATTTTTTGAGAAATTTACTATAGAAAAGGCAATCCTCGGCGTATTTAAAATTTGCGACAGTAAAAAATTATTTTTTGAAAAAATTTACTATAGAAAAGGCAATCCTCGGCGTATTTAAAATTTGCGACAGTAAAAAATTATTTTTTGAAAAATTTACTATAGAAAAGGCAATCCTCGGCGTATTTAAAATTTGCGACAGTAAAAAAGTATTTTTTGAAAAATTTACTATAGAAAAGGCAATCCTCGGCGTATTTAAAATTTGCTACAATAAAAATTTATTTTTTGACAAATTCACTATACAAAAGGCAATCCTCGGCGTATTAAATATTTGCGACCGTAAAAAATAATTTTTTGAGAAATTTACTATAGAAAAGGCAATCCTCGACGTATTTAAAATTTGCGAAAGAAAAAATTATTTTTTGTAAAATTTACTATAGAAAATGCAATCCTCGGTGCATATAAAATTTGCGAAAATAAAAAATACTATTTTGACAAATTCACTATAGAAAAGGCAATCCTCGGCGTATTATATATTTGCGACCGTAAAAAATAATTTTTTGAGAAATTTACTATAGAAAAGGCAATCCTCGACGTATTTAAAATTTGCGACCGTAAAAAATAATTTCTTGAAAAATTTACTATAGAAAAGACAATCCTCGGCGTATTTAAAATTTGCGACAGTAAAAAATTGTTTTTTGAAAAATTTACTATAGAAAAGGCAATCCTCGGCGTATTTAAAATTTGCGACAGTAAAAATTTATTTTTTGACAAATTCACTATAGAAAAGGCAATCTTCGGCGTATTAAAAATTTGCGACCGTAAAAAATAATTTTTTGAGAAATTTACTATAGAAAAGGCAATCCTCGGCGTATTTAAAATTTGCGACAGTAGAAAATTTATTTTTTGACAAATTCACTATACAAAAGGCAATCCTCGGCGTATTACATATTTGCGACCGTAAAAAATAATTTTTTGAGAAATTTACTATAGAAAAGGCAATCCTCGACGTATTTAAAATTTGCGACCGTAAAAAATAATTTCTTGAAAAATTTACTATAGAAAAGACAATCCTCGGCGTATTTAAAATTTGCGACAGTAAAAAATTATTTTTTGAAAAATTTACTATAGAAAAGGCAATCCTCGGCGTATTTAAAATTTGCGACAGTAAAAAATTATTTTTTTGACAAATTCACTATAGAAAAGGCAATCCTCGGCGTATTAAAAATTTGCGACCGTAAATAATAATTTTTTGAGAAATTTACTATAGAAAAGGCAATCCTCGGCGTATTTAAAATTTGCGACAGTAAAAAATTATTTTTTGAAAAAATTTACTATAGAAAAGGCAATCCTCGGCGTATTTAAAATTTGCGACAGTAAAAATTTATTTTTTGACAAATTCACTATACAAAAGGCAATCCTCGGCGTATTAAAAATTTGTGACCGTAAAAAATAATGTTTTTGAGAAATTTACTATAGAAAAGGCAATCCTCGACGTATTTAAAATTTGCGACAGAAAAAATTATTTTTTGAAAAATTTACTATAGAAAAATGCAATCCTCGGTGCATATAAAATTTGCGAAAATAAAAAATACTATTTTGACAAATTCACTATAGAAAAGGCAATCCTCGGCGTATTTAAAATTTGCGACCGTAAAAAATAATTTCTTGAAAAATTTACTATAGAAAAGACAATCCTCGGCGTATTTAAAATTTGCGACAGTAAAAAATTATTTTTTGAAAAATTTACTACAGAAAAGGCAATCCTCGGCGTATTTAAAATTTGCGACAGTAAAAAATTATTTTTGAAAAATTTACTATAGAAAAGGCAATCCTCGGCGTATTTAAAATTTGCTACAGTAAAAATTTATTTTTTGACAAATTCACTATAGAAAAGGCAATCCTCGGCGTATTTAAAATTTGCGACAGTAAAAAATATTATTTTGAAAAATTTACTGTAGAAAAGGCAATCCTCGGCGTATTTAAAATTTGCGACAGTAAAAAATTATTTTTTGAAAAATTTACTATAGAAAAGGCAATCCGCGGCGTATTTAAAATTTGCGACAATAAAAAACTATTTTAAATTTACTATAGAAAAGGCAATCCTCGGCGTATTTAAAATTTGCGCCAGTAAAAAATTATTTTTTGAAAAATTTACTATAGAAAATGCAATCCTCGGCGTATTTAAAATTTGCGACAGTAAAAAAATTATTTTTTGAAAAATTTACTTAGAAAAGGCAATCCTCGGCGTATTTAAAATTTGCGACAGTAAAAAATTATTTTTTGAAAAATTTCCTATAGAAAAGGCAATCCTCGGTGTATTTAAAATTTGCTACAGTAATAATTTATTTTTTGACAAATTCACTATAGAAAAGGCAATCCTCGGCGCATTTAAAATTTGCGACAGTAAAAAATATTATTTTGACAAATTCACTATAGAAAAGGCAATCCTCGGCGTATTTAAAATTTGCGACAGTAAAAAATTATGTTTTGAAAAATTTACTATAGAAAAGGCAATCCTCGGCGTATTTAAAATTTGCGACAGCAAAAAATAATTTTTTGAAAAATTCACTATAGAAAAGGCAATCCTCGGCGTATTTAAAATTTGCGACCGTAAAAAATAATTTCTTGAAAAATTTACTATAGAAAGACAATCCTCGGCGTATTTAAAATTTGCGACAGTAAAAAATTATTTTTTGAAAAATTTACTATAGAAAAGGCAATCCTCGGCGTATTTAAAATTTGCGACAGTAAAAAATAATTTTTTGAAAAATTTACTATAGAAAATGCAATCCTCGGCGTATTTAAAATTTGCTACAGTAAAAAATTATTTTTTGAAAAATTTACTATAGAAAAGGCAATCCTCGGCGTATTTAAAATTTGCGACAGTAAAAAATTATTTTTTGAAAAATTTACTATAGAAAAGGCAATCCTCGGCGTATTTAAAATTTGCGACAGTAAAAAATTATGTTTTGAAAAATTTACTATAGAAAAGGCAATCCTCGGCGTATTTAAAATTTGCGACAGCAAAAAATTATTTTTTGAAAAATTCACTATATAAAAGGCAATCATCGGTATATTTAAAATTTGCCACTGTAAAAACTTTTTTTTGACAAATTCATAATAGAAAAGCCAATCCTCGGCGTATTTAAAATTTGCGACCGTAAAAATTTATTTTTTGACAAATTCACTATAGAAAAGGCAATCCTCGGCGCATTTAAAATTTGCGACAGTAAAAAATTATTTTTGAAAAATTTACTATAGAAAATGCAATCCTCGGCGTATTTAAAATTTGCGACAGTAAAAAATTATTTTTTGAAAAATTTACTATAGAAAAGGCAATCCTCGGCGTATTTAAAATTTGCGACAGTAAAAAATTATTTTTTGATAAATTTACTATAGAAAAGGCAATCCTCGGCGTATTTAAAATTTGCGACAGTAAAAATTTATTTTTTGACAAATTCACTATAGAAAAGGCAATCCTCGGCGTATTTAAAATTTGCGACAGTAAAAAATTATTTTTTGAAAAATTTACTATAGAAAAGGCAATCCTCGGCGTATTTAAAATTTGCGACAGTAAAAAATTATTTTTTGAAAAATTTACTATAGAAAACGCAATCCTCGGCGTATTTAAAATTTGCGACAGTAAAAAATTATTGTTTGAAAAATTTACTATAGAAAAGGCAATCCGCGGCGTATTTAAAATTTGCGACAATAAAAAATTATATTAAATTTACTATAGAAAAGGCAATCCTCGGCGTATTTAAAATTTGCGCCAGTAAAAAATTATTTTTTGAAAAATTTACTATAGAAAAGGCAATCCTCGGCGTATTTAAAATTTGCGACAGTAAAAAATTATTTTTTGACAAATTCACTATAGAAAAGGCAATCCTCGGCGTATTAAAAATTTGCGACCGTAAATAATAATTTTTTGAGAAATTTACTATAGAAAAGGCAATCCTCGGCGTATTTAAAATTTGCGACAGTAAAAAATTATTTTTTGAAAAAATTTACTATAGAAAAGGCAATCCTCGGCGCATTTAAAATTTGCGACAGTAAAAAATTATTTTTTGAAAAATTTACTATAGAAAAGGCAATCCTCGGCGTATTTAAAATTTGCGACAGTAAAAAATAATTTTTTGAAAAATTTACTATAGAAAAGGCAATCCTCGGCGTATTTAAAATTTGCGACAGTAAAAATTTATTTTTTGACAAATTCACTATACAAAAGGCAATCCTCGGCGTATTAAAAATTTGTGACCGTAAAAAATAATTTTTTGAGAAATTTACTATAGAAAAGGCAATCCTCGACGTATTTAAAATTTGCGACAGAAAAAATTATTTTTTGAAAAATTTACAATAGAAAATGCAATCCTCGGTGCATATAAAATTTGCGAAAATAAAAAATACTATTTTGACAAATTCACTATAGAAAAGGCAATCCTCGGCGTATTTAAAATTTGCGACCGTAAAAAATAATTTCTTGAAAAATTTACTATAGAAAAGACAATCCTCGGCGTATTTAAAATTTGCGACAGTAAAAAATTATTTTTTGAAAAATTTACTATAGAAAAGGCAATCCTCGGCGTATTTAAAATTTGCGACAGTAAAAAATTATTTTTTGAAAAATTTACTATAGAAAAGGCAATCCTCGGCGTATTTAAAATTTGCTACAGTAAAAATTTATTTTTTGACAAATTCACTATAGAAAAGGCAATCCTCGGCGTATTTAAAATTTGCGACAGTAAAAAATATTATTTTGAAAAATTTACTGTAGAAAAGGCAATCCTCGGCGTATTTAAAATTTGCGACAGTAAAAAATTATTTTTTGAAAAATTTACTATAGAAAAGGCAATCCGCGGCGTATTTAAAATTTGCGACAATAAAAAACTATTTTAAATTTACTATAGAAAAGGCAATCCTCGGCGTATTTAAAATTTGCGAAAGTAAAAAATTATTTTTTGAAAAATTTACTATAGAAAAGGCAATCCTCGGCGTATTTAAAATTTGCGACAGTAAAAAATTATTTTTTGAAAAATTTACTGTAGAAAAGGCAATCCTCGGCGTATTTAAAATTTGCGACAGTAAAAAATTATTTTTTGAAAAATTTACTATAGAAAAGGCAATCCTCGGTGTATTTAAAATTTGCTACAGTAAAAATTTATTTTTTGACAAATTCACTATAGAAAAGGCAATCCTCGGCGTATTTAAAATTTGCGACAGTAAAAAATATTATTTTGACAAATTCACTATAGAAAAGGCAATCCTCGGCGTATTTAAAATTTGCGACAGTAAAAAATTATGTTTTGAAAAATTTACTATAGAAAAGGCAATCCTCGGCGTATTTAAAATTTGCGACAGCAAAAAATAATTTTGTGAAAAATTCACTATAGAAAAGGCAATCATCGGTATATTTAAAATTTGCCACTGTAAAAATTTATTTTTTGACAAATTCACTATAGAAAAGGCAATCCTCGGTATATTTAAAATTTGCGACAGTAAAAAATTATTTTTTGAAAAATTTACTATAGAAAAGGCAATCCTCGGCGTATTTAAAATTTGCGACAGTAAAAATTTATTTTTTGACAAATTCACTATACAAAAGGCAATCCTCGGCGTATTAAAAATTTGCGACCGTAAAAAATAATTTTTTGAGAAATTTACTATAGAAAAGGCAATCCTCGACGTATTTAAAACGTGCGACAGAAAAAATTATTTTTTGAAAAATTTACTATAGAAAATGCAATCCTCGGTGCATATAAAATTTGCGAAAATAAAAAATACTGTTTTGACAAATTCACTATAGAAAAGACAATCCTCGGCGTATTTAAAATTTGCGACAGTAAAAAATTATTTTTTGAAAAATTTACTATAGAAAAGACAATCCTCGGCGTATTTAAAATTTGCGACAGTAAAAAATTATTTTTTGAAAAATTTACTATAGAAAAGGCAATCCTCGGCGTATTTAAAATTTGCTACAGTAAAAATTTATTTTTTTACAAATTCACTATAGAAAAGGCAATCCTCGGCGTATTTAAAATTTGCGACAGTAAAAAATTATTTTTTGAAAAATTTACTATAGAAAAGGCAATCCTCGGCGTATTTAAAATTTGCGACAGTAAAAATTATTTTTTGAAAAATTTACTATAGAAAAGGCAATCCTCGGCGTATTTAAAATTTGCGACAGCAAAAAATAATTTTTTGAAAAATTCACTATAGAAAAGGCAATCATCGGTATATTTAAAATTTGCCACTGTAAAAATTTATTTTTTGACAAATTCACTATAGAAAAGGCAATCCTCGGTATATTTAAAATTTGCGACAGTAAAAAATTATTTTTTGACAAATTCTCTATAGAAAAGGCAATCCTCGGCGTATTTAAAATTTGCGATAGTAAAAAATATTATTTTGACAAATTCACTATAGAAAAGGCAATCCTCGGCGTATTTAAAATTTGCGACAGTAAAAAAATTATGTTTTGAAAAATTTACTATAGAAAAGGCAATCCTCGGCGTATTTAAAATTTGCGACAGTAAAAAATTATGTTTTGAAAAATTTACTATAGAAAAGGCAATCCTCGGCGTATTTAAAATTTGCGACAGCAAAAAATAATTTTTTGAAAAATTCACTATAGAAAAGGCAATCATCGGTATATTTAAAATTTGCCACTGTAAAAATTTATTTTTTGACAAATTCACTATAGAAAAGGCAATCCGCGGCGTATTTAAAATTTGCGACAATAAAAAATTATTTTAAATTTACTATAGAAAAGGCAATCCTCGGCGTATTTAAAATTTGCGCCAGTAAAAAATTATTTTTTGAAAAATTTACTATAGAAAAGGCAATCCTCGGCGTATTTAAAATTTGCGACAGTAAAAAAGTATTTTTTGAAAAATTTACTGTAGAAAAGGCAATCCTCGGCGTATTTAAAATTTGCGACAGTAAAAAATTATTTTTTGAAAAATTTACTATAGAAAAGGCAATCCTCGGCGTATTTAAAATTTGCTACAGTAAAAATTTATTTTTTGACAAATTCTCTATAGAAAAGGCAATCCTCGGCGTATTTAAAATTTGCGACAGTAAAAAATATTATTTTGACAAATTCACTATAGAAAAGGCAATCCTCGGCGTATTTAAAATTTGCGACAGTAAAAAATTATGTTTTGAAAAATTTACTATAGAAAAGGCAATCCTCGGCGTATTTAAAATTTGCGACAGTAAAAAATTATGTTTTGAAAAATTTACTATAGAAAAGGCAATCCTCGGTGTATTTAAAATTTGCGACAGCAAAAAATAATTTTTTGAAAAATTCACTATAGAAAAGGCAATCATCGGTATATTTAAAATTTGCCACTGTAAAAATTTATTTTTTGACAAATTCACAATAGAAAAGGCAATCCTCGGTATATTTAAAATTTGCGACAGTAAAAAATTATTTTTTGAAAAATTTAATGTAGAAAAGGCAATCCTCGGCGTATTTAAAATTTGCGACAGTAAAAAATTATTTTTTGAAAAATTTACTATAGAAAAGGCAATCCGCGGCGTATTTAAAATTTGCGACAATAAAAAATTATTTTAAATTTACTATAGAAAAGGCAATCCTCGGCGTATTTAAAATTTGCGACAGTAAAAAATTATTTTTTGAAAAATTTACTATAGAAAATGCAATCCTCGGTGCATATAAAATTTGCGAATATAAAAAATACTATTTTGACAAATTCACTATAGAAAACGCAATCCTCGGCGTATTTAAAATTTGCGACAGTAAAAATTATTTTTTGAAAAATTTACTATAGAAAAGGCAATCCGCGGCGTATTTAAAATTTGCGACAATAAAAAATTATTTTAAATTTACTATAGAAAAGGCAATCCTCGGCGTATTTAAAATTTGCGCCAGTAAAAAATTATTTTTTGAAAAATTTACTATAGAAAAGGCAATCCTCGGCGTATTTAAAATTTGCGACAGTAAAAAATTATTTTTTGAAAAATTTAAAATAGAAAAGGCAATCCTCGGCGTATTTAAAATTTGCGACAGTAAAAATTTATTTTTTGACAAATTCACTATAGAAAAGGCAATCTTCGGCGTATTAAAAATTTGCGACCGTAAAAAATAATTTCTTGAGAAATTTACTATAGAAAAGGCAATCCTCGGCGTATTTAAAATTTGCGACAGTAAAAAATTATTTTTTGAAAAATTTACTATAGAAAGGGCAATCCTCGGTGTATTTAAAATTTGCGAGAGTAAAAAATTATTTTTTGAAAAATTTACTATAGAAAAGGCAATCCTCGGCGTATTTAAAATTTGCGACAGTAAAAAATTATTTTTTGAAAAATTTACTATAGCAAAGGCAATCCTCGGCGTATTTAAAATTTGCGACAGTAAAAAATTGTTTTTTGAAAAATTTACTATAGAAAAGGCAATCCTCGGCGTATTTAAAATTTGCGACAGTAAAAAATTATTTTTTGAAAAATTTACTATAGAAAAGGCAATCCTCGGCGTATTTAAAATTTGCGACAGTAAAAAATTATTTTTTGAAAAATTCACTATAGAAAAGGCAATCCTCGGCGTATTCAAAATTTGCGACAGTAAAAAATATTATTTTGACAAATTCACTAAAGAAAAGGCAATCCTCCTCGTATTTAAAATTTGCGACCGTAAAAAATAATTTCTTGAAAAATTTACTATAGAAAAGGCAATCCTCGGCGTATTTAAAATTTGCGACCGTAAAAAAATTTCTTGAAAAATTTACTATAGAAAAGGTAATCCTCGGCGTATTTAAAATTTGCGACAGTAAAAAATTATTTTTTGAAAAATTTACTATAGAAAAGGCAATCCTCGGCGTATTTAAAATTTGCGACAGTAAAAAATTATTTTTTGAAAAATTTACTATAGAAAAGGCAATCCTCGGCGTATTTAAAATTTGCGACAGTAAAAAATATTATTTTGACAAATTCACTATAGAAAAGGCAATCCTCGGCGTATTTAAAATATGCGACAGTAAAAAATTATGTTTTGAAAAATTTACTATAGAAAAGGCAATCCTCGGCGTATTTAAAATTTGCGACAGCAAAAAATAATTTTTTGACAAATTCACTATAGAAAAGGCAATCCTCGGCGTATTCAAAATTTGCGACAGTAAAAAAATATTATTTTGACAAATTCACTAAAGAAAAGGCAATCCTCGGCGTATTTAAAATTTGCGACAGTAAAAATTTATTTTTTGACAAATTCACTATACAAAAGGCAATCCTCGGCGTATTAAAAATTTGCGACCGTAAAAAATAATTTTTTGAGAAATTTACTATAGAAAAGGCAATCCTCGACGTATTTAAAATTTGCGACAGTAAAAAATTATTTTTTGAAAAATTTACTATAGAAAATGCAATCCTCGGTGCATATAAAATTTGCGAAAATAAAAAATACTATTTTGACAAATTCACTATAGAAAAGGCAATCCTCGGCGTATTTAAAATTTGCGACCGTAAAAAATAATTTCTTGAAAAATTTACTATAGAAAAGACAATCCTCGGCGTATTTAAAATTTGCGGCAGTAAAAAATTATTTTTGAAAAATTTACTATAGAAAAGGCAATCCTCGGCGTATTTAAAATTTGCGATAGTAAAAAATTATTTTTTGAAAAATTTACTATAGAAAAGGCAATCCTCGGCGTATTTAAAAGTTGCTACAGTAAAAATTTATTTTTTGACAAATTCACTATAGAAAAGGCAATCCTCGGCGTATTTAAAATTTGCGACAGTAAAAAATATTATTTTGACAAATTTACTATAGAAAAGGCAATCCTCGGCGTATTAAAAATTTGCGACCGTAAAAAATAATTTCTTGAAAAATTTACTATAGAAAAGACAATCCTCGGCGTATTTAAAATTTGCGACAGTAAAAAATTATTTTTTGATAAATTTACTATAGAAAAGGCAATACTCGGCGTGTTTAAAATTTTCGAGAGTAAAAAATTATTTTTTGACAAATTCACTATAGAAAATGCAGTCCTCGGCGTATTTAAAATTTCCGACAATAAAAAATATTATTTTGACAAATTCACTATAGAAAAGGAAATCCTCGGCGTATTTAAAATTTGCAACCGTAAAAATAATTTCTTGAAAAATTTACTATAGAAAAGGTAATCCTCGGCGTATTTAAAATTTGCGACAGTAAAAAATTATTTTTTGAAAAATTTACTATAGAAAAGGCAATCCTCGGCGTATTTAAAATTTGCGACAGTAAAAAATTATTTTTTGAAAAATTTACTATAGAGAAGGCAATCTTCGGCGTATTTCAAATTTGCGACAGTAAAAATTTATTTTTTGACAAATTCACTATACAAAAGGCAATCCTCGGCGTATTAAAAATTTGCGACCGTAAAAAATAATTTTTTGAGAAATTTACTATAGAAAAGGCAATCCTCGACGTATTTAAAATTTGCGACCGTAAAAAATTATTTTTTGAAAAATTTACTATAGAAAATACAATCCTCGGCGTATTTAAAATTTGCGACAGTAAAAAATCATTTTTTAAAAAATTTACTATAGAAAAGGCAATCCTCGGCGTATTTAAAATTTGCGACAGTAAAAAACTATTTTTTGAAAAATTTACTATAGAAAAGGCAATCCTCGGCGTATTTAAAATTTGCTACAATAAAAATTTATTTTTTGACAAATTCACTATAGAAAAGGCAATTATCGGCGTATTTAAAATTTGCGACAGTAAAAAATATTATTTTGACAAATTCACTATAGAAAAGGCAATCCTCGGCGTATTTAAAATTTGCGACAGTAAAAAATTATGTTTTGAAAAATTTACTATAGAAAAGGCAATCCTCGGCGTATTTAAAATTTGCGACAGCAAAAAATAATTTTTTGAAAAATTCACTATAGAAAAGGCAATCATCGGTATATTTAAAATTTGCCACTGTAAAAATTTATTTTTTGACAAATTCACTATAGAAAAGGCAATCCTCGGTATATTTAAAATTTGCGACAGTAAAAAATTATTTTTTGAAAAATTTACTATAGAAAACGCAATCCTCGGCGTATTTAAAATTTGCGACAGTAAAAAATTATTTTTTGAAAAATTTACTATAGAAAAGGCAATCCGCGGCGTATTTAAAATTTGCGACAATAAAAAATTATTTTAATTTTACTATAGAAAAGGCAATCCTCGGCGTATTTAAAATTTGCGCCAGTAAAAAATTATTTTTTGAAAAATTTACTATAGAAAAGGCAATCCTCGGCGTATTTAAAATTTGCGACAGTAAAAAATTATTTTTTGACAAATTCACTATAGAAAAGGCAATCCTCGGCGTATTAAAAATTTGCGACCGTAAATAGTAATTTTTTGAGAAATTTACTATAGAAAAGGCAATCCTCGGCGTATTTAAAATTTGCGACAGTAAAAAATTATTTTTTGAAAAAATTTACTATAGAAAAGGCAATCCTCGGCGTATTTAAAATTTGCGACAGTAAAAAATTATTTTTTGAAAAATTTACTATAGAAAAGGCAATCTTCGGCGTATTAAAAATTTGCGACCGTAAAAAATAATTTTTTGAGAAATTTACTATATAAAAGGCAATCCTCGGCGTATTTAAAATTTGCGACAGTAAAAATTTATTTTTTGACAAATTCACTATACAAAAGGCAATCCTCGGCGTATTACATATTTGCGACCGTAAAAAATAATTTTTTGAGAAATTTACTATAGAAAAGGCAATCCTCGACGTATTTAAAATTTGCGACCGTAAAAAATAATTTCTTGAAAAATTTACTATAGAAAAGACAATCCTCGGCGTATTTAAAATTTGCGACAGTAAAAAATTATTTTTTGAAAAATTTACTATAGAAAAGGCAATCCTCGGCGTATTTAAAATTTGCGACAGTAAAAAATTATTTTTTGAAAAATTTACTATAGAAAAGGCAATCCTCGGCGTATTTTAAATTTGCTACAGTAAAAATTTATTTTTTGACAAATTCACTATAGAAAAGGCAATCCTCGGCGTATTTAAAATTTGCGACAGTAAAAAATATTATTTTGACAAATTCACTATAGAAAAGGCAATCCTCGGCGTATTTAAAATTTGCGACAGTAAAAAATTATGTTTTGAAAAATTTACTATAGAAAAGGCAATCCTCGGCGTATTTAAAATTTGCGACAGCAAAAAATAATTTTTTGAAAAATTCACTATAGAAAAGGCAATCATCGGTATATTTAAAATTTGCCACTGTAAAAATTTATTTTTTGACAAATTCACTATAGAAAAGGCAATCCTCGGTATATTTAAAATTTGCCAGAGTAAAAATTTATTTTTTGACAAATTCACTATAGAAAAGGCAATCCTCGGCGTATTTAAAATTTGCGACAGTAAAAAATTATTTTTTGAAAAATTTAAAATAGAAAAGGCAATCCTCGGCGTATTTAAAATTTGCGACAGTAAAAATTTATTTTTTGACAAATTCACTATAGAAAAGGCAATCTTCGGCGTATTAAAAATTTGCGACCGTAAAAAATAATTTCTTGAGAAATTTACTATAGAAAAGGCAATCCTCGGCGTATTTAAAATTTGCGACAGTAAAAAATTATTTTTTGAAAAATTTACTATAGAAAGGGCAATCCTCGGTGTATTTAAAATTTGCGACAGTAAAAAATTATTTTTTGAAAAATTTACTATAGAAAAGGCAATCCTCGGCGTATTTAAAATTTGCGACAGTAAAAAATTATTTTTTGAAAAATTTACTATAGCAAAGGCAATCCTCGGCGTATTTAAAATTTGCGACAGTAAAAAATTGTTTTTTGAAAAATTTACTATAGAAAAGGCAATCCTCGGCGTATTTAAAATTTGCGACAGTAAAAAATTATTTTTTGAAAAATTTACTATAGAAAAGGCAATCCTCGGCGTATTTAAAATTTGCGACAGTAAAAAATATTATTTTGACAAATTCACTATAGAAAAGGCAATCCTCGGCGTATTTAAAATTTGCGACAGTAAAAAATTATGTTTTGAAAAATTTACTATAGAAAAGGCAATCCTCGGCGTATTTAAAAGTTGCTACAGTAAAAATTTGTTTTTTGACAAATTCACTATAGAAAAGGCAATCCTCGGCGTATTTAAAATTTGCGACAGTAAAAAATTATGTTTTGAAAAATTTACTATAGAAAAGGCAATCCTCGGCGTATTTAAAATTTGCGACAGCAAAAAATAATTTTTTGAAAAATTCACTATAGAAAAGGCAATCATCGGTATATTTAAAATTTGCCACTGTAAAAATTTATTTTTTGACAAATTCACTATAGAAAAGGCAATCCTCGGTATATTTAAAATTTGCGACAGTAAAAAATTATTTTTTGAAAAATTTACTATAGAAAACGCAATCCTCGGCGTATTTAAAATTTGCGACAGTAAAAAATTATTTTTTGAAAAATTTACTATAGAAAAGGCAATCCGCGGCGTATTTAAAATTTGCGACAATAAAAAATTATTTTAATTTTACTATAGAAAAGGCAATCCTCGGCGTATTTAAAATTTGCGCCAGTAAAAAATTATTTTTTGAAAAATTTACTATAGAAAAGGCAATCCTCGGCGTATTTAAAATTTGCGACAGTAAAAAATTATTTTTTGACAAATTCACTATAGAAAAGGCAATCCTCGGCGTATTAAAAATTTGCGACCGTAAATAGTAATTTTTTGAGAAATTTACTATAGAAAAGGCAATCCTCGGCGTATTTAAAATTTGCGACAGTAAAAAATTATTTTTTGAAAAAATTTACTATAGAAAAGGCAATCCTCGGCGTATTTAAAATTTGCGACAGTAAAAAATTATTTTTTGAAAAATTTACTATAGAAAAGGCAATCCTCGGCGTATTTAAAATTTGCGACAGTAAAAAAGTATTTTTTGAAAAATTTACTATATAAAAGGCAATCCTCGGCGTATTTAAAATTTGCTACAATAAAAATTTATTTTTTGACAAATTCACTATACAAAAGGCAATCCTCGGCGTATTAAATATTTGCGACCGTAAAAAATAATTTTTTGAGAAATTTACTATAGAAAAGGCAATCCTCGACGTATTTAAAATTTGCGAAAGAAAAAATTATTTTTTGTAAAATTTACTATAGAAAATGCAATCCTCGGTGCATATAAAATTTGCGAAAATAAAAAATACTATTTTGACAAATTCACTATAGAAAAGGCAATCCTCGGCGTATTATATATTTGCGACCGTAAAAAATAATTTTTTGAGAAATTTACTATAGAAAAGGCAATCCTCGACGTATTTAAAATTTGCGACCGTAAAAAATAATTTCTTGAAAAATTTACTATAGAAAAGACAATCCTCGGCGTATTTAAAATTTGCGACAGTAAAAAATTGTTTTTTGAAAAATTTACTATAGAAAAGGCAATCCTCGGCGTATTTAAAATTTGCGACAGTAAAAATTTATTTTTTGACAAATTCACTATAGAAAAGGCAATCTTCGGCGTATTAAAAATTTGCGACCGTAAAAAATAATTTTTTGAGAAATTTACTATAGAAAAGGCAATCCTCGGCGTATTTAAAATTTGCGACAGTAAAAATTTATTTTTTGACAAATTCACTATACAAAAGGCAATCCTCGGCGTATTACATATTTGCGACCGTAAAAAATAATTTTTTGAGAAATTTACTATAGAAAAGGCAATCCTCGACGTATTTAAAATTTGCGACCGTAAAAAATAATTTCTTGAAAAATTTACTATAGAAAAGACAATCCTCGGCGTATTTAAAATTTGCGACAGTAAAAAATTATTTTTTGAAAAATTTACTATAGAAAAGGCAATCCTCGGCGTATTTAAAATTTGCGACAGTAAAAAATTATTTTTTGAAAAATTTACTATAGAAAAGGCAATCCTCGGCGTATTTTAAATTTGCTACAGTAAAAATTTATTTTTTGACAAATTCACTATAGAAAAGGCAATCCTCGGCGTATTTAAAATTTGCGACAGTAAAAAATATTATTTTGACAAATTCACTATAGAAAAGGCAATCCTCGGCGTATTTAAAATTTGCGACAGTAAAAAATTATGTTTTGAAAAATTTACTATAGAAAAGGCAATCCTCGGCGTATTTAAAATTTGCGACAGCAAAAAATAATTTTTTGAAAAATTCACTATAGAAAAGGCAATCATCGGTATATTTAAAATTTGCCACTGTAAAAATTTATTTTTTGACAAATTCACTATAGAAAAGGCAATCCTCGGTATATTTAAAATTTGCCAGAGTAAAAATTTATTTTTTGACAAATTCACTATAGAAAAGGCAATCCTCGGCGTATTTAAAATTTGCGACAGTAAAAAATTATTTTTTGAAAAATTTAAAATAGAAAAGGCAATCCTCGGCGTATTTAAAATTTGCGACAGTAAAAATTTATTTTTTGACAAATTCACTATAGAAAAGGCAATCTTCGGCGTATTAAAAATTTGCGACCGTAAAAAATAATTTCTTGAGAAATTTACTATAGAAAAGGCAATCCTCGGCGTATTTAAAATTTGCGACAGTAAAAAATTATTTTTTGAAAACTTTACTATAGAAAGGGCAATCCTCGGTGTATTTAAAATTTGCGACAGTAAAAAATTATTTTTTGAAAAATTTACTATAGAAAAGGCAATCCTCGGCGTATTTAAAATTTGCGACAGTAAAAAATTATTTTTTGAAAAATTTACTATAGCAAAGGCAATCCTCGGCGTATTTAAAATTTGCGACAGTAAAAAATTGTTTTTTGAAAAATTTACTATAGAAAAGGCAATCCTCGGCGTATTTAAAATTTGCGACAGTAAAAAATTATTTTTTGAAAAATTTACTATAGAAAAGGCAATCCTCGGCGTATTTAAAATTTGCGACAGTAAAAAATATTATTTTGACAAATTCACTATAGAAAAGGCAATCCTCGGCGTATTTAAAATTTGCGACAGTAAAAAATTATGTTTTGAAAAATTTACTATAGAAAAGGCAATCCTCGGCGTATTTAAAAGTTGCTACAGTAAAAATTTATTTTTTGACAAATTCACTATAGAAAAGGCAATCCTCGGCGTATTTAAAATTTGCGACAATAAAAAATTATGTTTTGAAAAATTTACTATAGAAAAGGCAATCCTCGGCGTATTTAAAATTTGCGACAGCAAAAAATAATTTTTTGAAAAATTCACTATAGAAAAGGCAATCATCGGTATATTTAAAATTTGCCACTGTAAAAATTTATTTTTTGACAAATTCACTATAGAAAAGGCAATCCTCGGTATATTTAAAATTTGCCAGAGTAAAAATTTATTTTTTGACAAATTCACTATAGAAAAGGCAATCCTCGGCGTATTTAAAATTTGCGACAGTAAAAAATTATTTTTTGAAAAATTTAAAATAGAAAAGGCAATCCTCGGCGTATTTAAAATTTGCGACAGTAAAAATTTATTTTTTGACAAATTCACTATAGAAAAGGCAATCTTCGGCGTATTAAAAATTTGCGACCGTAAAAAATAATTTCTTGAGAAATTTACTATAGAAAAGGCAATCCTCGGCGTATTTAAAATTTGCGACAGTAAAAAATTATTTTTTGAAAAATTTACTATAGAAAGGGCAATCCTCGGTGTATTTAAAATTTGCGACAGTAAAAAATTATTTTTTGAAAAATTTACTATAGCAAAGGCAATCCTCGGCGTATTTAAAATTTGCGACAGTAAAAAATTGTTTTTTGAAAAATTTACTATAGAAAAGGCAATCCTCGGCGTATTTAAAATTTGCGACAGTAAAAAATTATTTTTTGAAAAATTTACTATAGAAAAGGCAATCCTCGGCGTATTTAAAATTTGCGACAGTAAAAAATATTATTTTGACAAATTCACTATAGAAAAGGCAATCCTCGGCGTATTTAAAATTTGCGACAGTAAAAAATTATGTTTTGAAAAATTTACTATAGAAAAGGCAATCCTCGGCGTATTTAAAAGTTGCTACAGTAAAAATTTATTTTTTGACAAATTCACTATAGAAAAGGCAATCCTCGGCGTATTTAAAATTTGCGACAGTAAAAAATATTATTTTGACAAATTCACTATAGAAAAGGCAATCCTCGGCGTATTTAAAATTTGCGACAGTAAAAAATTATGTTTTGAAAAATTTACTATAGAAAAGGCAATCCTCGGCGTATTTAAAAATTGCGACAGCAAAAAATAATTTTTTGAAAAATTCACTATAGAAAAGGCAATCATCGGTATATTTAAAATTTGCCACTGTAAAAATTTATTTTTTGACAAATTCACTATAGAAAAGGCAATCCTCGGTATATTTAAAATTTGCCAGAGTAAAAATTTATTTTTTGACAAATTCACTAAAGAAAAGGCAATCCTCGGCGTATTTAAAATTTGCGACCGTAAAAAATAATTTCTTGAAAAATTTACTATAGAAAAGACAATCCTCGGCGTATTTAAAATTTGCGGCAGTAAAAAATTATTTTTTGAAAAATTTACTATAGAAAAGGCTATCCTCGGCGTATTTAAAATTTGCGATAGTAAAAAATTATTTTTTGAAAAATTTACTATAGAAAAGGCAATCCTCGGCGTATTTAAAAGTTGCTACAGTAAAAATTTATTTTTTGACAAATTCACTATAGAAAAGGTAATCCTCGGCGTATTTAAAATTTGCGACAGTAAAAAATATTATTTTGACAAATTCACTATAGAAAAGGCAATCCTCGGCGTATTTAAAATTTGCGACAGTAAAAAATTATGTTTTGAAAAATTTACTATAGAAAAGGCAATCCTCGGCGTATTTAAAAATTGCGACAGCAAAAAATAATTTTTTGAAAAATTCACTATAGAAAAGGCAATCATCGGTATATTTAAAATTTGCCACTGTAAAAATTTATTTTTTGACAAATTCACTATAGAAAAGGCAATCCTCGGTATATTTAAAATTTGCCAGAGTAAAAATTTATTTTTTGACAAATTCACTATAGAAAAGGCAATCCTCGGCGTATTTAAAATTTGCGACAGTAAAAAATTATTTTTTGAAAAATTTAATATAGAAAAGGCAATCCTCGGCGTATTTAAAATTTGCGACAGTAAAAAATTATTTTTTGAAAAATTTACTATAGAAAAGGCAATCCTCGGCGTATTTAAAATTTGCGACAGTAAAAAATTATTTTTTGAAAAATTTACTATAGAAAAGGCAATCCTCGGCGTATTTAAAATTTGCGACAGTAAAAAATATTATTTTGACAAATTCACTATAGAAAAGGCAATCCTCGGCGTATTTAAAATATGCGAAAGTAAAAAATTATGTTTTGAAAAATTTACTATAGAAAAGGCAATCCTCGGCGTATTTAAAATTTGCGACAGCAAAAAATAATTTTTTGACAAATTCACTATAGAAAAGGCAATCCTCGGCGTATTCAAAATTTGCGACAGTAAAAAATATTATTTTGACAAATTCACTAAAGAAAAGGTAATCCTCGGCGTATTTAAAATTTGCGACCGTAAAAAATAATTTCTTGAAAAATTTACTATAGAAAAGACAATCCTCGGCGTATTTAAAATTTGCGACAGTAAAAAATTATTTTTTGATAAATTTACTATAGAAAAGGCAATACTCGGCGTGTTTAAAATTTTCGAGAGTAAAAAATTATTTTTTGACAAATTCACTATAGAAAATGCAGTCCTCGGCGTATTTAAAATTTCCGACAATAACAAATATTATTTTGACAAATTCACTATAGAAAAGGAAATCCTCGGCGTATTTAAAATTTGCAACCGTAAAAATAATTTCTTGAAAAATTTACTATAGAAAAGGTAATCCTCGGCGTATTTAAAATTTGCGAGAGTAAAAAATTATTTTTTGAAAAATTTACTATAGAAAAGGCAATCCTCGGCGTATTTAAAATTTGCGACAGTAAAAAATTATTTTTTGAAAAATTTACTATAGAAAAGGCAATCCTCGGCGTATTTCAAATTTGCGACAGTAAAAATTTATTTTTTGACAAATTCACTATACAAAAGGCAATCCTCGGGGTATTAAAAATTTGCGACCGTAAAAAATAATTTTTTGAGAAATTTACTATAGAAAAGGCAATCCTCGACGTATTTAAAATTTGCGACAGTAAAAAACTATTTTTTGAAAAATTTACTATAGAAAAGGCAATCCTCGGCGTATTTAAAATTTGCTACAATAAAAATTTTTTTTTTGACAAATTCACTATAGAAAAGGCAATTATCGGCGTATTTAAAATTTGCGACAGTAAAAAATATTATTTTGACAAATTCACTATAGAAAAGGCAATCCTCGGCGTATTTAAAATTTGCGACAGTAAAAAATTATGTTTTGAAAAATTTACTATAGAAAAGGCAATCCTCGGCGTATTTATAATTTGCGACAGCAAAAAATAATTTTTTGAAAAATTCACTATAGAAAAGGCAATCATCGGTATATTTAAAATTTGCCACTGTAAAAATTTATTTTTTGACAAATTCACTATAGAAAAGGCAATCCTCGGTATATTTAAAATTTGCGACAGTAAAAAATTATTTTTTGAAAAATTTACTATAGAAAACGCAATCCTCGGCGTATTTAAAATTTGCGACAGTAAAAAATTATTTTTTGAAAAATTTACTATAGAAAAGGCAATCCGCGGCGTATTTAAAATTTGCGACAATAAAAAATTATTTTAATTTTACTATAGAAAAGGCAATCCTCGGCGTATTTAAAATTTGCGCCAGTAAAAAATTATTTTTTGAAAAATTTACTATAGAAAAGCCAATCCTCGGCGTATTTAAAATTTGCGACAGTAAAAAATTATTTTTTGACAAATTCACTATAGAAAAGGCAATCCTCGGCGTATTAAAAATTTGCGACCGTAAATAATAATTTTTTTGAGAAATTTACTATAGAAAAGGCAATCCTCGGCGTATTTAAAATTTGCGACAGTAAAAAATTATTTTTTTGAAAAAATTTACTATAGAAAAGGCAATCCTCGGCGTATTTAAAATTTGCGACAGTAAAAAATTATTTTTTGAAAAATTTACTATAGAAAAGGCAATCCTCGGCGTATTTAAAATTTGCGACAGTAAAAAAGTATTTTTTGAAAAATTTACTATAGAAAAGGCAATCCTCGGCGTATTTAAAATTTGCGACAATAAAAATTTATTTTTTGACAAATTCACTATACAAAAGGCAATCCTCGGCGTATTAAATATTTGCGACCGTAAAAAATAATTTTTTGAGAAATTTACTATAGAAAAGGCAATCCTCGACGTATTTAAAATTTGCGACAGAAAAAATTATTTTTTGTAAAATTTACTATAGAAAATGCAATCCTCGGTGCATATAAAATTTGCGAAAATAAAAAATACTATTTTGACAAATTCACTATAGAAAAGGCAATCCTCGGCGTATTAAATATTTGCGACCGTAAAAAATAATTTTTTGAGAAATTTACTATAGAAAAGGCAATCCTCGACGTATTTAAAATTTGCGACCGTAAAAAATAATTTCTTGAAAAATTTACTATAGAAAAGACAATCCTCGGCGTATTTAAAATTTGCGAGAGTAAAAAATTGTTTTTTGAAAAATTTACTATAGAAAAGGCAATCCTCGGCGTATTTAAAATTTGCGACAGTAAAAATTTATTTTTTGACAAATTCACTATAGAAAAGGCAATCTTCGGCGTATTAAAAATTTGCGACCGTAAAAAATAATTTTTTGAGAAATTTACTATAGAAAAGGCAATCCTCGGCGTATTTAAAATTTGCGACAGTAAAAATTTATTTTTTGACAAATTCACTATACAAAAGGCAATCCTCGGCGTATTACATATTTGCGACCGTAAAAAATAATTTTTTGAGAAATTTACTATAGAAAAGGCAATCCTCGACGTATTTAAAATTTGCGACCGTAAAAAATAATTTCTTGAAAAATTTACTATAGAAAAGACAATCCTCGGCGTATTTAAAATTTGCGACAGTAAAAAATTATTTTTTGAAAAATTTACTATAGAAAAGGCAATCCTCGGCGTATTTAAAATTTGCGACAGTAAAAAATAATTTTTTGAAAAATTTACTATAGAAAAGGCAATCCTCGGCGTATTTAAAATTTGCGACAGTAAAAAATATTATTTTGACAAATTCACTATAGAAAAGGCAATCCTCGGCGTATTTAAAATTTGCGACAGTAAAAAATTATGTTTTGAAAAATTTACTATAGAAAAGGCAATCCTCGGCGTATTTAAAATTTGCGACAGCAAAAAATAATTTTTTGAAAAATTCACTATAGAAAAGGCAATCATCGGTATATTTAAAATTTGCCACTGTAAAAATTTATTTTTTGACAAATTCACTATAGAAAAGGCAATCCTCGGTATATTTAAAATTTGCCAGTGTAAAAATTTATTTTTTGACAAATTCACTATAGAATAGGCAATCCTCGGCGTATTTAAAATTTGCGACAGTAAAAAATTATTTTTTGAAAAATTTACTATAGAAAGGGCAATCCTCGGTGTATTTAAAATTTGCGACAGTAAAAAATTATTTTTTGAAAAATTTACTATAGAAAAGGCAATCCTCGGCGTATTTAAAATTTGCGACAGTAAAAAATTATTTTTTGTAAAATTTACTATAGCAAAGGCAATCCTCGGCGTATTTAAAATTTGCGACAGTAAAAAATTGTTTTTTGAAAAATTTACTATAGAAAAGGCAATCCTCGGCGTATTTAAAATTTGCGACAGTAAAAATTTATTTTTTGACAAATTCACTATAGAAAAGGCAATCTTCGGCGTATTAAAAATTTGCGACCGTAAAAAATAATTTTTTGAGAAATTTACTATAGAAAAGGCAATCCTCGGCGTATTTAAAATTTGCGACAGTAAAAAATTATTTTTTGAAAAATTTACTATAGAAAGGGCAATCCTCGGTGTATTTAAAATTTGCGACAGTAAAAAATTATTTTTTGAAAAATTTACTATAGAAAAGGCAAAATTTGCGACAGTAAAAAATTATTTTTTGAAAAATTTACTATAGCAAAGGCAATCCTCGGCGTATTTAAAATTTGCGACAGTAAAAAATTGTTTTTTGAAAAATTTACTATAGAAAAGGCAATCCTCGGCGTATTTAAAATTTGCGACAGTAAAAAATTATTTTTTGAAAAATTTACTATAGAAAAGGCAATCCTCGGCGTATTTAAAATTTGCGACAGTAAAAAATTATTTTTTGACAAATTCACTATAGAAAAGGCAATCCTCGGCGTATTCAAAATTTGCGACAGTAAAAAATATTATTTTGACAAATTCACTAAAGAAAAGGCAATCCTCGGCGTATTTAAAATTTGCAACCGTAAAAATAATTTCTTGAAAAATTTACTATAGAAAAGGTAATCCTCGGCGTATTTAAAATTTGCGACAGTAAAAAATTATTTTTTGAAAAATTTACTATAGAAAAGGCAATCCTCGGCGTATTTAAAATTTGCGACAGTAAAAAATTATTTTTTGAAAAATTTACTATAGAAAAGGCAATCCTCGGCGTATTTCAAATTTGCGACAGTAAAAATTTATTTTTTGACAAATTCACTATACAAAAGGCAATCCTCGGCGTATTAAAAATTTGCGACCGTAAAAAATAATTTTTTGAGAAATTTACTATAGAAAAGGCAATCCTCAACGTATTTAAAATTTGCGACAGTAAAAAATTATTTTTTGAAAAATTTACTATAGAAAATACAATCCTCGGCGTATTTAAAATTTGCGACAGTAAAAAATTATTTTTTAAAAAATTTACTATAGAAAAGGCAATCCTCGGCGTATTTAAAATTTGCGACAGTAAAAAACTATTTTTTGAAAAATTTACTATAGAAAAGGCAATCCTCGGCGTATTTAAAATTTGCTACAATAAAAATTTATTTTTTGACAAATTCACTATAGAAAAGGCAATTATCGGCGTATTTAAAATTTGCGACAGTAAAAAATATTATTTTGACAAATTCACTATAGAAAAGGCAATCCTCGGCGTATTTAAAATTTGCGACAGTAAAAAATTATGTTTTGAAAAATTTACTATAGAAAAGGCAATCCTCGGCATATTTAAAATTTGCGACAGCAAGAAATAATTTTTTGAAAAATTCACTATAGAAAAGGCAATCATCGGTATATTTAAAATTTGCCACTGTAAAAATTTATTTTTTGACAAATTCACTATAGAAAAGGCAATCCTCGGTATATTTAAAATTTGCGACAGTAAAAAATTATTTTTTGAAAAATTTACTATAGAAAACGCAATCCTCGGCGTATTTAAAATTTGCGACAGTAAAAAATTATTTTTTGAAAAATTTACTATAGAAAAGGCAATCCGCGGCGTATTTAAAATTTGCGACAGTAAAAAATTATTTTTTGACAAATTCACTATAGAAAAGGCAATCCTCGGCGTATTAAAAATTTGCGACCGTAAATAATAATTTTTTGAGAAATTTACTATAGAAAAGGCAATCCTCGGCGTATTTAAAATTTGCGACAGTAAAAAATTATTTTTTGAAAAAATTTACTATAGAAAAGGCAATCCTCGGCGTATTTAAAATTTGCGACAGTAAAAAATTATTTTTTGAAAAATTTACTATAGAAAAGGCAATCCTCGGCGTATTTAAAATTTGCGACAGTAAAAAAGTATTTTTTGAAAAATTTACTATAGAAAAGGCAATCCTCGCCGTATTTAAAATTTGCGACAATAAAAATTTATTTTTTGACAAATTCACTATAGAAAAGGCAATCCTCGGCGTATTAAGAATTTGCGACCGTAAATAATAATTTTTTGAGAAATTTACTATAGAAAAGGCAATCCTCGGCGTATTTAAAATTTGCGACAGTAAAAAATTATTTTTTGAAAAATTTACTATAGAAAAGGCAATCCTCGGCGTATTTAAAATTTGCGACAGTAAAAAAGTATTTTTTGAAAAATTTACTATAGAAAAGGCAATCCTCGCCGTATTTAAAATTTGCGACAATAAAAATTTATTTTTTGACAAATTCACTATACAAAAGGCAATCCTCGGCGTATTAAATATTTGCGACCGTAAAAAATAATTTTTTGAGAAATTTACTATAGAAAAGACAATCCTCGACGTATTTAAAATTTGCGACAGAAAAAATTATTTTTTGTAAAATTTACTATAGAAAATGCAATCCTCGGTGCATATAAAATTTGCGAAAATAAAAAATACTATTTTGACAAATTCACTATAGAAAAGGCAATCCTCGGCGTATTAAATATTTGCGACCGTAAAAAATAATTTTTTGAGAAATTTACTATAGAAAAGGCAATCCTCGACGTATTTAAAATTTGCGACCGTAAAAAATAATTTCTTGAAAAATTTACTATAGAAAAGACAATCCTCGGCGTATTTAAAATTTGCGACAGTAAAAAATTGTTTTTTGAAAAATTTACTATAGAAAAGGCAATCCTCGGCGTATTTAAAATTTGCGACAGTAAAAATTTATTTTTTGACAAATTCACTATAGAAAATGCAATCTTCGGCGTATTAAAAATTTGCGACCGTAAAAAATAATTTTTTGAGAAATTTACTATAGAAAAGGCAATCCTCGGCGTATTTAAAATTTGCGACAGTAAAAATTTATTTTTTGACAAATTCACTATACAAAAGGCAATCCTCGGCGTATTACATATTTGCGACCGTAAAAAATAATTTTTTGAGAAATTTACTATAGAAAAGGCAATCCTCGACGTATTTAAAATTTGCGACCGTAAAAAATAATTTCTTGAAAAATTTACTATAGAAAAGACAATCCTCGGCGTATTTAAAATTTGCGACAGTAAAAAATTATTTTTTGAAAAATTTACTATAGAAAAGGCAATCCTCGGCGTATTTAAAATTTGCGACAGTAAAAAATTATTTTTTGAAAAATTTACTATAGAAAAGGCAATCCTCGGCGTATTTAAAATTTGCGACAGTAAAAAATATTATTTTGACAAATTCACTATAGAAAAGGCAATCCTCGGCGTATTTAAAATTTGCGACAGTAAAAAATTATGTTTTGAAAAATTTACTATAGAAAAGGCAATCCTTGGCGTATTTAAAATTTGCGACAGCAAAAAATAATTTTTTGAAAAATTCACTATAGAAAAGGCAATCATCGGTATATTTAAAATTTGCCACTGTAAAAATTTATTTTTTGACAAATTCACTATAGAAAAGGCAATCCTCGGTATATTTAAAATTTGCCAGAGTAAAAATTTATTTTTTGACAAATTCACTATAGAAAAGGCAATCCTCGGCGTATTTAAAATTTGCGACAGTAAAAAATTATTTTTTGAAAAATTTACTATAGAAAGGGCAATCCTCGGTGTATTTAAAATTTGCGACAGTAAAAAATTATTTTTTGAAAAATTTACTATAGAAAAGGCAATCCTCGGCGTATTTAAAATTTGCGACAGTAAAAAATTATTTTTTGAAAAATTTACTATAGCAAAGGCAATCCTCGGCGTATTTAAAATTTGCGACAGTAAAAAATTGTTTTTTGAAAAATTTACTATAGAAAAGGCAATCCTCGGCGTATTTAAAATTTGCGACAGTAAAAATTTATTTTTTGACAAATTCACTATAGAAAAGGCAATCTTCGGCGTATTAAAAATTTGCGACCGTAAAAAATAATTTTTTGAGAAATTTACTATAGAAAAGGCAATCCTCGGCGTATTTAAAATTTGCGACAGTAAAAAATTATTTTTTGAAAAATTTACTATAGAAAGGGCAATCCTCGGTGTATTTAAAATTTGCGACAGTAAAAAATTATTTTTTGAAAAATTTACTATAGAAAAGGCAAACATCGGCGTATTTAAAATTTGCGACAGTAAAAAATTAGTTTTTGAAAAATTTACTATAGCAAAGGCAATCCTCGGCGTATTTAAAATTTGCGACAGTAAAAAATTGTTTTTTGAAAAATTTACTATAGAAAAGGCAATCCTCGGCGTATTTAAAATTTGCGACAGTAAAAAATTATTTTTTGAAAAATTTACTATAGAAAAGGCAATCCTCGGCGTATTTAAAATTTGCGACAGTAAAAAATTATTTTTTGACAAATTTACTATAGAAAAGGCAATCCTCGGCGTATTCAAAATTTGCGACAGTAAAAAATATTATTTTGACAAATTCACTAAAGAAAAGGCAATCCTCGGCGTATTTAAAATTTGCGACCGTAAAAAATAATTTCTTGAAAAATTTACTATAGAAAAGACAATCCTCGGCGTATTTAAAATTTGCGACAGTAAAAAATTATTTTTTGATAAATTTACTATAGAAAAGGCAATACTCGGCGTGTTTAAAATTTTCGACAGTAAAAAATTATTTTTTGACAAATTTACTATAGAAAATGCAGTCCTCGGCGTATTTAAAATTTGCGACAATAAAAAATATTATTTTGACAAATTAACTATAGAAAAGGCAATCCTCGGCGTATTTAAAATTTGCGACCGTAAAAAATAATTTCTTGAAAAATTTACTATAGAAAAGGTAATCCTCGGCGTATTTAAAATTTGCGACAGTAAAAAATTATTTTTTGAAAAATTTACTATAGAAAAGGCAATCCTCGGCGTATTTAAAATTTGCGATAGTAAAAATTTATTTTTTGACAAATTCACTATAGAGAAGGCAATCCTCGGCGTATTCAAAATTTGCGACAGTAAAAAATATTATTTTGACAAATTCACTAAAGAAAAGGCAATCCTCGGCGTATTTCAAATTTGCGACAGTAAAAATTTATTTTTTGACAAATTCACTGTACAAAAGGCAATCCTCGGCGTATTAAAAATTTGCGACCGTAAAAAATAATTTTTTGAGAAATTTACTATAGAAAAGGCAATCCTCGACGTATTTAAAATTTGCGACAGTAAAAAATTATTTTTTGAAAAATTTACTATAGAAAATGCAATCCTCGGTGCATATAAAATTTGCGAAAATAAAAAATACTATTTTGACAAATTCACTATAGAAAAGGCAATCCTCGGCGTATTTAAAATTTGCGACCGTAAGAAATAATTTCTTGAAAAATTTACTATAGAAAAGACAATCCTCGGCGTATTTAAAATTTGCGACAGTAAAAAATTATTTTTTGAAAAATTTACTATAGAAAAGGCAATCCTCGGCGTATTTAAAATTTGCGATAGTAAAAATTTATTTTTTGACAAATTCACTATAGAAAAGGCAATCCTCGGCGTATTTAAAATTTGCGACAGTAAAAAATATTATTTTGACAAATTCACTATAGAAAAGGCAATCCTCGGCGTATTTAAAATTTGCGACAGTAAAAAATTATGTTTTGAAAAATTTACTATAGAAAAGGCAATCCTCGGCGTATTTAAAATTTGCGACAGCAAAAAATAATTTTTTGAAAAATTCACTATAGAAAAGGCAATCATCGGTTTATTTAAAATTTGCCACTGTAGAAATTTATTTTTTGACAAATTCACTATAGAAAAGCAATCCTCGGTATATTTAAAATTTGCCAGAGTAAAAATTTATTTTTTGACAAATTCACTATAGAAAAGGCAATCCTCGGCGTATATAAAATTTGCGACAGTAAAAAATTATTTTTTGAAAAATTTAATATAGAAAAGGCAATCCTCGGCGTATTTAAAATTTGCGACAGTAAAAAATTATTTTTTGAAAAATTTACAATAGAAAAGGCAATCCTCGGCGTATTTAAAATTTGCGACAGTAAAAAATTATTTTTTGAAAAATTTACTATAGAAAAGGCAATCCTCGGCGTATTTAAAATTTGCGACAGTAAAAATTTATTTTTTGACAAATTCACTATACAAAAGGCAATCCTCGGCGTATTACATATTTGCGACCGTAAAAAATAATTTTTTGAGAAATTTACTATAGAAAAGGCAATCCTCGACGTATTTAAAATTTGCGACAGTAAAAAATTGTTTTTTGAAAAATTTACTATAGAAAAGGCAATCCTCGGCGTATTTAAAATTTGCGACAGTAAAAATTTATTTTTTGACAAATTAACTATAGAAAAGGCAATCTTCGGCGTATTAAAAATTTGCGACCGTAAAAAATATTTTTTTGAGAAATTTACTATAGAAAAGGCAATCCTCGGCGTATTTAAAATTTGCGACAGTAAAAATTTATTTTTTGACAAATTCACTATACAAAAGGCAATCCTCGGCGTATTACGTATTTGCGACCGTAAAAAATAATTTTTTGAGAAATTTACTATAGAAAAGGCAATCCTCGACGTATTTAAATTTTGCGACCGTAAAAAATAATTTCTTGAAAAATTTACTATAGAAAAGACAATCCTCGGCGTATTTAAAATTTGCGACAGTAAAAAATTATTTTTTGAAAAATTTACTATAGAAAAGGCAATCCTCGGCGTATTTAAAATTTGCGACAGTAAAAAATTATTTTTTGAAAAATTTACTATAGAAAAGGCAATCCTCGGCGTATTTAAAATTTGCGACAGTAAAAAATATTATTTTGACAAATTCACTATAGATAAGGCAATCCTCGGCGTATTTAAAATTTGCGACAGTAAAAAATTATGTTTTGAAAAATTTACTATAGAAAAGGCAATCCTCGGCGTATTTAAAATTTGCGACAGCAAAAAATAATTTTTTGAAAAATTCACTATAGAAAAGGCAATCATCGGTATATTTAAAATTTGCCACTGTAAAAATTTATTTTTTGACAAATTCACTATAGAAAAGGTAATCCTCGGTATATTTAAAATTTGCCAGAGTAAAAATTTATTTTTTGACAAATTCACTATAGAAAAGGCAATCCTCGGCGTATTTAAAATTTGCGACAGTAAAAAATTATTTTTTGAAAAATTTACTATAGAAAAGGCAATCCTCGGCGTATTTAAAATTTGCGACAGTAAAAAAGTATTTTTTGAAAAATTTACTATAGAAAAGGCAATCCTCGCCGTATTTAAAATTTGCGACAATAAAAATTTATTTTTTGACAAAATCACTATAGAAAAGGCAATCCTCGGCGTATTAAGAATTTGCGACCGTAAATAATAATTTTTTGAGAAATTTACTATAGAAAAGGCAATCCTCGGCGTATTTAAAATTTGCGACAGTAAAAAATTATTTTTTGAAAAATTTACTATAGAAAAGGCAATCCTCGGCGTATTTAAAATTTGCGACAGTAAAAAAGTATTTTTTGAAAAATTTACTATAGAAAAGGCAATCCTCGCCGTATTTAAAATTTGCGACAATAAAAATTTATTTTTTGACAAATTCACTATACAAAAGGCAGTCCTCGGCGTATTAAATATTTGCGACCGTAAAAAATAATTTTTTGAGAAATTTACTATAGAAAAGACAATCCTCGACGTATTTAAAATTTGCGACAGAAAAAATTATTTTTTGTAAAATTTACTATAGAAAATGCAATCCTCGGTGCATATAAAATTTGCGAAAATAAAAAATACTATTTTGACAAATTCACTATAGAAAAGGCAATCCTCGGCGTATTAAATATTTGCGACCGTAAAAAATAATTTTTTGAGAAATTTACTATAGAAAAGGCAATCCTCGACGTATTTAAAATTTGCGACCGTAAAAAATAATTTCTTGAAAAATTTACTATAGAAAAGACAATCCTCGGCGTATTTAAAATTTGCGACAGTAAAAAATTGTTTTTTGAAAAATTTACTATAGAAAAGGCAATCCTCGGCGTATTTAAAATTTGCGACAGTAAAAATTTATTTTTTGACAAATTCACTATAGAAAATGCAATCTTCGGCGTATTAAAAATTTGCGACCGTAAAAAATAATTTTTTGAGAAATTTACTATAGAAAAGGCAATCCTCGGCGTATTTAAAATTTGCGACAGTAAAAATTTATTTTTTGACAAATTCACTATACAAAAGGCAATCCTCGGCGTATTACATATTTGCGACCGTAAAAAATAATTTTTTGAGAAATTTACTATAGAAAAGGCAATCCTCGACGTATTTAAAATTTGCGACCGTAAAAAATAATTTCTTGAAAAATTGACTATAGAAAAGACAATCCTCGGCGTATTTAAAATTTGCGACAGTAAAAAATTATTTTTTGAAAAATTTACTATAGAAAAGGCAATCCTCGGCGTATTTAAAATTTGCGACAGTAAAAAATTATTTTTTGAAAAATTTACTATAGAAAAGGCAATCCTCGGCGTATTTAAAATTTGCGACAGTAAAAAATATTATTTTGACAAATTCACTATAGAAAAGGCAATCCTCGGCGTATTTAAAATTTGCGACAGTAAAAAATTATGTTTTGAAAAATTTACTATAGAAAAGGCAATCCTTGGCGTATTTAAAATTTGCGACAGCAAAAAATAATTTTTTGAAAAATTCACTATAGAAAAGGCAATCATCGGTATATTTAAAATTTGCCACTGTAAAAATTTATTTTTTGACAAATTCACTATAGAAAAGGCAATCCTCGGTATATTTAAAATTTGCCAGAGTAAAAATTTATTTTTTGACAAATTCACTATAGAAAAGGCAATCCTCGGCGTATTTAAAATTTGCGACAGTAAAAAATTATTTTTTGAAAAATTTACTATAGAAAGGGCAATCCTCGGTGTATTTAAAATTTGCGACAGTAAAAAATTATTTTTTGAAAAATTTACTATAGAAAAGGCAATCCTCGGCGTATTTAAAATTTGCGACAGTAAAAAATTATTTTTTGAAAAATTTACTATAGCAAAGGCAATCCTCGGCGTATTTAAAATTTGCGACAGTAAAAAATTGTTTTTTGAAAAATTTACTATAGAAAAGGCAATCCTCGGCGTATTTAAAATTTGCGACAGTAAAAATTTATTTTTTGACAAATTCACTATAGAAAAGGCAATCTTCGGCGTATTAAAAATTTGCGACCGTAAAAAATAATTTTTTGAGAAATTTACTATAGAAAAGGCAATCCTCGGCGTATTTAAAATTTGCGACAGTAAAAAATTATTTTTTGAAAAATTTACTATAGAAAGGGCAATCCTCGGTGTATTTAAAATTTGCGACAGTAAAAAATTATTTTTTGAAAAATTTACTATAGAAAAGGCAAACATCGGCGTATTTAAAATTTGCGACAGTAAAAAATTAGTTTTTGAAAAATTTGCTATAGCAAAGGCAATCCTCGGCGTATTTAAAATTTGCGACAGTAAAAAATTGTTTTTTGAAAAATTTACTATAGAAAAGGCAATCCTCGGCGTATTTAAAATTTGCGACAGTAAAAAATTATTTTTTGAAAAATTTACTATAGAAAAGGCAATCCTCGGCGTATTTAAAATTTGCGACAGTAAAAAATTATTTTTTGACAAATTCACTATAGAAAAGGCAATCCTCGGCGTATTCAAAATTTGCGACAGTAAAAAATATTATTTTGACAAATTCACTAAAGAAAAGGCAATCCTCGGCGTATTTAAAATTTGCGACCGTAAAAAATAATTTCTTGAAAAATTTACTATAGAAAAGACAATCCTCGGCGTATTTAAAATTTGCGACAGTAAAAAATTATTTTTTGATAAATTTACTATAGAAAAGGCAATACTCGGCGTGTTTAAAATTTTCGACAGTAAAAAATTATTTTTTGACAAATTTACTATAGAAAATGCAATCCTCGGCGTATTTAAAATTTGCGACAGTAAAAAATTGTTTTTTGAAAAATTTACTATAGAAAAGGCAATCCTCGGCGTATTTAAAATTTGCGACAGTAAAAAATTATTTTTTGAAAAATTTACTATAGAAAAGGCAATCCTCGGCGTATTTAAAATTTGCGACAGTAAAAAATATTATTTTGACAAATTCACTATAGAAAAGGCAATCCTCGGCGTATTTAAAATTTGCGACAGTAAAAAATTATGTTTTGAAAAATTTACTATAGAAAAGGCAATCCTCGGCGTATTTAAAATTTGCGACAGCAAAAAATAATTTTTTGAAAAATTCACTATAGAAAAGGCAATCATCGGTATATTTAAAATTTGCCACTGTAGAAATTTATTTTTTGACAAATTCACTATAGAAAAGCAATCCTCGGTATATTTAAAATTTGCCAGAGTAAAAATTTATTTTTTGACAAATTCACTATAGAAAAGGCAATCCTCGGCGTATATAAAATTTGCGACAGTAAAAAATTATTTTTTGAAAAATTTAATATAGAAAAGGCAATCCTCGGCGTATTTAAAATTTGCGACAGTAAAAAATTATTTTTTGAAAAATTTACAATAGAAAAGGCAATCCTCGGCGTATTTAAAATTTGCGACAGTAAAAAATTATTTTTTGAAAAATTTACTATAGAAAAGGCAATCCTCGGCGTATTTAAAATTTGCGACAGTAAAAATTTATTTTTTGACAAATTCACTATACAAAAGGCAATCCTCGGCGTATTACATATTTGCGACCGTAAAAAATAATTTTTTGAGAAATTTACTATAGAAAAGGCAATCCTCGACGTATTTAAAATTTGCGACAGTAAAAAATTGTTTTTTGAAAAATTTACTATAGAAAAGGCAATCCTCGGCGTATTTAAAATTTGCGACAGTAAAAATTTATTTTTTGACAAATTAACTATAGAAAAGGCAATCTTCGGCGTATTAAAAATTTGCGACCGTAAAAAATATTTTTTTGAGAAATTTACTATAGAAAAGGCAATCCTCGGCGTATTTAAAATTTGCGACAGTAAAAATTTATTTTTTGACAAATTCACTATACAAAAGGCAATCCTCGGCGTATTACATATTTGCGACCGTAAAAAATAATTTTTTGAGAAATTTACTATAGAAAAGGCAATCCTCGACGTATTTAAATTTTGCGACCGTAAAAAATAATTTCTTGAAAAATTTACTATAGAAAAGACAATCCTCGGCGTATTTAAAATTTGCGACAGTAAAAAATTATTTTTTGAAAAATTTACTATAGAAAAGGCAATCCTCGGCGTATTTAAAATTTGCGACAGTAAAAAATTATTTTTTGAAAAATTTACTATAGAAAAGGCAATCCTCGGCGTATTTAAAATTTGCGACAGTAAAAAATATTATTTTGACAAATTCACTATAGAAAAGGCAATCCTCGGCG
This sequence comes from Dioctria rufipes, assembly GCA_963924295.1. Lineage (NCBI taxonomy): Eukaryota > Metazoa > Arthropoda > Insecta > Diptera > Asilidae > Dioctria > Dioctria rufipes. The sequence continues at coordinate 130,219 of CAWUPM010000368.1, forward strand.
TATTTAAAATTTGCGACAGTAAAAAATTATGTTTTGAAAAATTTACTATAGAAAAGGCAATCCTCGGCGTATTTAAAATTTGCGACAGCAAAAAATAATTTTTTGAAAAATTCACTATAGAAAAGGCAATCATCGGTATATTTAAAATTTGCCACTGTAAAAATTTATTTTTTGACAAATTCACTATAGAAAAGGTAATCCTCGGTATATTTAAAATTTGCCAGAGTAAAAATTTATTTTTTGACAAATTCACTATAGAAAAGGCAATCCTCGGCGTATTTAAAATTTGCGACAGTAAAAAATTATTTTTTGAAAAATTTACTATAGAAAGGGCAATCCTCGGTGTATTTAAAATTTGCGACAGTAAAAAATTATTTTTTGAAAAATTTACTATAGAAAAGGCAATCCTCGGCGTATTTAAAATTTGCGACAGTAAAAAATTATTTTTTGAAAAATTTACTATAGCAAAGGCAATCCTCGGCGTATTTAAAATTTGCGACAGTAAAAAATTGTTTTTTGAAAAATTTACTATAGAAAAGGCAATCCTCGGCGTATTTAAAATTTGCGACAGTAAAAATTTATTTTTTGACAAATTCACTATAGAAAAGGCAATCTTCGGCGTATTAAAAATTTGCGACCGTAAAAAATAATTTTTTGAGAAATTTACTATAGAAAAGACAATCCTCGGCGTATTTAAAATTTGCGACAGTAAAAAATTATTTTTTGAAAAATTTACTATAGAAAAGGCAATCCTCGGCGTATTTAAAATTTGCGACAGTAAAAAATTATTTTTTGAAAAATTTACTATAGAAAAGGCAATCCTTGGCGTATTTAAAATTTGCGACAGTAAAAAATATTATTTTGACAAATTCACTATAGAAAAGGCAATCCTCGGCGTATTTAAAATTTGCGACAATAAAAAATTATGTTTTGAAAAATTTACTATAGAAAAGGCAATCCTCGGCGTATTTAAAATTTGCGACAGCAAAAAATAATTTTTTGAAAAATTCACTATAGAAAAGGCAATCATCGGTATATTTAAAATTTGCCACTGTAAAAATTTATTTTTTGACAAATTCACTATAGAAAAGGCAATCCTCGGTATATTTAAAATTTGCCAGAGTAAAAATTTATTTTTTGACAAATTCACTATAGAAAAGGCAATCCTCGGCGTATTTAAAATTTGCGACAGTAAAAAATTATTTTTTGAAAAATTTACTATAGAAAGGGCAATCCTCGGTGTATTTAAAATTTGCGACAGTAAAAAATTATTTTTTGAAAAATTTACTATAGAAAAGGCAAACATCGGCGTATTTAAAATTTGCGACAGTAAAAAATTATTTTTTGAAAAATTTACTATAGAAAAGGCAATCCTCGGCATATTTAAAATTTGCGATAGTAAAAATTTATTTTTTGACAAATTCACTATAGAAAAGGCAATCCTCGGCGTTTTCAAAATTTGCGACAGTAAAAAATATTATTTTGACAAATTCACTAAAGAAAAGGCAATCCTCGGCGTATTTCAAATTTGCGACAGTAAAAATTTATTTTTTGACAAATTCACTATAGAAAAGGCAATCCTCGGCGTATTTAAAATTTGCGACAGTAAAAAATTATTTTTTGAAAAATTTACTATAGAAAGGGCAATCCTCGGTGTATTTAAAATTTGCGACAGTAAAAAATTATTTTTTGAAAAATTTACTATAGAAAAGGCAATCCTCGGCGTATTTAAAATTTGCGACAGTAAAAAATTGTTTTTTGAAAAATTTACTATAGAAAAGGCAATCCTCGGCGTATTTAAAATTTGCGACAGTAAAAATTTATTTTTTGACAAATTCACTATAGAAAAGGCAATCTTCGGCGTATTAAAAATTTGCGACCGTAAAAAATAATTTTTTGAGAAATTTACTATAGAAAAGACAATCCGCGGCGTATTTAAAATTTGCGACAGTAAAAAATTATTTTTTGAAAAATTTACTATAGAAAAGGCAATCCTCGGCGTATTTAAAATTTGCGACAGTAAAAAATTATTTTTTGAAAAATTTACTATAGAAAAGGCAATCCTCGGCGTATTTAAAATTTGCGACAGTAAAAAAGTATTTTTTGAAAAATTTACTGTAGAAAAGGCAATCCTCGGCGTATTTAAAATTTGCGACAGTAAAAAATTATTTTTTGAAAAATTTACTATAGAAAAGGCAATCCTCGGCGTATTTAAAATTTGCTACAGTAAAAATTTATTTTTTGACAAATTCTCTATAGAAAAGGCAATCCTCGGCGTATTTAAAATTTGCGACAGTAAAAAATATTATTTTGACAAATTCACTATAGAAAAGGCAATCCTCGGCGTATTTAAAATTTGCGACAGTAAAAAATTGTTTTTTGAAAAATTTACTATAGAAAAGGCAATCGTCGGCGTATTTAAAATTTGCGACAGTAAAAAATTATTTTTTGAAAAATTTACTATAGAAAAGGCAATCCTCGGCGTATTTAAAATTTGCGACAGTAAAAAATTATTTTTTGACAAATTTACTATAGAAAATGCAGTAATCGGCGTATTTAAAATTTGCGACAATAAAAAATATTATTTTGACAAATTAACTATAGAAAAGGCAATCCTCGGCGTATTTAAAATTTGCGACCGTAAAAAATAATTTCTTGAAAAATTTACTATAGAAAAGGTAATCCTCGGCGTATTTAAAATTTGCGACCGTAAAAAATTATTTTTTGAAAAATTTACTATAGAAAAGGCAATCCTCGGCATATTTAAAATTTGCGATAGTAAAAATTTATTTTTTGACAAATTCACTATAGAAAAGGCAATCCTCGGCGTATTCAAAATTTGCGACAGTAAAAAATATTATTTTGACAAATTCACTAAAGGAAAGGCAATCCTCGGCGTATTTCAAATTTGCGACAGTAAAAATTTATTTTTTGACAAATTCACTGTACAAAAGGCAATCCTCGGCGTATTAAAAATTTGCGACCGTAAAAAATAATTTTTTGAGAAATTTACTATAGAAAAGGCAATCCTCGACGTATTTAAAATTTGCGACAGTAAAAAATTATTTTTTGAAAAATTTACTATAGAAAATGCAATCCTCGGTGCATATAAAATTTGCGAAAATAAAAAATACTATTTTGACAAATTCACTATAGAAAAGGCAATCCTCGGCGTATTTAAAATTTGCGACCGTAAAAAATAATTTCTTGAAAAATTTACTATAGAAAAGACAATCCTCGGCGTATTTAAAATTTGCGACAGTAAAAAATTATTTTTTGAAAAATTTACTATAGAAAAGGCAATCCTCGGCGTATTTAAAATTTGCGATAGTAAAAATTTATTTTTTGACAAATTCACTATAGAAAAGGCAATCCTCGGCGTATTTAAAATTTGCGACAGTAAAAAATATTATTTTGACAAATTCACTATAGAAAAGGCAATCCTCGGCGTATTTAAAATTTGCGACAGTAAAAAATTATGTTTTGAAAAATTTACTATAGAAAAGGCAATCCTCGGCGTATTTAAAATTTGCGACAGCTAAAAATAATTTTTTGAAAAATTCACTATAGAAAAGGCAATCATCGGTATATTTAAAATTTGCCACTGTAGAAATTTATTTTTTGACAAATTCACTATAGAAAAGCAATCCTCGGTATATTTAAAATTTGCCAGAGTAAAAATTTATTTTTTGACAAATTCACTATAGAAAAGGCAATCCTCGGCGTATTTAAAATTTGCGACAGTAAAAAATTATTTTTTGAAAAATTTAATATAGAAAAGGCAATCCTCGGCGTATTTAAAATTTGCGACCGTAAAAAATTATTTTTTGAAAAATTTACAATAGAAAAGGCAATCCTCGGCGTATTTAAAATTTGCGACAGTAAAAAATTATTTTTTGAAAAATTTACTATAGAAAAGGCAATCCTCGGCGTATTTAAAATTTGCGACAGTAAAAAATATTATTTTGACAAATTCACTATAGAAAAGGCAATCCTCGTCGTATTTAAAATATGCGACAGTAAAAAATTATGTTTTGAAAAATTTACTATAGAAAAGGCAATCCTCGGCGTATTTAAAATTTGCGACAGCAAAAAATAATTTTTTGACAAATTCACTATAGAAAAGGCAATCCTCGGCGTATTCAAAATTTGCGACAGTAAAAAATATTATTTTGACAAATTCACTATAGAAAAGGCAATCCTCGGCGTATTTAAAATTTGCGACCGTAAAAAATAATTTCTTGAAAAATTTACTATAGAAAAGACAATCCTCGGCGTATTTAAAATTTGCGACAGTAAAAAATTGTTTTTTGATAAATTTACTATAATAAAGGCAATACTCGGCGTGTTTAAAATTTTCGACAGTAAAAAATTATTTTTTGACAAATTCACTATAGAAAATGCAGTCCTCGGCGTATTTAAAATTTGCGACAATAAAAAATATTATTTTGACAAATTCACTATAGAAAAGGAAATCCTCGGCGTATTTAAAATTTGCGACCGTAAAAAATAATTTCTTGAAAAATTTACTATAGAAAAGGTAATCCTCGGCGTATTTAAAATTTGCGACAGTAAAAAATTATTTTTTGAAAAATTTACTATAGAAAAGGCAATCCTCGGCGTATTTAAAATTTGCGACAGTAAAAAATTATTTTTTGAAAAATTTACTATAGAAAAGGCAATCCTCGGCGTATTTCAAATTTGCGACAGTAAAAATTTATTTTTTGACAAATTCACTATACAAAAGGCAATGCTCGGCGTATTAAAAATTTGCGACCGTAAAAAATAATTTTTTGAGAAATGTACTATAGAAAAGGCAATCCTCGACGTATTTAAAATTTGCTACAGTAAAAAATTATTTTTTGAAAAATTTACTATAGAAAATGCAATCCTCGGTGCATATAAAATTTGCGAAAATAAAAAATACCATTTTGACAAATTCACTATAGAATAGGCAATCCTCGGCATATTTAAAATTTGCGACCGTAAAAAATAATTTCTTGAAAAATTTACTATAGAAAAGACAATCCTCGGCGTATTTAAAATTTGCGACAGTAAAAAATTATTTTTTGAAAAATTTACTATAGAAAATGCAATCCTCGGCGTATTTAAAATTTGCGACAGTAAAAAATTATTTTTTGAAAAATTTACTATAGAAAAGGCAATCCTCGGCGTATTTAAAATTTGCTACAGTAAAAATTTATTTTTTGACAAAATCACTATAGAAAAGGCAATCCTCGGCGTATTTAAAATTTGCGACAGTAAAAAATATTATTTTGACAAATTCACTATAGAAAAGGCAATCCTCGGCGTATTTAAAATTTGCCACTGTAAAAACTTTTTTTTGACAAATTCATAATAGAAAAGACAATCCTCGGCGTATTTAAAATTTGCGACCGTAAAAATTAATTTTTTGACAAATTCACTATAGAAAAGGCAATCCTCGGCGTATTTAAAATTTGCGACAGTAAAAAATTATTTTTTGAAAAATTTACTATAAAAAATGCAATCCTCGGCGTATTTAAAATTTGCGACAGTAAAAAATTATTTTTTGAAAAATTTACTATAGAAAAGGCAATCCTCGGCGTATTTAAAATTTGCGACAGTAAAAAATTATTTTTGATAAATTTACTATAGAAAAGGCAATCCTCGGCGTATTTAAAATTTGCAACAGTAAAAATTTATTTTTAGACAAATTCACTATAGAAAAGGCAATCCTCGGCGTATTTAAAATTTGCGACAGTAAAAAATTATTTTTTGAAAAATTTACTATAGAAAAGGCAATCCTCGGCGTATTTAAAATTTGCGACAGTAAAAAATTATTTTTGAAAATTTTACTATAGAAAACGCAATCCTCGGCGTATTTAAAATTTGCGACAGTAAAAAATTATTTTTTGAAATATTTACTATAGAACAGGCAATCCGCGGCGTATTTAAAATTTGCGACAATAAAAAATTATTTTAAATTTACTATAGAAAAGGCAATCCTCGGCGTATTTAAAATTTGCGCCAGTAAAAAATTATTTTTTGAAAAATTTACTATAGAAAAGGCAATCCTCGGCGTATTTAAAATGTGCGACAGTAAAAAATTATTTTTCGACAAATTCACTATAGAAAAGGCAATCCTCGGCGTATTAAAAATTTGCGACCGTAAATAATAATTTTTTGAGGAATTTACTATAGAAAAGGCAATCCTCGGCGTATTTAAAATTTGCGACAGTAAAAAATTATTTTTTGAAAAATTTACTATAGAAAAGGCAATCCTCGGCGTATTTAAAATTTGCGACAGTAAAAAATTATTTTTGAAAATTTTACTATAGAAAACGCAATCCTCGGCGTATTTAAAATTTGCGACAGTAAAAAATTATTTTTTGATAAATTTACTATAGAAAAGGCAATCCTCGGCGTATTTAAAATTTGCAACAGTAAAAATTTATTTTTAGACAAATTCACTATAGAAAAGGCAATCCTCGGCGTATTTAAAATTTGCGACAGTAAAAAATTATTTTTTGAAAAATTTACTATAGAAAAGGCAATCCTCGGCGTATTTAAAATTTGCGACAGTAAAAAATTATTTTTTGAAAAATTTACTATAGAAAACGCAATCCTCGGCGTATTTAAAATTTGCGACAGTAAAAAATTATTTTTTGAAAAATTTACTATAGAAAAGGCAATCCGCGGCGTATTTAAAATTTGCGACAATAAAAAATTATTTTAAATTTACTATAGAAAAGGCAATCCTCGGCGTATTTAAAATTTGCGACAGTAAAAAATTATTTTTTGAAAAATTTACTATAGAAAAGGCAATCCTCGGCGTATTTAAAATTTGCGACAGTAAAAATTTATTTTTTGACAAATTCACTATACAAAAGGCAATCCTCGGCGTATTAAAAATTTGCGACCGTAAAAAATTATGTTTTGAGAAATTTACTATAGAAAAGGCAATCCTCGACGTATTTAAAATTTGCGACAGAAAAAATTATTTTTTGAAAAATTTACTATAGAAAATGCAATCCTCGGTGCATATAAAATTTGCGAAAATAAAAATACTATTTTGACAAATTCACTATAGAAAAGGCAATCCTCGGCGTATTTAAAATTTGCGACCGTAAAAAATAATTTCTTGAAAAATTTACTATAGAAAAGACAATCCTCGGCGTATTTAAAATTTGCGACAGTAAAAAATTATTTTTTGAAAAATTTACTATAGAAAAGGCAATCCTCGGCGTATTTAAAATTTGCGACAGTAAAAAATTATTTTTTGAAAAATTTACTATAGAAAAGGCAATCCTCGGCGTATTTAAAATTTGCTACAGTAAAAATTTATTTTTTGACAAATTCACTATAGAAAAGGCAATCCTCGGCGTATCTAAAATTTGCGACAGTAAAAAATATTATTTTGACAAATTCACTATAGAAAAGGCAATCCTCGGCGTATTTAAAATTTGCGACAGTAAAAAATTATGTTTTGAAAAATTTACTATAGAAAAGGCAATCCTCGGCGTATTTAAAATTTGCGACAGCAAAAAATAATTTTTTGAAAAATTCACTATAGAAAAGGCAATCATCGGTATATTTAAAATTTGCCACTGTAAAAATTTATTTTTTGACAAATTCACTATAGAAAAGGCAATCCTCGGTATATTTAAAATTTGCCAGTGTAAAACTTTATTTTTTGACAAATTCACTATAGAAAAGGCAATCCTCGGCGTATTTAAAATTTGCGACCGTAAAAAATATTATTTTGACAAATTCACTATAGAAAAGGCAATCCTCGGCGTATTTAAAATTTGCGACAGTAAAAAATTATTTTTTGAAAAATTTAATATAGAAAAGGCAATCCTCGGTGTATTTAAAATTTGCGACAGTAAAAAATTATTTTTTTAAAAATTTACTATAGAAAGGGCAATCCTCGGCGTATTTAAAATTTGCGACAGTAAAAAATTATTTTTTGAAAAATTTACTATAGAAAAGGCAATCCTCGGCGTATTTAAAATTTGCGACAGTAAAAAATTATGTTTTGAAAAATTTACTATAGAAAAGGCAATCCTCGGCGTATTTAAAATTTGCGACAGCAAAAAATAATTTTTTTAAAAATTCACTATAGAAAAGGCAATCATCGGTATATTTAAAATTTGCCACTGTAAAAACTTTTTTTTGACAAATTCATAATAGAAAAGACAATCCTCGGCGTATTTAAAATTTGCGACCGTAAAAATTTATTTTTTGACAAATTCACTATAGAAAAGGCAATCCTCGGCGTATTTAAAATTCGCGACAGTAAAAAATTATTTTTTGAAAAATTTACTATAAAAAATGCAATCCTCGGCGTATTTAAAATTTGCGACAGTAAAAAATTATTTTTTGAAAAATTTACTATAGAAAAGGCAATCCTCGGCGTATTTAAAATTTGCGACAGTAAAAAATTATTTTTTGATAAATTTACTATAGAAAAGGCAATCCTTGGCGTATTTAAAATTTGCGACAGTAAAAATTTATTTTTAGACAAATTCACTATAGAAAAGGCAATCCTCGGCGTATTTAAAATTTGCGACAGTAAAAAATTATTTTTTGAAAAATTTACTATAGAAAAGGCAATCCTCGGCGTATTTAAAATTTGCGACAGTAAAAAATTATTTTTTGAAAAATTTACTATAGAAAACGCAATCCTCGGCGTATTTAAAATTTGCGACAGTAAAAAATTATTTTTTGAAAAATTTACTATATAAAAGGCAATCCGCGGCGTATTTAAAATTTGCGACAATAAAAAATTATTTTAAATTTACTATAGAAAAGGCAATCCTCGGCGTATTTAAAATTTGCGCCAGTAAAAAATTATTTTTTGAAAAATTTACTATAGAAAAGGCAATCCTCGGCGTATTTAAAATTTGCGACAGTAAAAAATTATTTTTTGACAAATTCACTATAGAAAAGGCAATCCTCGGCGTATTAAAAATTTGCGACCGTAAATAATGATTTTTTGAGAAATTTACTATAGAAAAGGCAATCCTCGGCGTATTTAAAATTTGCGACAGTAAAAAATTATTTTTTGAAAAAATTTACTATAGAAAAGGCAATCCTCGGCGTATTTAAAATTTGCGACAGTAAAAAATTATTATTTGAAAAATTTACTATAGAAAAGGCAATCCTCGGCGTATTTAAAATTTGCGACAGTAAAAAATTATTTTTTGAAAAATTTACTATAGAAAAGGCAATCCTCGGAGTATTTAAAATTTGCGACAGTAAAAAATTATTTTTTGAAAAATTTACTATAGAAAAGGCAATCCGCGGCGTATTTAAAATTTGCGACAATAAAAAATTATTTTAAATTTACTATAGAAAAGGCAGTCCTGGGCGTACTTAAAATTTGCTACAGTAAAAAATTTATTTTTGTAAAATTTAGTATAGAAAAGGCAATCCTCGGCGTATTTAAAATTTGCGACAGTAAAAATTTATTTTTTGACAAATTCACTATACAAAAGGCAATCCTCGGCGTATTAAAAATTTGCGACCGTAAAAAATTATTTTTTGAGAAATTTACTATAGAAAAGGCAATCCTCGACTTATTTAAAATTTGCGACAGAAAAAATTATTTTTTGAAAAATTTACTATAGAAAATGCAATCCTCGGTGCATATAAAATTTGCGAAAATAAAAAATACTATTTTGACAAATTCACTATAGAAAAGGCAATCCTCGGCGTATTTAAAATTTGCGACCGTAAAAAATAATTTCTTGAAAAATTTACTATAGAAAAGACAATCCTCGGCGTATTTAAAATTTGCGACAGTAAAAAATTATTTTTTGAAAAATTTACTATAGAAAAGGCAATCCTCGGCGTATTTAAAATTTGCGACAGTAAAAAATTATTTTTTGAAAAATTTACTATAGAAAAGGCAATCCTCGGCGTATTTAAAATTTGCTACAGTAAAAATTTATTTTTTGACAAATTCACTATAGAAAAGGCAATCCTCGGCGTATTTAAAATTTGCGACAGTAAAAAATATTATTTTGACAAATTCACTATAGAAAAGGCAATCCTCGGCGTATTTAAAATTTGCGACAGTAAAAAATTATGTTTTGAAAAATTTACTATAGAAAAGGCAATCCTCGGCGTATTTAAAATTTGCGACAGCAAAAAAATAATTTTTTGAAAAATTCACTATAGAAAAGGCAATCATCGGTATATTTAAAATTTGCCAGAGTAAAAATTTATTTTTTGACAAATTCACTATAGAAAAGGCAATCCTCGGCGTATTTAAAATTTGCGACCGTAAAAAAATATTATTTTGACAAATTCACTATAGAAAAGGCAATACTCGGCGTATTTAAAATTTGCGACAGTAAAAAATTATGTTTTGAAAAATTTATTATAGAAAAGGCAATCCTCGGCGTATTTAAAATTTGCGACAGTAAAAATTTATTTTTGACAAATTCACTATAGAAAAGGCAATCCTCGGTATATTTAAAATTTGCCAGAGTAAAAATTTATTTTTTGACATATTCACTATAGAAAAGGCAATCCTCGGCGTATTTAAAATTTGCGACCGTAAAAAATATTATTTTGACAAATTCACTATAGAAAAGGCAATACTCGGCGTATTTAAAATTTGCGACTGTAAAAAATTATTTTTTGAAAAATTTACTACAGAAAAGGCAATCCGCGGCGTATTTAAAATTTGCGACAATAAAAAATTATTTTAAATTTACTATTGAAAAGGCAATCCTCGGCGTATTTAAAATTTGCGACAGTAAAAAATTATTTTTTGAAAAATTTACTATAGAAAAGGCAATCCTCGGCGTATTTAAAATTTGCGACAGTAAAAAATTATTTTTTGACAAATTCACTATAGAAAAGGCAATCCTCGGCGTATTAAAAATTTGCGACCGTAAATAATAATTTTTTGAGAAATTTACTATAGAAAAGGCAATCCTCGGCGTATTTAATATTTGCGACAGTAAAAAATTATTTTTTGAAAAAATTTACTATAGAAAAGGCAATCCTCGGCGTATTTAAAATTTGCGACAGTAAAAAATTATATTTTGAAAAATTTACTATAGAAAAGGCAATCCTCGGCGTATTTAAAATTTGCGACAGTAAAAAATTATTTTTTGAAAAATTTACTATAGAAAAGGCAATCCTCGGCGTATTTAAAATTTGAGACAGTAAAAATTTATTTTTTGACAAATTCACTATACAAAATGCAATCCTCGGCGTATTAAAAATTTGCGACCGTAAAAAATAATTTTTGAGAAATTTACTATAGAAAAGGCAATCCTCGACGTATTTAAAATTTTCGACAGAAAAAATTATTTTTTTAAAAATTTACTATAGAAAATGCAATCCTCGGTGCATATAAAATTTGCGAAAATAAAAAATACTATTTTGACAAATTCACTATAGAAAAGGCAATCCTCGGCGTATTTAAAATTTGCGACCGTAAAAAATAATTTCTTGAAAAATTTACTATAGAAAAGACTATCCTCGGCGTATTTAAAATTTGCGACAGTAAAAAATTATTTTTTGAAAAATTTACTATAGAAAAGGCAATCCTCGGCGTATTTAAAATTTGCGACAGTAAAAATTTATTTTTTGAAAAATTTAATATAGACAAGGCAATCCTCGGCGTATTTAAAATTTGCGACAGTAATAAATTATTTTTTGAAAAATTTACTATAGAAAAGGCAATCCTCGGCGTATTTAAAATTTGCGACAGTAAAAAATTATTTTTTGAAAAATTTACTATTGAAAAGGCAATCCTCGGCGTATTTAAAATTTGCGACAGTAAAAAATTATTTTTGAAAAATTTACTATTGAAAAGGCAATCCTCGGCGTATTTAAAATTTGCAACAGTAAAAAATTATTTTTTGAAAAATTTACTATAGAAAAGGCAATCCTCGGCGTATTTAAAATTTGCGACAGCAAAAAATAATTTTTTGAAAAATTCACTATAGGAAAGGCAATCATCGGTATACTTAAAATTTGCCACTGTAAAAATTTATTTTTGGACAAATTCACTATAGAAAAGGCAATCGTCGGTATATTTAGAATTTGCGACAGTAAAAAATTATGTTTTGAAAAATTTACTATAGAAAAGGCAATCCTCGGCGTATTTAAAATTTTCGACAGCAAAAATAATTTTTTGAAAAATTCACTATAGAAAAGGCAATCATCGGTATATTTAAAATTTGCCACTGTAAAAACTTTTTTTTGACAAATTCACTATAGAAAAGCCAATCCTCGGCGTATTTAAAATTTGCGACAGTAAAAAATTATTTTTTGAAAAATTTACTATAGAAAAGGCAATCCTCGGCGTATTTAAAATTTGCGACAGTAAAAAATTATTTTTTTAAAAATTTACTATAGAAAAGGCAATCCTCGGCGTATTTAAAATTTGCGACAGTAAAAATTTATTTTTTGACAAATTCACTATAGAAAAGGCAATCCTCGGCGTATTTAAAATTTGCGACAGTAAAAAATTATTTTTTGAAAAATTTACTATAGAAAAGGCAATCCTCGGCGTATTTAAAATTTGCGACAGTAAAAAATTATTTTTTGAAACATTTACTATAGAAAAGACAATCCGCGGCGTATTTAAAATTTGCGACAATAAAAAATTATTTTTTGAAAAATTTACTATAAAAAAGACAATCCTCGGCGTATTTAAAATTTGCGACAGTAAAAAATTATTTTTTGAAAAATTTACTATAGAAAAGGCAATCCTCGGCGTATTTAAAATTTGCGACAGTAAAAAATTATTTTTTGAAAAATTTACTATAGAAAAGGCAAACCTCGGCGTATTTCAAATTTGCGACAGTAAAAATTTATTTTTTGACAAATTCACTATACAAAAGGCAATGCTCGGCGTATTAAATATTTGCGACCGTAAAAAATAATTTTTTGAGAAATTTACTATAGAAAAGGCAATCCTCGACGTATTTAAAATTTGCTGCAGTAAAAAATTATTTTTTGAAAAATTTACTATAGAAAATGCAATCCCCGGTGCATATAAAATTTGCGAAAATAAAAAATACCATTTTGACAAATTCACTATAGAAAAGGCAATCCTCGGCGTATTTAAAACTTGCGACCGTAAAAAATAATTTCTTGAAAAATTTACTATAGAAAAGACAATCCTCGGCGTATTTAAAATTTGCGACAGTAAAAAATTATTTTTTGAAAAATTTACTATAGAAAAGGCAATCCTCGGCGTATTTAAAATTTGCGACAGTAAAAAATTATTTTTTGAAAAATTTACTATAGAAAAGGCAATCCTCGGCGTATTTAAAATTTGCTACAGTAAAAAATTATTTTTTGACAAATTCACTATAGAGAAGGCAATCCTCGGCGTATTTAAAATTTGCGACAGTAAAAAATATTATTTTGACAAATTCACTATAGAAAAGGCAATCCTCAGCGTATTTAAAATTTGCGACAGTAAAAAATTATGTTTTGAAAAATTTACTATAGAAAAGGCAATCCTCGGCGTATTTAAAATTTGCCACAGCAAAAAATAATTTTTTGAAAAATTCACTATAGAAAAGGCAATCATCGGTATATTTAAAATTTGCCACTGTAAAAATTTATTTTTTGACAAATTCACTATAGAAAAGGCAATCCTCGGTATATTTAAAATTTGCCAGAGTAAAAATTTATTTTTTGACAAATTCACTATAGAAAAGGCAATCCTCGGCGTATTTAAAATTTGCGACCGTAAAAAATATTATTTTGACAAATTCACTATAGAAAAGGCAATCCTCGGCGTATTTAAAATTTGCGACAGTAAAAAATTATTTTTTGAAAAATTTAATATAGAAAAGGCAATCCTCGGCGTATTTAAAATTTGCGACAGTAAAAAATTATTTTTCGAAAAATTTACTATATAAAAGGTTATCCTCGGCGTATTTAAAATTTGCGACAGTAAAAAATTATTTTTTGATAAATTTACTATAGAAAAGGCAATCCTCGGCGTATTTAAAATTTGCGACAGTAAAAAATTATGTTTTGAAAAATTTACTATAGAAAAGGCAATCCTCGGCGTATTTAAAAGTTGCGACAGCAAAAAATAATTTTTTGAAAAATTCACTATAGGAAAGGCAATCATCGGTATATTTAAAATTTGCCACTGTAAAAACTTTTTTTTGACAAATTCATAATAGAAAAGACAATCCTCGGCGTATTTAAAATTTGCGACCGTAAAAATTTATTTTTTGACAAATTCACTATAGAAAAGGCAATCCTCGGCGTATTTAAAATTTGCGACAGTAAAAAATTATTTTTTGAAAAATTTACTATAAAAAAGGCAATACTCGGCGTATTCAAAATTTGCGACAGTAAAAAATATTATTTTGACAAATTCACTATAGAAAAGGCAATCCTCGGCGTATTCAAAATTTGCGACAGTAAAAAATATTATTTTGACAAATTCACTATAGAAAAGGCAATCCTCGGCGTATTTAAAATTTGCGACAGTAAAAAATTATTTTTTGACAAATTCACTATAGAAAAGGCAATCCTCGGCGTATTTAAAATTTGCGACAGTAAAAAATTATTTTTTGACAAATTCACTATAGAAAAGGCAATCCTCGGCGTATTAAAAATTTGCGACCGTAAATAATAATTTTTTTGAGAAATTTACTATAGAAAAGGCAATCCTCGGCGTATTTAAAATTTGCGACAGTAAAAAATTATTTTTTGAAAAAATTTACTATAGAAAAGGCAATCCTCGGCGTATTTAAAATTTGCTACATTAAAAAATTATTTTTTGACAAATTCACTATAGAGAAGGCAATCCTCGGCGTATTTAAAATTTGCGACAGTAAAAAATATTATTTTGACAAATTCACTATAGAAAAGACAATCCTCGGCGTATTTAAAATTTGCGACCGTAAAAAATAATTTCTTGAAAAATTTACTATAGAAAAGACAATCCTCGGCGTATTTAAAATTTGCGACAGTAAAAATTGTTTTTTGATAAATTTACTATAATAAAGGCAATACTCGGCGTGTTTAAAATTTTCGACAGTAAAAAATTATTTTTTGACAAATTCACTATAGAGAATGCAGTCCTCGGCGTATTTAAAATTTGCGACAATAAAAAATATTATTTTGACAAATTCACTATAGAAAAGGAAATCCTCGGCGTATTTAAAATTTGCGACCGTAAAAAATAATTTCTTGAAAAAATTTACTATAGAAAAGGTAATCCTCGGCGTATTTAAAATTTGCGACAGTAAAAAATTATTTTTTGAAAAATTTACTATAGAAAAGGCAATCCTCGGCGTATTTAAAATTTGCGACAGTAAAAAATTATTTTTTGAAAAATTTACTATAGAAAAGGCAATCCTCGGCGTATTTCAAATTTGCGACAGTAAAAATTTATTTTTTGACAAATTCACTATACAAAAGGCAATGCTCGGCGTATTAAAAATTTGCGACCGTAAAAAATAATTTTTTGAGAAATTTACTATAGAAAAGGCAATCTTCGACGTATTTAAAATTTGCTACAGTAAAAAATTATTTTTTGAAAAATTTACTATAGAAAATGCACTCCTCGGTGCATATAAAATTTGCGAAAATAAAAAATACCATTTTGACAAATTCACTATAGAAAAGGCAATTCTTGGCATATTTAAAATTTGCGACCGTAAAAATAATTTCTTGAAAAATTTACTATAGAAAAGGACAATCCTCGGCGTATTTAAAATTTGCGACAGTAAAAAATTATTTTTTGAAAAATTTACTATAGAAAAGGCAATCCTCGGCGTATTTAAAATTTGCGACAGTAAAAAATTATTTTTTGAAAAATTTACTATAGAAAAGGCAATCCTCGGCGTATTTAAAATTTGCTACAGTAAAAATTTATTTTTTGACAAAATCACTATAGAAAAGGCAATCCTCGGCGTATTTAAAATTTGCGACAGTAAAAAAATATTATTTTGACAAATTCACTATAGAAAAGGCAATCCTCGGCGTATTTAAAATTTGCCACTGTAAAAACTTTTTTTTGACAAATTCATAATAGAAAAGACAATCCTCGGTGTATTTAAAACTTGCGACCGTAAAAATTAATTTTTTGACAAATTCACTATAGAAAAGGCAATCCTCGGCGTATTTAAAATTTGCGACAGTAAAAAATTATTTTTTGAAAAATTTACTATAAAAAATGCAATCCTCGGCGTATTTAAAATTTGCGACAGTAAAAAATTATTTTTTGAAAAATTTACTATAGAAAAGGCAATCCTCGGCGTATTTAAAATTTGCGACAGTAAAAAATTATTTTTTGATAAATTTACTATAGAAAAGGCAATCCTCGGCGTATTTAAAATTTGCAACAGTAAAAATTTATTTTTAGACAAATTCACTATAGAAAAGGCAATCCTCGGCGTATTTAAAATTTGCGACAGTAAAAAATTATTTTTTTGAAAAATTTACTATAGAAAAGGCAATCCTCGGCGTATTTAAAATTTGCGACAGTAAAAAATTATTTTTGAAAATTTTACTATAGAAAACGCAATCCTCGGCGTATTTAAAATTTGCGACAGTAAAAAATTATTTTTTGAAAAATTTACTATAGAAAAGGCAATCCGCGGCGTATTTAAAATTTGCGACAATAAAAAATTATTTTAAATTTACTATAGAAAAGGCAATCCTCGGCGTATTTAAAATTTGCGCCAGTAAAAAATTATTTTTTGAAAAATTTACTATAGAAAAGGCAATCCTCGGCGTATTTAAAATGTGCGACAGTAAAAAATTATTTTTTGACAAATTCACTATAGAAAAGGCAATCCTCGGCGTATTAAAAATTTGCGACCGTAAATAATAATTTTTTGAGAAATTTACTATAGAAAAGGCAATCCTCGGCGTATTTAAAATTTGCGACAGTAAAAAATTATTTTTTGAAAAAATTTACTATAGAAAAGGCAATCCTCGGCGTATTTAAAATTTGCGACAGTAAAAAATTATTTTTTGAAAAATTTACTATAGAAAAGGCAATCCTCGGCGTATTTAAAATTTGCGACAGTAAAAAATTATTTTTTGAAAAATTTACTATAGAAAACGCAATCCTCGGGGTATTTAAAATTTGCGACAGTAAAAAATTATTTTTTGATAAATTTACTATAGAAAAGGCAATCCGCGGCGTATTTAAAATTTGCGACAATAAAAAATTATTTTAAATTTACTATAGAAAAGGCAATCCTCGGCGTATTTAAAATTTGCGACAGTAAAAAATTATTTTTTGAAAAATTTACTATAGAAAAGGCAATCCTCGGCGTATTTAAAATTTGCGACAGTAAAAATTAATTTTTTGACAAATTCACTATACAAAAGGCAATCCTCGACGTATTAAAAATTTGCGACCGTAAAAAATTATTTTTTGAGAAATTTACTATAGAAAAGGCAATCCTCGACGTATTTAAAATTTGCGACAGAAAAAATTATTTTTTGAAAAATTTACTATAGAAAATGCAATCCTCGGTGCATATAAAATTTGCGAAAATAAAAAATACTATTTTGACAAATTCACTATAGAAAAGGCAATCCTCGGCGTATTTAAAATTTGCGACCGTAAAAAATAATTTCTTGAAAAATTTACTATAGAAAAGACAATCCTCGGCGTATTTAAAATTTGCGACAGTAAAAAATTATTTTTTGAAAAATTTACTATAGAAAAGGCAATCCACGGCGTATTTAAAATTTGCGACAGTAAAAAATTATTTTTTGAAAAATTTACTATAGAAAAGGCAATCCTCGGCGTATTTAAAATTTGCTACAGTAAAAATTTATTTTTTGACAAATTCACTATAGAAAAGGCAATCCTCAGCGTATCTAAAATTTGCGACAGTAAAAAATATTATTTTGACAAATTCACTATAGAAAAGGCAATCCTCGGCGTATTTAAAATTTGCGACAGTAAAAAATTATGTTTTGAAAAATTTACTATAGAAAAGGCAATCCTTGGCGTATTTAAAATTTGCGACAGCAAAAAATAATTTTTTGAAAAATTCACTATAGAAAAGGCAATCATCGGTATATTTAAAATTTGCCACTGTAAAAATTTATTTTTTGACAAATTCACTATAGAAAAGGCAATCCTCGGTATATTTAAAATTTGCCAGTGTAAAAATTTATTTTTTGACAAATTCACTATAGAAAAGGCAATCCTCGGCGTATTTAAAATTTGCGACCGTAAAAAATATTATTTTGACAAATTCACTATAGAAAAGGCAATCCTCGGCGTATTTAAAATTTGCGACATTAAAAAATTATTTTTTGAAAAATTTAATATAGAAAAGGCAATCCTCGGCGTATTTAAAATTTGCGACAGTAAAAAATTATTTTTTGAAAAATTTACTATAGAAAAGGCAATCCTCGGCGTATTTAAAATTTGCGACAGTAAAAAATTATTTTTTGAAAAATTTACTATAGAAAAGGCAATCCTCGGCGTATTTAAAATTTGCGACAGTAAAAAATTATGTTTTGAAAAATTTACTATAGAAAAGGCAATCCTCGGCGTATTTAAAATTTGCGACAGCAAAAAATAATTTTTTTAAAAATTCACTATAGAAAAGGCAATCATCGGTATATTTAAAATTTGCCACTGTAAAAACTTTTTTTTGACAAATTCATAATAGAAAAGACAATCCTCGGCGTATTTAAAATTTGCGACCGTAAAAATTTATTTTTTGACAAATTCACTATAGAAAAGGCAATCCTCGGCGTATTTAAAATTCGCGACAGTAAAAAATAATTTTTTGAAAAATTTACTATAAAAAATGCAATCCTCGGCGTATTTAAAATTTGCGACAGTAAAAAATTATTTTTTGAAAAATTTACTATAGAAAAGGCAATCCTCGGCGTATTTAAAATTTGCGACAGTAAAAAATTATTTTTTGATAAATTTACTATAGAAAAGGCAATCCTCGGCGTATTTAAAATTTGCGACAGTAAAAATTTATTTTTAGACAAATTCACTATAGAAAAGGCAATCCTCGGCGTATTTAAAATTTGCGACAGTAAAAAATTATTTTTTGAAAAATTTACTATAGAAAAGGCAATCCTCGGCGTATTTAAAATTTGCGACAGTAAAAAATTATTTTTTGAAAAATTTACTATAGAAAACGCAATCCTCGGCGTATTTAAAATTTGCGACAGTAAAAAATTATTTTTTGAAAAATTTACTATAGAAAAGGCAATCCGCGGCGTATTTAAAATTTGCGACAATAAAAAATTATTTTAAATTTACTATAGAAAGGCAATCCTCGGCGTATTTAAAATTTGCGCCAGTAAAAAATTATTTTTTGAAAAATTTACTATAGAAAAGGCAATCCTCGGCGTATTTAAAATTTGCGACAGTAAAAAATTATTTTTTGACAAATTCACTATAGAAAAGGCAATCCTCGGCGTATTAAAAATTTGCGACCGTAAATAATGATTTTTTGAGAAATTTACTATAGAAAAGGCAATCCTCGGCGTATTTAAAATTTGCGACAGTAAAAAATTATTTGTTGAAAAAATTTACTATAGAAAAGGCAATCCTCGGCGTATTTAAAATTTGCGACAGTAAAAAATTATTTTTTGAAAAATTTACTATAGAAAAGGCAATCCTCGGCGTATTTAAAATTTGCGACAGTAAAAAATTATTTTTTGAAAAATTTACTATAGAAAACGCAATCCTCGGAGTATTTAAAATTTGCGACAGTAAAAAATTATTTTTTAAAAATTTACTATAGAAAAGGCAATCCGCGGCGTATTTAAAATTTGCGACAATAAAAAATTATTTTAAATTTACTATATAAAAGGCAGTCCTAGGCGTACTTAAAATTTGCTACAGTAAAAAATTTATTTTTGTAAAATTTAGTATAGAAAAGGCAATCCTCGGCGTATTTAAAATTTGCGACAGTAAAAATTTATTTTTTGACAAATTCACTATACAAAAGGCAATCCTCGGCGTATTAAAAATTTGCGACCGTAAAAAATTATTTTTTGAGAAATTTACTATAGAAAAGGCAATCCTCGACTTATTTAAAATTTGCGACAGAAAAAATTATTTTTTGAAAAATTTACTATAGAAAATGCAATCCTCGGTGCATATAAAATTTGCGAAAATAAAAAATACTATTTTGACAAATTCACTATAGAAAAGGCAATCCTCGGCGTATTTAAAATTTGCGACCGTAAAAAATAATTTCTTGAAAAGTTTACTATAGAAAAGACAATCCTCGGCGTATTTAAAATTTGCGACAGTAAAAAATTATTTTTTGAAAAATTTACTATAGAAAAGGCAATCCTCGGCGTATTTAAAATTTGCGACAGTAAAAAATTATTTTTTGAAAAATTTACTATAGAAAAGGCAATCCTCGGCGTATTTAAAATTTGCTACAGTAAAAATTTATTTTTTGACAAATTCACTATAGAAAAGGCAATCCTCGGCGTATTTAAAATTTGCGACAGTAAAAAATATTATTTTGACAAATTCACTATATAGAAAAGGCAATCCTCGGCGTATTTAAAATTTGCGACAGTAAAAAATTATGTTTTGAAAAATTTACTATAGAAAAGGCAATCCTCGGCGTATTTAAAATTTGCGACAGCAAAAAATAATTTTTTGAAAAATTCACTATAGAAAAAGGCAATCATCGGTATATTTAAAATTTGCCAGAGTAAAAATTTATTTTTTGACAAATTCACTATAGAAAAGGCAATCCTCGGCGTATTTAAAATTTGCGACCGTAAAAAAATATTATTTTGACAAATTCACTATAGAAAAAGGCAATACTCGCGTATTTAAAATTTGCCGACAGTAAAAAATTATGTTTTGAAAAATTTATTATAGAAAAGGCAATCCTCGGCGTATTTAAAATTTGCGACAGTAAAAATTTATTTTTTGACAAATTCACTATAGAAAAGGCAATCCTCGGTATATTTAAAATTTGCCAGAGTAAAAATTTATTTTTTGACAAATTCACTATAGAAAAGGCAATCCTCGGCGTATTTTGCGACCGTAAAAAATATTATTTTGACAAATTCACTATAGAAAAGGCAATACTCGGCGTATTTAAAATTTGCGACTGTAAAAAATTATTTTTTGAAAAATTTAATATAGAAAAGGCAATCCTCGGCGTATTTAAAATTTGCGACAGTAAAAAATTATTTTTTGAAAAATTTACTATAGAAAAGGCAATCCTCGGCGTATTTAAATTTGCGACAGTAAAAAATTATTTTTTGAAAAATTTACTATAGAAAAGGCAATCCTCGGCGTATTTAAAATTTGCGACAGTAAAAAATTATGTTTTGAAAAATTTACTATAGAAAAGGCAATCCTCGGCGTATTTAAAATTTGCGACAGCAAAAAATAATTTTTTTGAAAAATTCACTATAGAAAAGGCAATCATCGGTATATTTAAAATTTGCCACTGTAAAAACTTTTTTTTGACAAATTCATAATACAAAAGCCAATCCTCGGCGTATTTAAAATTTGCGACCGTAAAAATTTATTTTTTTACAAATTCACTATAGAAAAGGCAATCCTCGGCGTATTTAAAATTTGCGACAGTAAAAAATTATTTTTTGAAAAATTTACTATAGAAAAGGCAATCCGCGGCGTATTTAAAATTTGCGACAATAAAAAATTATTTTAAATTTACTATAGAAAAAGGCAATCCTCGGCGTATTTAAAATTTGCGACAGTAAAAAATTATTTTTTGAAAAATTTACTATAGAAAAGGCAATCCTCGGCGTATTTAAAATTTGCGACAGTAAAAAATTATTTTTTGAAAAATTTACTATAGAAAAGGCAATCCTCGGCGTATTTAAAATTTGCGACAGTAAAAAATTATTTTTTGAAAAATTTACTATAGAAAACGCAATCCTCGGCGTATTTAAAATTTGCGACAGTAAAAAATAATTTTTAAAAATTTTACTATAGAAAAGGCAATCCGCGGCGTATTTAAAATTTGCGACAATAAAAAATTATTTTAAATTTACTATAGAAAAGGCAATCCTCGGCGTATTTAAAATTTGCGACAGTAAAAAATTATTTTTTGAAAAATTTACTATAGAAAAGGCAATCCTCGGCGTATTTAAAATTTGCGACAGTAAAAAATTATTTTTTGACAAATTCACTATAGAAAAGGCAATCCTCGGCGTATTAAAAATTTGCGACCGTAAATAATAATTTTTGAGAAACTTACTATAGAAAAGGCAATCCTCGGCGTATTTAATATTTGCGACAGTAAAAAATTATTTTTTGAAAAAATTTACTATAGAAAAGGCAATCCTCGGCGTATTTAAAATTTGCGACAGTAAAAAATTATATTTTGAAAAATTTACTATAGAAAAGGCAATCCTCGGCGTATTTAAAATTTGCGACAGTAAAAAATTATTTTTGAAAAATTTACTATAGAAAAGGCAATCCTCGGCGTATTTAAAATTTGCGACAGTAAAAATTTATTTTTTGACAAATTCACTATACAAAATGCAATCCTCGGCGTATTAAAAATTTGCGACCGTAAAAAATAATTTTTTGAGAAATTTACTATAGAAAAGGCAATCCTCGACGTATTTAAAATTTTCGACAGAAAAAATTATTTTTTTAAAATTTACTATAGAAAATGCAATCCTCGGTGCATATAAAATTTGCGAAATAAAAAATACTATTTTGACAAATTCACTATAGAAAAGGCAATCCTCGGCGTATTTAAAATTTGCGACCGTAAAAAATAATTTCTTGAAAAATTTACTATAGAAAAGACTATCCTCGACGTATTTAAAATTTTCGACAGAAAAAATTATTTGTTTAAAAATTTACTATAGAAAATGCAATCCTCGGTGCATATAAAATTTGCGAAAATAAAAAATACTATTTTGACAAATTCACTATAGAAAAGGCAATCCTCGGCGTATTTAAAATTTGCGACAGTAAAAAATTATTTTTGAAAAAATTTATTATAGAAAAGGCAATCCTCGGCGTATTTAAAATTTGCGACAGTAAAAATTTATTTTTTGACAAATTCACTATAGAAAAGGCAATCCTCGGTATATTTAAAATTTGCCTGAGTAAAAATTTATTTTTTGACAAATTCACTATAGAAAAGGCAATCCTCGGCGTATTTAAAATTTGCGACCGTAAAAAATATTATTTTGACAAATTCACTATAGAAAAGGCAATACTCGGCGTATTTAAAATTTGCGACTGTAAAAAATAATTTCTTGAAAAATTTACTATAGAAAAGACTATCCTCGGCGTATTTAATATTTGCGACAGTAAAAAATTATTTTTGAAAAAATTTACTATAGAAAAGGCAATCCTCGGCGTATTTAAAATTTGCGACAGTAAAAAATTATATTTTGAAAAATTTACTATAGAAAAGGCAATCCTCGGCGTATTTAAAATTTGCGACAGTAAAAAATTATATTTTGAAAAATTTACTCTAGAAAAGGCAATCCTCGGCGTATTTAAAATTTGCGACAGTAAAAAATTATTTTTTGAAAAATTTACTATAGAAAAGGCAATCCTCGGCGTATTTAAAATTTGCGACAGTAAAAAATTATTTTTTGACAAATTCACTATAGAAAAGGCAATCCTCGGCGTATTTAAAATTTGCGACCGTAAAAAATAATTTTTTGAGAAATTTACTATAGAAAAGGCAATCCTCGACGTATTTAAAATTTTCGACAGAAAAAAATTATTTTTATAAAAATTTACTATAGAAAATGCAATCCTCGGTGCATATAAAATTTGCGAAAATAAAAAATACTATTTTGACAAATTCACTATAGAAAAGGCAATCCTCGGCGTATTTAAAATTTGCGACAGTAAAAAATTATTTTTTGAAAAATTTACTATAGAAAAGGCAATCCTCGGCGTATTTAAAATTTGCTACAGTAAAAATTTATTTTTTGACAAATTCACTATAGAAAAGGCAATCCTCGGCATATTTAAAATTTGCGACAGTAAAAAATATTATCTTGACAAATTCACTATAGAAAAGGCAATCCTCGGCGTATTTAAAATTTGCGACAGTAAAAAATTATTTTTTTGAAAAATTTAATATAGACAAGGCAATCCTCGGCGTATTTAAAATTTGCGACAGTAATAAATTATTTTTTGAAAAATTTACTATAGAAAAGGCAATCCTCGGCGTATTTAAAATTTGCGACAGTAAAAAATTATTTTTTGAAAAATTTACTATTGAAAAGGCAATCCTCGGCGTATTTAAAATTTGCGACAGTAAAAAATTATTTTTTGACAAAATTTACTATTGAAAAGGCAATTCTCGGCGTATTTAAAATTTGCAACAGTAAAAAATTATTTTTTGAAAAATTTACTATAGAAAAGGCAATCCTCGGCGTATTTAAAATTTGCGACAGCAAAAAATAATTTTTTGAAAAATTCACTATAGGAAAGGCAATCATCGGTATACTTAAAATTTGCCACTGTAAAAATTTATTTTTGGACAAATTCACTATAGAAAAGGCAATCGTCGGTATATAAAAAAATAAAAATTTATTTTTTGACAAATTCACTATAGAAAAGGCAATCCTCGGCGTATTTAAAATTTGCGACAGTAAAAAATTATTTTTTGAAAATTTACTATAGAAAAGGCAATCCGCGGCGTATTTAAAATTTGCGACAATAAAAAATTATTTTAAATTTACTATAGAAAAGGCAATCCTCGGCGTATTTAAAATTTGCGACAGTAAAAAATTATTTTTTGACAAATTCACTATAGAAAAGGCAATCCTCGGCGAATTAAAAATTTGCGACCGTAAATAATAATTTTTTGAGAAATTTACTCTAGAAAAGGCAATCCTCGGCGTATTTAATATTTGCGGCAGTAAAAAATTATTTTTTGAAAAAATTTACTATAGAAAAGGCAATCCTCGGCGTATTTAAAATTTGCGACAGTAAAAAATTATGTTTTGAAAAATTTACTATAGAAAAGGCAATCCTCGGCGTATTTAAAATTTGCGACAGTAAAAATTTATTTTTTGACAAATTCACTATAGAAAAGGCAATCCTCGGCGTATTTAAAATTTGCGACAGTAAAAAATTATTTTTTGAAAAATTTACTATAGAAAAGGCAATCCGCGGCGTATTTAAAATTTGCGACAATAAAAAATTATTTTAAATTTACTATAGAAAAGGCAATCCTCGGCCTATTTAAAATTTGCGACAGTAAAAAATTATTTTTTGATAAATTTACTATAGAAAAGGCAATCCTCGGCGTATTTAAAACTTGCGACCGTAAAAAATAATTTCTTGAAAAATTTACTATAGAAAAGACAATCCTCGGCGTATTTAAAATTTGCGACAGTAAAAAATTATTTTTTGAAAAATTTACTATAGAAAAGGCAATCCTCGGCGTATTTAAAATTTGCGTCAGTAAAAAATTATTTTTTGAAAAATTTACTATAGAAAAGGCAATCCTCGGCGTATTTAAAATTTGCTACAGTAAAAAATTATTTTTTGACAAATTCACTATAGAGAAGGCAATCCTCGTCGTATTTAAAATTTGCGACAGTAAAAAATATTATTTTGACAAATTCACTATAGAAAAGGCAATCCTCGGCGTATTTAAAATTTGCGACAGTAAAAAATTATGTTTTGAAAAATTTACTATAGAAAAGGCAATCCTCGGCGTATTTAAAATTTGCCACAGCAAAAAATAATTTTTTGAAAAATTCACTATAGAAAAGGCAATCACCGGTATATTTAAAATTTGCCGCTGTAAAAATTTATTTTTTGACAAATTCACTATAGAAAAGGCAATCCTCGGTATATTTAAAATTTGCCAGAGTAAAAATTTATTTTTTGACAAATTCACTATAGAAAAGGCAATCCTCGGCGTATTTAAAATTTGCGACCGTAAAAAATATTATTTTGACAAATTCACTATAGAAAAGGCAATCCTCGGCGTATTTAAAATTTGCGACAGTAAAAAATTATTTTTTGAAAATTTAATATAGAAAAGGCAATCCTCGGCGTATTTAAAATTTGCGACAGTAAAAAATTATTTTTTGAAAAATTTACTATAGAAAAGGTAATCCTCGGCGTATTTAAAATTTGCGACAGTAAAAAATTATTTTTTGAAAAATTTACTATAGAAAAGGCAATCCTCGGCGTATTTAAAATTTGCGACAGTAAAAAATTATGTTTTGAAAAATTTACTATAGAAAAGGCAATCCTCGGCGTATTTAAAATTTGCGACAGCAAAAAATAATTTTTTGAAAAATTCACTATAGGAAAGGCAATCATCGGTATATTTAAAATTTGCCACTGTAAAAACTTTTTTTTTGACAAATTCATAATAGAAAAGACAATCCTCGGCGTATTTAAAATTTGCGACCGTAAAAATTTATTTTTTGACAAATTGACTATAGAAAAGGCAATCCTCGGCGTATTTAAAATTTGCGACAGTAAAAAATTATTTTTTGAAAAATTTACTATAAAAAATGCAATCCTCGGCGTATTTAAAATTTGCGACAGTAAAAAATTATTTTTTGAAAAAATTTACTATAGAAAAGCAATCCTCGGCGTATTTAAAATTTGCGACAGTAAAAAATTATTTTTTGATAAATTTACTATAGAAAAGGCAATCCTCGGCGTATTTAAAATTTGCGACAGTAAAAATTTATTTTTTGACAAATTCACTATAGAAAAGGCAATCCTCGGCGTATTTAAAATTTGCGACAGTAAAAAATTATTTTTTGAAAAATTTACTATAGAAAAGGCAATCCTCGGCGTATTTAAAATTTGCGACAGTAAAAAATTATTTTTTGAAAAATTTACTATAGAAAACGCAATCCTCGGCGTATTTAAAATTTGCGACAGTAAAAAATTATTTTTTGAAAAATTTACTATAGAAAAGGCAATCCGCGGCGTATTTAAAATTTGCGACAATAAAAAATTATTTTAAATTTACTATAGAAAAGGCAATCCTCGGCGTATTTAAAATTTGCGCCAGTAAAAAATTATTTTTTGAAAAATTTACTATAGAAAAGGCAATCCTCGGCGTATTTAAAATTTGCGACAGTAAAAAATTATTTTTTGACAAATTCAATATAGAAAAGGCAATCCTCGGCGTATTAAAAATTTGCGACCGTAAATAATAATTTTTTGAGAAATTTACTATAGAAAAGGCAATCCTCGGCGTATTTAAAATTTGCGACAGTAAAAAATTATTTTTTGAAAAAATTTACTATAGAAAAGGCAATCCTCGGCGTATTTAAAATTTGCGACAGTAAAAAATTATTTTTTGAAAAATTTACTATAGAAAAGGCAATCCTCGGCGTATTTAAAATTTGCGACAGTAAAAAATTATTTTTTGAAAAATTTGCTATAGAAAACGCAATCCTCGGCGTATTTAAAATTTGCGACAGTAAAAAATTATTTTTTGAAAAATTTACTATAGAAAAGGCAATCCGCGGCGTATTTAAAATTTGCGACAATAAAAAATTATTTTAAATTTACTATAGAAAAGGCAATCCTCGGCGTATTTAAAATTTGCGACAGTAAAACATTATTTTTTGAAAAATTTACTATAGAAAAGGCAATCCTCGGCGTATTTAAAATTTGCGACAGTAAAAATTTATTTTTTGACAAATTCACTATACAAAACGCAATCCTCGGCGTATTAAAAATTTGCGACCGTAAAAAATTATTTTTTGAGAAATTTACTATAGAAAAGGCAATCCTCGACGTATTTAAAATTTGCGACAGAAAAAAATATTTTTTGAAAAATTTACTATAGAAAATGCAATCCTCGGTGCATATAAAATTTGCGAAAATAAAAAATACTATTTTGACAAATTCACTATAGAAAAGGCAATCCTCGGCGTATTTAAAATTTGCGACCGTAAAAAATAATTTCTTGAAAAATTTACTATAGAAAAGACAATCCTCGGCGTATTTAAAATTTGCGACAGTAAAAAATTATTTTTTGAAAAATTTACTATAGAAAAGGCAATCCTCGGCGTATTTAAAATTTGCGTCAGTAAAAAATTATTTTTTGAAAAATTTACTATAGAAAAGGCAATCCTCGGCGTATTTAAAATTTGCTACAGTAAAAAATTATTTTTTGACAAATTCACTATAGAGAAGGCAATCCTCGTCGTATTTAAAATTTGCGACAGTAAAAAATATTATTTTGACAAATTCACTATAGAAAAGGCAATCCTCGGCGTATTTAAAATTTGCGACAGTAAAAAATTATGTTTTGAAAAATTTACTATAGAAAAGGCAATCCTCGGCGTATTTAAAATTTGCCACAGCAAAAAATAATTTTTTGAAAAATTCACTATAGAAAAGGCAATCACCGGTATATTTAAAATTTGCCGCTGTAAAAATTTATTTTTTGACAAATTCACTATAGAAAAGGCAATCCTCGGTATATTTAAAATTTGCCAGAGTAAAAATTTATTTTTTGACAAATTCACTATAGAAAAGGCAATCCTCGGCGTATTTAAAATTTGCGACCGTAAAAAATATTATTTTGACAAATTCACTATAGAAAAGGCAATCCTCGGCGTATTTAAAATTTGCGACAGTAAAAAATTATTTTTTGAAAAATTTAATATAGAAAAGGCAATCCTCGGCGTATTTAAAATTTGCGACAGTAAAAAATTATTTTTTGAAAAATTTACTATAGAAAAGGTAATCCTCGGCGTATTTAAAATTTGCGACAGTAAAAAATTATTTTTTGAAAAATTTACTATAGAAAAGGCAATCCTCGGCGTATTTAAAATTTGCGACAGTAAAAAATTATGTTTTGAAAAATTTACTATAGAAAAGGCAATCCTCGGCGTATTTAAAATTTGCGACAGCAAAAAATAATTTTTTGAAAAATTCACTATAGGAAAGGCAATCATCGGTATATTTAAAATTTGCCACTGTAAAAACTTTTTTTTGACAAATTCATAATAGAAAAGACAATCCTCGGCGTATTTAAAATTTGCGACCGTAAAAATTTATTTTTTGACAAATTGACTATAGAAAAGGCAATCCTCGGCGTATTTAAAATTTGCGACAGTAAAAAATTATTTTTTGAAAAATTTACTATAAAAAATGCAATCCTCGGCGTATTTAAAATTTGCGACAGTAAAAAATTATTTTTTGAAAAATTTACTATAGAAAAGCAATCCTCGGCGTATTTAAAATTTGCGACAGTAAAAAATTATTTTTTGATAAATTTACTATAGAAAAGGCAATCCTCGGCGTATTTAAAATTTGCGACAGTAAAAATTTATTTTTTGACAAATTCACTATAGAAAAGGCAATCCTCGGCGTATTTAAAATTTGCGACAGTAAAAAATTATTTTTTGAAAAATTTACTATAGAAAAGGCAATCCTCGGCGTATTTAAAATTTGCGACAGTAAAAAATTATTTTTTGAAAAATTTACTATAGAAAACGCAATCCTCGGCGTATTTAAAATTTGCGACAGTAAAAAATTATTTTTTGAAAAATTTACTATAGAAAAGGCAATCCGCGGCGTATTTAAAATTTGCGACAATAAAAAATTATTTTAAATTTACTATAGAAAAGGCAATCCTCGGCGTATTTAAAATTTGCGCCAGTAAAAAATTATTTTTTGAAAAATTTACTATAGAAAAGGCAATCCTCGGCGTATTTAAAATTTGCGACAGTAAAAAATTATTTTTTGACAAATTCAATATAGAAAAGGCAATCCTCGGCGTATTAAAAATTTGCGACCGTAAATAATAATTTTTTGAGAAATTTACTATAGAAAAGGCAATCCTCGGCGTATTTAAAATTTGCGACAGTAAAAAATTATTTTTTGAAAAAATTTACTATAGAAAAGGCAATCCTCGGCGTATTTAAAATTTGCGACAGTAAAAAATTATTTTTTGAAAAATTTACTATAGAAAAGGCAATCCTCGGCGTATTTAAAATTTGCGACAGTAAAAAATTATTTTTTGAAAAATTTGCTATAGAAAACGCAATCCTCGGCGTATTTAAAATTTGCGACAGTAAAAAATTATTTTTTGAAAAATTTACTATAGAAAAGGCAATCCGCGGCGTATTTAAAATTTGCGACAATAAAAAATTATTTTAAATTTACTATAGAAAAGGCAATCCTCGGCGTATTTAAAATTTGCGACAGTAAAACATTATTTTTTGAAAAATTTACTATAGAAAAGGCAATCCTCGGCGTATTTAAAATTTGCGACAGTAAAAATTTATTTTTTGACAAATTCACTATACAAAACGCAATCCTCGGCGTATTAAAAATTTGCGACCGTAAAAAATTATTTTTTGAGAAATTTACTATAGAAAAGGCAATCCTCGACGTATTTAAAATTTGCGACAGAAAAAAATATTTTTTGAAAAATTTACTATAGAAAATGCAATCCTCGGTGCATATAAAATTTGCGAAAATAAAAAATACTATTTTGACAAATTCACTATAGAAAAGGCAATCCTCGGCGTATTTAAAATTTGCGACCGTAAAAAATAATTTCTTGAAAAATTTACTATAGAAAAGACAATCCTCGGCGTATTTAAAATTTGCGACAGTAAAAAATTATTTTTTGAAAAATTTACTATAGAAAAGGCAATCCTCGGCGTATTTAAAATTTGCGACAGTAAAAAATTTTTTTTTGAAAAATTTACTATAGAAAAGGCAATCCTCGGCGTATTTAAAATTTGCTACAGTAAAAATTTATTTTTTGACAAATTCACTATAGAAAAGGCAATCCTCGGCGTATTTAAAATTTGCGACAGTAAAAAATATCATTTTGACAAATTCACTATAGAAAAGGCAATCCTCGGCGTATTTAAAATTTGCGACAGTAAAAAATTTTGTTTTGAAAAATTTACTATAGAAAAGGCAATCCTCGGCGTATTTAAAATTTGCGACAGCAAAAAATAATTTTTTGAAAAATTCACTATAGAAAAGGCAATCATCGGTATATTTAAAATTTGCCACTGTAAAAATTTATTTTTTGACAAATTCACTATAGAAAAGGCAATCCTCGGTATATTTAAAATTTGCCAGAGTAAAAATTTATTTTTTGACAAATTCACTATAGAAAAGGCAATCCTCGGCGTATTTAAAATTTGCGACCGTAAAAAATATTATTTTGACAAATTCACTATAGAAAAGGCAATACTCGGCGTATTTAAAATTTGCGACAGCAAAAAATAATTTTTTGGAAAATTCACTATAGAAAAGGCAATCATAGGTATATTTAAAATTTGCCACTGTAAAAACTTTTTTTTGACAAATTCATAATACAAAAGCCAATCCTCGGCGTATTTAAAATTTGCGACCGTAAAATTTATTTTTTTACAAATTCACTATAGAAAAGGCCCTCGGCGTATTTAAAATTTGCGACAGTAAAAAACTATTTTTTGAAAAATTTACTATAGAAAATGCAATCCTCGGCGTATTTAAAATTTGCGACAGTAAAAAATTATTTTTTGAAAAATTTACTATAGAAAAGGCAATCCTCGGCGTATTTAAAATTTGCGACAGTAAAAAATTATTTTTTGATAAATTTACTATAGAAAAGGCAATCCTCGGCGTATTTAAAATTTGCGACAGTAAAAATTTATTTTTTGACAAATTCACTATAGAAAAGGCAATCCTCGGCGTATTTAAAATTTGCTACAGTAAAAAATTATTTTTTGAAAAATTTACTATAGAAAAGGCAATCCGCGGCGTATTTAAAATTTGCGACAATAAAAAATTATTTTAAATTTACTATAGAAAAGGCAATCCTCGGCGTATTTAAAATTTGCGACAGTAAAAAATTATTTTTTGACAAATTCACTATAGAAAAGGCAATCCTCGGCGTATTAAAAATTTGCGACCGTAAATAATAATTTTTTGAGAAATTTACTCTAGAAAAGGCAATCCTCGGCGTATTTAATATTTGCGGCAGTAAAAAATTATTTTTTGAAAAAATTTACTATAGAAAAGGCAATCCTCGGCGTATTTAAAATTTGCGACAGTAAAAAATTATGTTTTGAAAAATTTACTATAGAAAAGGCAATCCTCGGCGTATTTAAAATTTGCGACAGTAAAAATTTATTTTTTGACAAATTCACTATAGAAAAGGCAATCCTCGGCGTATTTAAAATTTGCGACAGTAAAAAATTATTTTTTGAAAAATTTACTATAGAAAAGGCAATCCGCGGCGTATTTAAAATTTGCGACAATAAAAAATTATTTTAAATTTACTATAGAAAAGGCAATCCTCGGCCTATTTAAAATTTGCGACAGTAAAAAATTATTTTTTGATAAATTTACTATAGAAAAGGCAATCCTCGGCGTATTTAAAATTTGCGACAGTAAAAATTTATTTTTTGACAAATTCACTATAGAAAAGGCAATCCTCGCGTATTTAAAATTTGCGACCGTAAAAAATAATTTCTTGAAAAATTTACTATAGAAAAGACAATCCTCGGCGTATTTAAAATTTGCGATAGCAAAAAATAATTTTTTGAAAAATTCACTATAGAAAAGGCAATCATCGGTATATTTAAAATTTGCCACTGCAAAAATTTATTTTTTGACAAATTCACTATAGAAAAGGCAATCCTCGGTATATTTAAAATTTGCCAGAGTAAAAATTTATTTTTTGACAAATTCACTATAGAAAAGGCAATCCTCGGCGTATTTAAAATTTGCGACCGTAAAAAATATTATTTTGACAAATTCACTATAGAAAAGGCAATACTCGGCGTATTTAAAATTTGCGACAGTAAAAAATTATTTTTTGAAAAATTTAATATAGAAAAGGCAATCCTCGGCGTATTTAAAATTTGCGACAGTAAAAAATTATTTTTTGAAAAATTTACTATAGAAAAGGCAATCCTCGGCGTATTTAAAATTTGCGACAGTAAAAAATTATTTTTTGAAAAATTTACTATAGAAAAGGCAATCCTCGGCGTATTTAAAATTGGCGACAGTAAAAAATTATGTTTTGAAAAATTTACTATAGAAAAGGCAATCCTCGGCGTATTAAAAATTTGCGACCGTAAAAAATAATTTTTTGATATATTTACTATAGAAAAGGCAATCCTCGACGTATTTAAAATTTGCGACAGAAAAAATTATTTTTTGAAAAATTTACTATAGAAAATGCAATCCTCGGTGTATATAAAATTTGCGAAAATAAAAAATACTATTTTGACAAATTCACTATAGAAAAGGCAATCCTCGGCGTATTTAAAATTTGCGACCGTAAAAAATAATTTCTTGAAAAATTTACTATAGAAAAGACAATCCTCGGCGTATTTAAAATTTGCGACAGTAAAAAATAATTTTTTGAAAAATTTACTATAGAAAAGGCAATCCTCGGCGTATTAAAAATTTGCGACCGTAAATAATAATTTTTTGAGAAATTTACTATAGAAAAGGCAATCCTCGGCGTATTTAATATTTGCGGTAGTAAAAAATTATTTTTTGAAAAAATTTACTATAGAAAAGGCAATCCTCGGCGTATTTAAAATTTGCGACAGTAAAAAATTATTTTTTGAAAAATTTACTATAGAAAAGGCAATCCTCGGCGTATTAAAAATTTGCGACCGTAAAAAATAATTTTTTGATATATTTACTATAGAAAAGGCAATCCTCGACGTATTTAAAATTTGCGACAGAAAAAATTATTTTTTGAAAAATTTACTATAGAAAATGCAATCCTCGGTGCATATAAAATTTGCGAAAATAAAAAATACTATTTTGACAAATTCACTATAGAAAAGGCAATCCTCGGCGTATTTAAAATTTGCGACCGTAAAAAATAATTTCTTGAAAAATTTACTATAGAAAAGACAATCCTCGGCGTATTTAAAATTTGCGACAGTAAAAAATTATTTTTTGAAAAATTTACTATAGAAAAAGCAATCCTCGGCGTATTTAAAATTTGCGACAGTAAAAAAGTATTTTTTGAAAAATTTACTATAGAAAAGGCAATCCTCGGCGTATTTAAAATTTGCTACAGTAAAAATTTATTTTTTGACAAATTCACTATAGAAAAGGCAATCCTCGGCATATTTAAAATTT
Organism: Dioctria rufipes; assembly: GCA_963924295.1. Classification (NCBI taxonomy): domain Eukaryota; kingdom Metazoa; phylum Arthropoda; class Insecta; order Diptera; family Asilidae; genus Dioctria; species Dioctria rufipes. The sequence goes on from CAWUPM010000368.1 coordinate 164,255, forward strand.
GCGACAGTAAAAAATATTATTTTGACAAATTCACTATAGAAAAGGCAATCCTCGGCGTATTTAAAATTTGCGACAGTAAAAAATTATTTTTTGAAAAATTTAATATAGACAAGGCAATCCTCGGCGTATTTAAAATTTGCGACAGTAATAAATTATTTTTTGAAAAATTTACTATAGAAAAGGCAATCCTCGGCGTATTTAAAATTTGCGACAGTAAAAAATTATTTTTTGAAAAATTTACTATTGAAAAGGCAATCCTCGGCGTATTAAAAATTTGCGACAGTAAAAAATTATTTTTTGAAAAATTTACTATTGAAAAGGCAATCCTCGGCGTATTTAAAATTTGCAACAGTAAAAAATTATTTTTTGAAAAATTTACTATAGAAAAGGCAATCCTCGGCGTATTTAAAATTTGCGACAGCAAAAAATAATTTTTTGAAAAATTCACTATAGGAAAGGCAATCATCGGTATATTTAAAATTTGCCACTGTAAAAATTTATTTTTGGACAAATTCACTATAGAAAAGGCAATCGTCGGTATATTTAAAATTTGCGACAGTAAAAAATTATGTTTTGAAAAATTTGCTATAGAAAAGGCAATCCTCGGCGTATTTAAAATTTTCGACAGCAAAAAATAATTTTTTGAAAAATTCACTATAGAAAAGGCAATCATCGGTATATTTAAAATTTGCCACTGTAAAAACTTTTTTTTGACAAATTCACTATAGAAAAGCCAATCCTCGGCGTATTTAAAATTTGCGACAGTAAAAAATTATTTTTTGAAAAATTTACTATAGGAAAGGCAATCCTCGGCGTATTTAAAATTTGCGACAGTAAAAAATTATTTTTTTAAAAATTTACTATAGAAAAGGCAATCCTCGGCGTATTTAAAATTTGCGACAGTAAAAATTTATTTTTTGACAAATTCACTATAGAAAAGGCAATCCTCGGCGTATTTAAAATTTGCGACAGTAAAAAATTATTTTTTGAAAAATTTACTATAGAAAAGGCAATCCTCGGCGTATTTAAAATTTGCGACAGTAAAAAATTATTTTTTGAAACATTTACTATAGAAAAGGCAATCCGCGGCGTATTTAAAATTTGCGACAATAAAAAATTATTTTTTGAAAAATTTACTATAAAAAAGGCAATCCTCGGCGTATTTAAAATTTGCGACAGTAAAAAATTATTTTTTGAAAAATTTACTATAGAAAAGGCAATCCTCGGCGTATTTAAAATTTGCTACAGTAAAAAATTATTTTTTGAAAAATTTACTATAGAAAAGGCAATCCTCGACGTATTTAAAATTTGCGACAGTAAAATGTTATTTTTTGAAAAATTTACTATAGAAAAGGCAATCCTCGGCGTATTTAAAATTTGCTACAGTAAAAAATTATTTTTTGAAAAATTTACTATACAAAAGGCAATCCTCGGCGTATTTAAAATTTGCGACAGTAAAAAATTATTTTTTGAAAAATTTACTATAGAAAAGGCAATCTACGGCGTATTTAAAATTTGCGACAGTAAAAAATTATTTTTTGAAAAATTTACTATAGAAAAGGCAATCCGCGGCGTATTTAAAATTTGCGACAATAAAAAATTATTTTAAATTTACTATAGAAAAGGCAATCCTCGGCGTATTTAAAATTTGCGACAGTAAAAAATTATTTTTTGAAAAATTTACTATAGAAAAGGCAATCCTCGGCGTATTTAAAATTTGCGACAGTAAAAAATTATTTTTTGAAAAATTTACTATAGAAAAGGCAATCCTCGGCGTATTTAAAATTTGCGACAGTAAAAATTTATTTTTTGACAAATTCACTATACAAAAGGCAATCCTCGGCGTATTTAAAATTTGCGACAGTAAAAAATTATTTTTTGAAAAATTTACTATAGAAAAGGCAATCCTCGGCGTATTTAAAATTTGCGACAGTAAAAAATTATTTTTTGTAAAATTTACTATAGAAAACGCAATCCTCGGCGTATTTAAAATTTGCGACAGTAAAAAATTATTTTTTGAAAAATTTACTATAGAAAAGGCAATCCGCGGCGTATTTAAAATTTGCGACAATAAAAAATTATTTTAAATTTACTATAGAAAAGGCAATCCTCGACGTATTTAAAATTTGCGACAGTAAAAAATTATTTTTTGAAAAATTTACTATAGAAAAGGCAATCCTCGACGTATTTAAAATTTGCGACAGAAAAAATTATTTTTTGACAATTTCACTATAGAAAAGGCAATCCTCGGCGTATTTAAAATTTGCGACAGTAAAAAATTATTTTTTGAAAAATTTACTATAGAAAAGGCAATCCTCGGCGTATTTAAAATTTGCGACAGTAAAAAATTATTTTTTGAAAAATTTACTATAGAAAACGCAATCCTCGGCGTATTTAAAATTTGCGACAGTAAAAAATTATTTTTTGAAAAATTTACTATAGAAAAGGCAATCCACGGCGTATTTAAAATTTGCGACAGTAAAAATTTATTTTTTGACAAACTCCCTATACAAAAGGCAATCCTCGGCGTATTAAAAATTTGCGACCGTAAAAAATAATTTTTTGAGAAATTTACTATAGAAAAGGCAATCCTCGACGTATTTAAAATTTGCAACAGAAAAAATTATTTTTTGAAAAATTTACTATAGAAAATGCAATCCTCGGTGCATATAAAATTTGCGAAAATAAAAAATACTATTTTGACAAATTCACTATAGAAAAGGCAATCCTCGGCGTATTTAAAATTTGCGACCGTAAAAAATAATTTCTTGAAAAATTTACTATAGAAAAGACAATCCTCGGCGTATTTAAAATTTGCGACAGTAAAAAATTATTTTTTGAAAAATTTACTATAGAAAAAGCAATCCTCGGCGTATTTAAAATTTGCGACAGTAAAAAAGTATTTTTTGAAAAATTTACTATAGAAAAGGCAATCCTCGGCGTATTTAAAATTTGCTACAGTAAAAATTTATTTTTGACAAATTCACTATAGAAAAGGCAATCCTCGGCATATTTAAAATTTGCGACAGTAAAAAATATTATTTTGACAAATTCACTATAGAAAAGGCAATCCTCGGCGTATTTAAAATTTGCGACAGTAAAAAATTATTTTTTGAAAAATTTAATATAGACAAGGCAATCCTCGGCGTATTTAAAATTTGCGACAGTAATAAATTATTTTTTGAAAAATTTACTATAGAAAAGACAATCCTCGGCGTATTTAAAATTTGCGACAGTAAAAAATTATTTTTTGAAAAATTTACTATTGAAAAGGCAATCCTCAGCGTATTTAAAATTTGCGACAGTAAAAAATTATTTTTTGAAAAATTTACTATTGAAAAGGCAATCCTCGGCGTATTTAAAATTTGCAACAGTAAAAAATTATTTTTTGAAAAATTTACTATAGAAAAGGCAATCCTCGGCGTATTTAAAATTTGCGACAGCAAAAAATAATTTTTTGAAAAATTCACTATAGGAAAGGCAATCATCGGTATATTTAAAATTTGCCACTGTAAAAATTTATTTTTGGACAAATTCACTATAGAAAAGCCAATCCTCGGCGTATTTAAAATTTGCGACAGTAAAAAATTATTTTTTGAAAAATTTACTATAGAAAAGGCAATCCTCGGCGTATTTAAAATTTGCGACAGTAAAAAATTAGTTTTTTAAAAATTACTATAGAAAAGGCAATCCGCGGCGTATTTAAAATTTGCGACAATAAAAAATTATTTTTTGAAAAATTTTTCTATAAAAAAGGCAATCCTCGGCGTATTTAAAATTTGCGACAGTAAAAAATTATTTTTTGAAAAATTTACTATAGAAAAGGCAATCCTCGGCGTATTTAAAATTTGCTACAGTAAAAAATTATTTTTTGAAATATTTACTATAGAAAAGGCAATCCTCGACGTATTTAAAATTTGCGACAGTAAAATGTTATTTTTGAAAAATTTACTATAGAAAAGGCAATCCTCGGCGTATTTAAAATTTGCTACAGTAAAAAATTATTTTTTGAAAAATTTACTATAGAAAAGGCAATCCTCGGCGTATTTAAAATTTGCTACAGTAAAAAATTATTTTTTGAAAAATTTACTATAGAAAAGGCAATCCTCGGCGTATTTAAAATTTGCGACAGTAAAAAATTATTTTTTGAAAAATTTACTATAGAAAAGGCAATCTACGGCGTATTTAAAATTTGCGACAGTAAAAAATTATTTTTTGAAAAATTTACTATAGAAAAGGCAATCCGCGGCGTATTTAAAATTTGCGACAATAAAAAATTATTTTAAATTTACTATAGAAAAGGCAATCCTCGGCGTATTTAAAATTTGCGACAGTAAAAAATTATTTTTGAAAAATTTACTATAGAAAAGGCAATCCTCGGCGTATTTAAAATTTGCGACAGTAAAAAATTATTTTTTGACAAATTCACTATAGAAAAGGCAATCCTCGGCGTATTAAAAATTTGCGACCGTAAATAATAATTTTTTGAGAAATTTACTATAGAAAAGGCAATCCTCGGCGTATTTAATATTTGCGACAGTAAAAAATTATTTTTTGAAAAAATTTACTATAGAAAAGGCAATCCTCGGCGTATTTAAAATTTGCGACAGTAAAAAATTATTTTTTGAAAAATTTACTATAGAAAAGGCAATCCTCGGCGTATTTAAAATTTGCGACAGTAAAAAATTATTTTTTGAAAAATTTACTATAGAAAAGGCAATCCTCGGCGTATTTAAAATTTGCGACAGTAAGAATTTATTTTTTGACAAATTCACTATACAAAAGGCAATCCTCGGCGTATTAAAAATTTGCGACCGTAAAAACTAATTTTTTGAGAAATTTACTATAAAAAAGGCAATCCTCGACGTATTTAAAATTTGCGACAGAAAAAATTATTTTTTGAAAAATTTACTATAGAAAATGCAATCCTCGGTGCATATAAAATTTGCGAAAATAAAAAATACTATTTTGACAAATTCACTATAGAAAAGGCAATACTCGGCGTATTTAAAATTTGCGACCGTAAAAAATTATTTCTTGAAAAATTTACTATAGAAAAGACAATCCTCGGCGTATTTAAAATTTGCGACAGTAAAAAATTATTTTTTGAAAAATTTACTATAGAAAAAGCAATCCTCGGCGTATTTAAAATTTGCGACAGTAAAAAATTATTTTTTGAAAAATTTACTATAGAAAAGGCAATCCTCGGCGTATTTAAAATTTGCTACAGTAAAAATTTATTTTTTGACAAATTCACTATAGAAAAGGCAATCCTCGGCATATTTAAAATTTGCGACAGTAAAAAATATTATTTTGACAAATTCACTATAGAAAAGGCAATCCTCGACGTATTTAAAATTTGCGACAGTAAAAAATTATTTTTTGAAAAATTTAATATAGACAAGGCAATCCTCGGCGTATTTAAAATTTGTGACAGTAAAAATTTATTTTTTGACAAATTCACTATAGAAAAGGCAATCCTCGGCGTATTTAAAATTTGCGACAGTAAAAAATTATTTTTTGAAAAATTTACTATAGAAAAAGCAATCCTCGGCGTATTTAAAATTTGCGACAGTAAAAAATTATTTTTTGAAAAATTTACTATAGAAAAGGCAATCCTCGGCGTATTTAAAATTTGCTACAGTAAAAATTTATTTTTTGACAAATTCACTATAGAAAAGGCAATCCTCGGCATATTTAAAATTTGCGACAGTAAAAAATATTATTTTGACAAATTCACTATAGAAAAGGCAATCCTCGACGTATTTAAAATTTGCGACAGTAATAAATTATTTTTTGAAAAATTTACTATAGAAAAGGCAATCCTCGGCGTATTTAAAATTTGTGACAGTAAAAATTTATTTTTTGACAAATTCACTATAGAAAAGGCAATCCTCGGCGTATTTAAAATTTGCGACAGTAAAAAATTATTTTTTGAAAAATTTACTATAAAAAAGGCATTCCTCGGCGTATTTAAAATTTGCGACAGTAAAAAATTATTTTTTGAAACATTTACTATAGAAAAGGCAATCCGCGGCGTATTTAAAATTTGCGACAATAAAAAATTATTTTTTGAAAAATTTACTATAAAAAAGGCAATCCTCGGCGTATTTAAAATTTGCGACAGTAAAAAATTATTTTTTGAAAAATTTACTATAGAAAAGGCAATCCTCGGCGTATTTAAAATTTGCTACAGTAAAAAATTATTTTTTGAAAAATTTACTATAGAAAAGGCAATCCTCGACGTATTTAAAATTTGCGACAGTAAAATGTTATTTTTTGAAAAATTTACTATAGAAAAGGCAATCCTCGGCGTATTTAAAATTTGCTACAGTAAAAAATTATTTTTGAAAAATTTACTATAGAAAAGGCAATCTTCGGCGTATTTAAAATTTGCGACAGTAAAAAATTATTTTTTGATAAATTTACTATAGAAAAGGCAATCTACGGCGTATTTAAAATTTGCGACAGTAAAAAATAATTTTTTGAAAAATTTACTATAGAAAAGGCAATCCGCGGCGTATTTAAAATTTGCGACAATAAAAAATTATTTTAAATTTACTAGAGAAAAGGCAATCCTCGGCGTATTTAAAATTTGCGACAGTAAAAAATTATTTTTTGAAAAATTTACTATAGAAAAGGCAATCCTCGGCGTATTTAAAATTTGCGACAGTAAAAAATTATTTTTTGACAAATTCACTATAGAAAAGGCAATCCTCGGCGTATTAAAAATTTGCGACCGTAAATAATAATTTTTTGAGAAATTTACTATAGAAAAGGCAATCCTCGGCGTATTTAATATTTGCGACAATAAAAAATTATTTTAAATTTACTATAGAAAAGGCAATCCTCGGCGTATTTAAAATTTGCGACAGTAAAAAATTATTTTTTGAAAAATTTACTATAGAAAAGGCAATCCTCGGCGTATTTAAAATTTGCGACAGTAAAAAATTATTTTTTGACAAATTCACTATAGAAAAGGCAATCCTCGGCGTATTAAAAATTTGCGACCGTAAATAATAATTTTTTGAGAAATTTACTATAGAAAAGGCAATCCTCGGCGTATTTAATATTTGCGACAGTAAAAAATTATTTTTTGAAAAAATTTACTATAGAAAAGGCAATCCTCGGCGTATTTAAAATTTGCGACAGTAAAAAATTATTTTTTGAAAAATTTACTATAGAAAAGGCAATCCTCGGCGTATTTAAAATTTGCGACAGTAAAAAATTATTTTTTGAAAAATTTACTATAGAAAAGGCAATCCTCGGCGTATTTAAAATTTGCGACAGTAAGAATTTATTTTTTGACAAATTCACTATACAAAAGGCAATCCTCGGCGTATTAAAAATTTGCGACCGTAAAAACTAATTTTTTGAGAAATTTACTATAAAAAAGGCAATCCTCGACGTATTTAAAATTTGCGACAGAAAAAATTATTTTTTGAAAAATTTACTATAGAAAATGCAATCCTCGGTGCATATAAAATTTGCGAAAATAAAAAATACTATTTTGACAAATTCACTATAGAAAAGGCAATACTCGGCGTATTTAAAATTTGCGACCGTAAAAAATTATTTCTTGAAAAATTTACTATAGAAAAGACAATCCTCGGCGTATTTAAATTTGCGACAGTAAAAAATTATTTTTTGAAAAATTTACTATAGAAAAAGCAATCCTCGGCGTATTTAAAATTTGCGACAGTAAAAAATTATTTTTTGAAAAATTTACTATAGAAAAGGCAATCCTCGGCGTATTTAAAATTTGCTACAGTAAAAATTTATTTTTTGACAAATTCACTATAGAAAAGGCAATCCTCGGCATATTTAAAATTTGCGACAGTAAAAAATATTATTTTGACAAATTCACTATAGAAAAGGCAATCCTCGACGTATTTAAAATTTGCGACAGTAAAAAATTATTTTTTGAAAAATTTAATATAGACAAGGCAATCCTCGGCGTATTTAAAATTTGTGACAGTAAAAATTTATTTTTTGACAAATTCACTATAGAAAAGGCAATCCTCGGCGTATTTAAAATTTGCGACAGTAAAAAATTATTTTTTGAAAAATTTACTATAGAAAAAGCAATCCTCGGCGTATTTAAAATTTGCGACAGTAAAAAATTATTTTTTGAAAAATTTACTATAGAAAAGGCAATCCTCGGCGTATTTAAAATTTGCTACAGTAAAAATTTATTTTTTGACAAATTCACTATAGAAAAGGCAATCCTCGGCATATTTAAAATTTGCGACAGTAAAAAATATTATTTTGACAAATTCACTATAGAAAAGGCAATCCTCGACGTATTTAAAATTTGCGACAGTAATAAATTATTTTTTGAAAAATTTACTATAGAAAAGGCAATCCTCGGCGTATTTAAAATTTGTGACAGTAAAAATTTATTTTTTGACAAATTCACTATAGAAAAGGCAATCCTCGGCGTATTTAAAATTTGCGACAGTAAAAAATTATTTTTTGAAAAAAAAAAAAATTTACTATAAAAAAGGCATTCCTCGGCGTATTTAAAATTTGCGACAGTAAAAAATTATTTTTTGAAACATTTACTATAGAAAAGGCAATCCGCGGCGTATTTAAAATTTGCGACAATAAAAAATTATTTTTTGAAAAATTTACTATAAAAAAGGCAATCCTCGGCGTATTTAAAATTTGCGACAGTAAAAAATTATTTTTTGAAAAATTTACTATAGAAAAGGCAATCCTCGGCGTATTTAAAATTTGCTACAGTAAAAAATTATTTTTTGAAAAATTTACTATAGAAAAGGGCAATCCTCGACGTATTTAAAATTTGCGACAGTAAAATGTTATTTTTTGAAAAATTTACTATAGAAAAGGCAATCCTCGGCGTATTTAAAATTTGCTACAGTAAAAAATTATTTTTTGAAAAATTTACTATAGAAAAGGCAATCTTCGGCGTATTTAAAATTTGCGACAGTAAAAAATTATTTTTTGATAAATTTACTATAGAAAAGGCAATCTACGGCGTATTTAAAATTTGCGACAGTAAAAAATAATTTTTTGAAAAATTTACTATAGAAAAGGCAATCCGCGGCGTATTTAAAATTTGCGACAATAAAAAATTATTTTAAATTTACTAGAGAAAAGGCAATCCTCGGCGTATTTAAAATTTGCGACAGTAAAAAATTATTTTTTGAAAAATTTACTATAGAAAAGGCAATCCTCGGCGTATTTAAAATTTGCGACAGTAAAAAATTATTTTTTGACAAATTCACTATAGAAAAGGCAATCCTCGGCGTATTAAAAATTTGCGACCGTAAATAATAATTTTTTGAGAAATTTACTATAGAAAAGGCAATCCTCGGCGTATTTAATATTTGCGACAGTAAAAAATTATTTTTTGAAAAAATTTACTATAGAAAAGGCAATCCTCGGCGTATTTAAAATTTGCGACAGTAAAAAATTATTTTTTGAAAAATTTACTATAGAAAAGGCAATCCTCGGTGTATTTAAAATTTGCGACAGTAAAAAATTATTTTTTGAAAAATTTACTATAGAAAAGGCAATCCTCGGCGTATTTAAAATTTGCGACAGTAAAAATTTATTTTTTGACAAATTCACTATACAAAAGGCAATCCTCGGCGTATTAAAAATTTGCGACCGTAAAAAATAATTTTTTGAGAAATTTACTATAAAAAAGGCAATCCTCGACGTATTTAAAATTTGCGACAGAAAAAATTATTTTTTGAAAAATTTACTATAGAAAATGCAATCCTCGGTGCATATAAAATTTGCGAAAATAAAAAATACTATTTTGACAAATTCACTATAGAAAAGGCAATCCTCGGCGTATTTAAAATTTGCGACCGTAAAAAATAATTTCTTGAAAAATTTACTATAGAAAAGACAATCCTCGGCGTATTTAAAATTTGCGACAGTAAAAAATTATTTTTTGAAAAATTTACTATAGAAAAAGCAATCCTCGGCGTATTTAAAATTTGCGACAGTAAAAAATTATTTTTTGAAAAATTTACTATAGAAAAGGCAATCCTCGGCGTATTTAAAATTTGCTACAGTAAAAATTTATTTTTTGACAAATTCACTATAGAAAAGGCAATCCTCGGCATATTTAAAATTTGCGACAGTAAAAAATATTATTTTGACAAATTCACTATAGAAAAGGCAATCCTCGGCGTATTTAAAATTTGCGACAGTAAAAAATTATTTTTTGAAAAATTTAATATAGACAAGGCAATCCCCGGCGTATTTAAAATTTGCGATAGTAATAAATTATTTTTTGAAAAATTTACTATAGAAAAGGCAATCCTCGGCGTATTTAAAATTTGCGACAGTAAAAAATTATTTTTTGAAAAATTTACTATAGAAAAGGCAATCCTCGGCGTATTTAAAATTTGCAACAGTAAAAAATAATTTTTTGAAAAATTTACTATAGAAAAGGCAATCCTCGGCGTATTTAAAATTTGCGACAGCAAAAAATAATTTTTTGAAAAATTCACTATAGAAAAGGCAATCATCGGTATATTTAAAATTTGCCACTGTAAAAACTTTTTCTTGACAAATTCACTATAGAAAAGGCAATCCTCGGCGTATTTAAAATTTGCGACAGTAAAAATTTATTTTTTGACAAATTCACTATACAAAAGGCAATCCTCGGCGTATTAAAAATTTGCGACCGTAAAAAATAATTTTTTGAGAAATTTACTATAAAAAAGGCAATCCTCGACGTATTTAAAATTTGCGACAGAAAAAATTATTTTTTGAAAAATTTACTATAGAAAATGCAATCCTCGGTGCATATAAAATTTGCGAAAATAAAAAATACTATTTTGACAAATTCACTATAGAAAAGGCAATCCTCGGCGTATTTAAAATTTGCTACAGTAAAAAATTATTTTTTGAAAAATTTACTATAGAAAAGGCAATCCTCGACGTATTTAAAATTTGCGACAGTAAAAAATTATTTTTTGAAAAATTTACTATAGAAAAGGCAATCCTCGGCGTATTTAAAATTTGCGACAGTAAAAAATTATTTTTTGAAAAATTTACTATAGAAAACGCAATCCTCGGCGTATTTAAAATTTGCGACAGTAAAAAATTATTTTTTGAAAAATTTACTATAGAAAAGGCAATCCGCGGCGTATTTAAAATTTGCGACAATAAAAAATTATTTTAAATTTACTATAGAAAAGGCAATCCTCGGCGTATTTAAAATTTGCGACAGTAAAAAATTATTTTTTGAAAAATTTTCTATAGAAAAGGCAATCCTCGGCGTATTAAAAATTTGCGACCGTAAAAAATTATTTTTTGAGAAATTTACTATAGAAAAGGCAATCCTCGACGTATTTAAAATTTGCGACAGAAAAAATTATTTTTTGAAAAATTTACTATAGAAAATGCAATCCTCGGTGCATATAAAATTTGCGAAAATAAAAAATACTATTTTGACAAATTCACTGTAGAAAAGGCAATCCTCGGCGTATTTAAAATTTGCGACCATAAAAAATAATTTCTTGAAAAATTTACTATAGAAAAGACAATCCTCGGCGTATTTAAAATTTGCGACAGTAAAAAATTATTTTTTGAAAAATTTACTATAGAAAAGGCAATCCTCGGCGTATTTAAAATTTGCGACAGTAAAAAATTATTTTTTGAAAAATTTACTATAGAAAAGGCAATCCTCGGCGTATTTAAAATTTGCTACAGTAAAAATTTATTTTTTGACAAATTCACTATACAAAAGGCAATCCTCGGCGTATTTAAAATTTGCGACAGTAAAAAATATTATTTTGACAAATTCACTATAGAAAAGGCAATCCTCGGCGTATTTAAAATTTGCGACAGTAAAAAATTATGTTTTGAAAAATTTACTATAGAAAAGGCAATCCTCGGCGTATTTAAAATTTGCGACAGCAAAAAATAATTTTTTGAAAAATTCACTATAGAAAAGGCAATCATCGGTGTTTAAGCATTAAACATTAAAAAAAAAATATATATAAA
>CAWUPM010000369.1:0-75749 GCA_963924295.1 Dioctria rufipes
GTAAAAAATAATTTTTTGAAAAATTTACTATAGAAAAGGCAATCCTCGGCGCATTTAAAATTTGCGACAGTTAAAAATTATTTATTGAGAAATTTACTATAGAAAGGGCGATACTCGCCGTATTTAAAATTTGCGACAGTAAAAGATAATTTTTTGAAAAGTTTACAATAGAAAAGGCAATCGTCGGCGTATTTAAAATTTGCGACAGTAAAAAATAATTTTTTGAAAAATTTACTATATAAAAGCCAATCCTCGGCGTATTTAAAATTTGCGACAGTAAAAAATTATTTTTTTAAATATTTACAATAGAAAAGGCAATCCTCGGCGTATATAAAATTTGCGACAGTTGAAAATTATTTTTGAAAAATTTACAATAGAAAAGGCATTCCTCGGGGTATTTAAAATTTGCGACAGTAAAAGATAATTTTTTGAAAAGTTTACAATAGAAAAGGCAATCCTCGGCGTATTTCAAATTTGCGACAGTAAAAGATAATTTTTTGAAAAGTTTACAATAGAAAAGGCAATCGTCGGCGTATTTAAAATTTGAGACTGTAAAAAATAATTTTTTGAAAAATTTACTATATAAAAGGCAATCCTGGGCGTATTTAAAATTTGCGACAGTAAAAAACTATTTTTTTAAATATTTACAATAAAAAAGCAATCCTCGGAGTATTTAAAATTTGCGACAGTTAAAAATAATTTTTTGAAAATTTACTATAGAAAAGGCCATACTCGCCGTATTTAAAATTCGCGACAGAAAAAAATAACTTTTTGAAAAGTTTACAATAGAAAAGGCAATCCTCGGCGTATTTAAAATTTGCGACAGTAAAAGATGATTTTCTGAAAAGTTTACAATAGAAAAGGCAATCGTCGGCGTATTTAAAATTTGCGACAGTAAAAAATAATTTTTTGAAAAATTTACTATATAAAAGGCAATCCTGGGCGTATTTAAAATTTGCGACAGTAAAAAACTATTTTTTTAAATATTTACAATAAAAAAGGCAATCCTCGGCGTATTTAAAATTTGCGACAGTAAAAGATAATTTTTTGAAAAGTTTACAATAGCAAAGGCAATCGTCGGCGTATTAAAAATTTGCGACAGTTAAAAATAATTCTTTGAAAATTTACTATAGAAAAGGCCATATTCGCCGTATTTAAAATTTGCGACAGAAAAAAATAACTTTTTGAAAAGTTTACAATAGAAAAGGCAATCCTCGGCGTATTTAAAATTTGCGACAGTAAAAGATAATTTTTTGAAAAGTTTACAATAGAAAAGGCAATCGTCGGCGTATTTAAAATTTGCGAAAATAAACATAATTTTTTGAAAAATTTACTATAGAAAAGACAATCCTCGGCGTATTTAAAATTTGCGACAGAAAAAAATAACTTTTTGAAGAGTTTACAATAGAAAAGGCAATCCTGGGCGTATTTAAAATTTCCGACAGTAAAAGATAATTTTTTGAAAAGTTTACAATAGAAAAGGCAATCGTCGGCGTATTTAAAATTTGCGACAGTAAAAAATAATTTTTTGAAAAATTTACTATATAAAAGGCAATCCTGGGCGTATTTAAAATTTGCGACAGTAAAAAACTATTTTTTTAAATATTTACAATAAAAAAGCAATCCTCGGAGTATTTAAAATTTGCGACAGTTAAAAATAATTTTTTGAAAATTTACTATAGAAAAGGCCATACTCGCCGTATTTAAAATTCGCGACAGAAAAAAATAACTTTTTGAAAAGTTTACAATAGAAAAGGCAATCCTCGGCGTATTTCAAATTTGAGACTGTAAAAAATAATTTTTTGAAAAATTTACTATATAAAAGGCAATCCTGGGCGTATTTAAAATTTGCGACAGTAAAAAATTATTTTTTTAAATATTTACAATAAAAAAGGCAATCCTCGGCGTATTTAAAATTTGCGACAGTAAAAGATAATTTTTTGAAAAGTTTACAATAGAAAAGGCAATCGTCGGCGTATTAAAAATTTGAGACAGTTAAAAATAATTTTTTGAAAATTTACTATAGAAAAGGCCATACTCGCCGTATTTAAAATTTGCGACAGTTAAAAATAACTTTTTGAAAAGTTTACAATAGAAAAGGCAATCCTCGGCGTATTTAAAATTTGCGACAGTAAAAGATAATTTTTTGAAAAGTTTACAATAGAAAAGGCAATCGTCGGCGTATTTAAAATTTGCGACAGTAAAATATAATTTTTTGAAAATTTACTATAGAAAAAGCCATTCTCGCCGCATTTAAAATTTGCGACAGAAAAAAATGACTTTTTGAAAAGTTTACAATAGAAAAGGCAATCCTCGGCGTATTTAAAATTTGCGACAGTTAAAAATAATTCTTTGAAAATTTACTATAGAAAAGGCCATATTCGCCGTATTTAAAATTTGCGACAGAAAAAAATAACTTTTTGAAAAGTTTACAATAGAAAAGGCAATCCTCGGCGTATTTAAAATTTGCGACAGTAAAAGATAATTTTTTGAAAAGTTTACAATAGAAAAGGCAATCGTCGGCGTATTTAAAATTTGCGAAAATAAACATAATTTTTTGAAAAATTTACTATAGAAAAGACAATCCTCGGCGTATTTAAAATTTGCGACAGAAAAAAATAACTTTTTGAAGAGTTTACAATAGAAAAGGCAATCCTGGGCGTATTTAAAATTTCCGACAGTAAAAGATAATTTTTTGAAAAGTTTACAATAGAAAAGGCAATCGTCGGCGTATTTAAAATTTGCGACAGTAAAAAATAATTTTTTGAAAAATTTACTATATAAAAGGCAATCCTGGGCGTATTTAAAATTTGCGACAGTAAAAAACTATTTTTTTAAATATTTACAATAAAAAAGCAATCCTCGGAGTATTTAAAATTTGCGACAGTTAAAAATAATTTTTTGAAAATTTACTATAGAAAAGGCCATACTCGCCGTATTTAAAATTCGCGACAGAAAAAAATAACTTTTTGAAAAGTTTACAATAGAAAAGGCAATCCTCGGCGTATTTCAAATTTGAGACTGTAAAAAATAATTTTTTGAAAAATTTACTATATAAAAGGCAATCCTGGGCGTATTTAAAATTTGCGACAGTAAAAAATTATTTTTTTAAATATTTACAATAAAAAAGGCAATCCTCGGCGTATTTAAAATTTGCGACAGTAAAAGATAATTTTTTGAAAAGTTTACAATAGAAAAGGCAATCGTCGGCGTATTAAAAATTTGAGACAGTTAAAAATAATTTTTTGAAAATTTACTATAGAAAAGGCCATACTCGCCGTATTTAAAATTTGCGACAGTTAAAAATAACTTTTTGAAAAGTTTACAATAGAAAAGGCAATCCTCGGCGTATTTAAAATTTGCGACAGTAAAAGATAATTTTTTGAAAAGTTTACAATAGAAAAGGCAATCGTCGGCGTATTTAAAATTTGCGACAGTAAAATATAATTTTTTGAAAATTTACTATAGAAAAAGCCATTCTCGCCGCATTTAAAATTTGCGACAGAAAAAAATGACTTTTTGAAAAGTTTACAATAGAAAAGGCAATCCTCGGCGTATTTAAAATTTGCGACAGTAAAAGATAATTTTTTGAAAAGTTTACAATAGAAAAGGCAATTCTCGGCGTATTTAAAATTTGCGACAGTAAAAGATAATTTTTTGAATAGTTTACAATAGAAAAGGCAATCCTCGGCGTATTTAAAATTTGGACAGTAAAAGATAATTTTTTGAAAAGTTTACAATAGAAAAGGCAATCCTCGGCGTATTTAAAATTTGCGACAATAAAAGATAATTTTTTTCAAAATTTACTATAGAAAAGGCCATACTCGCCGTATTTAAAATTTGCGACAGTAAAAGATAATTTTTTGAAAAGTTTACAATAGAAAAGGCAATCCTCGGCGTATTTAAAATTTGCGACAGTAAAAGATAATTTTTTGAAAAGTTTACAATAGAAAAGGCAATCGTCGGCGTATTTAAAATTTGCGACAGTAAAAAATAATTTCTTGAAAAATTTACTATATAAAAGGCAATCCTGGGCGTATTTAAAATTTGCGACAGTAAAAAACTATTTTTTTAAATATTTACAATAAAAAAGGCAATCCTCGGCGTATTTAAAATTTGCGACAGTTAAAAATAATTTTTTGAAAATTTACTATACAAAAGGCCATACTCGCCGTATTTAAAATTCGCGACAGAAAAAAATAACTTTTTGAAAAGTTTACAATAGAAAAGGCAATCCTCGGCGTATTTAAAATTTGCGACAGTAAAAGATAATTTTTTGAAAAGTTTACAATAGAAAAGGCAATCGTCGGCGTATTTAAAATTTGCGAAAATAAACATAATTTTTTGAAAAATTTACTATAGAAAAGACAATCCTCGGCGTATTTAAAATTTGCGACAGAAAAAAATAACTTTTTGAAGAGTTTACAATAGAAAAGGCAATCCTGGGCGTATTTAAAATTTCCGACAGTAAAAGATAATTTTTTGAAAAGTTTACAATAGAAAAGGCAATCGTCGGCTTATTTAAAATTTGCGACAGTAAAAAATAATTTTTTGAAAAATTTACTATATAAAAGGCAATCCTGGGCGTATTTAAAATTTGCGACAGTAAAAAACTATTTTTTTAAATATTTACAATAAAAAAGCAATCCTCGGAGTATTTAAAATTTGCGACAGTTAAAAATAATTTTTTGAAAATTTACTATAGAAAAGGCCATACTCGCCGTATTTAAAATTCGCGACAGAAAAAAATAACTTTTTGAAAAGTTTACAATAGAAAAGGCAATCCTCGGCGTATTTAAAATTTGCGACAGTAAAAGATAATTTTCTGAAAAGTTTACAATAGAAAAGGCAATCGTCGGCGTATTTAAAATTTGCGACAGTAAAAAATAATTTTTTGAAAAATTTACTATATAAAAGGCAATCCTGGGCGTATTTAAAATTTGCGACAGTAAAAAACTATTTTTTTAAATATTTACAATAAAAAAGGCAATCCTCGGCGTATTTAAAATTTGCGACAGTAAAAGATAATTTTTTGAAAAGTTTACAATAGCAAAGGCAATCGTCGGCGTATTAAAAATTTGCGACAGTTAAAAATAATTCTTTGAAAATTTACTATAGAAAAGGCCATATTCGCCGTATTTAAAATTTGCGACAGAAAAAAATAACTTTTTGAAAAGTTTACAATAGAAAAGGCAATCCTCGGCGTATTTAAAATTTGCGATAGTAAAAGATAATTTTTTGAAAAGTTTACAATAAAAAAGGCAATCGTCGGCGTATTTAAAATTTGCGACAGTAAAAAATAATTTTTTGAAAATTTACTATAGAAAAGGACATTCTCGCCGTATTTAAAATTTGCGACAGAAAAAAATAACTTTTTGAAAAGTTTACAATAGAAAAGGCAATCCTCGGCGTATTTAAAATTTGCGACAGTAAAAGATAATTTTTTGAAAAGTTTACAATAGAAAAGGCAATCCTCGGCGTATTTAAAATTTGCGACAGTAAAAGATAATTTTTTGAGAAGTTGACAATAGAAAAAAGCAATCCTCGGCGTATTTAAAATTTCCGACAATAAAAGATAATTTTTTGAAAAGTTTACAATAGAAAAGGCAATCGTCGGCGTATTTAAAATTTGCGACAGTAAAAAATTGAAAAATTTACTATATAAAAGCCAATCCTCGGCGTATTTAAAGTTTGCGACAGTAAAAAATTATTTTTTTAAATATTTACAATAGAAAAGGCAATCCTCGGCAGTAGATATACTATGACAGTACCAGATCACTGTTTTAGCTTCCAGGATTTCACGACAGATGGCGCCACCGTCGCTAGGTGGTGTAAATCCATACTAAATGTGGGTTTGTGTCTTGTATGTCCTGGTTCATGTCTTGGATGTTGGGGATACGAGACCACTTTGGGGGATACGAGACCACTTTTAGCTCTCTCCAGCATAGGGAAATAGCATAGGATTTCGATTTTGTTTCTGAAGTTCGCTTATTTTTCATCTCGAATCTTGGGGATACGAGACCACTTTGGGGATACGAGACCACTTTTAGCTCTCTCCAGCATAGGGAAATAGCATAGGTTTTCGATTTTGTTTCTGGAGTTCGCTTATTTTTCATCTCAGACTCGTAGCCTCTAAGTTTTTCATCTCGAGTTTTGGGATACGAGATCACTTTCAGTTGTGAAGTGGTGGGAAGCTTTATTGATGGATTTTGTGTTGACTGCGCCCTAGCGGCATTAGTCGGTACTACGGTGTTCTTGGATAGATATGTGGTGCGCCTAAATGTAGGCTTTTGGTTTTGAACTTATATTAGTATTAATTAAAGTTAACGGTAGGAAATTTCTGTTCATGCCAATGGATTCTAGATGGGTGGTTTGTGAGGGGGTATTATAGTATAGGATAGGGAGGGGGGTAATGAAATTTTCATCAGAAATCCCCTACGGGCTCTGGTTTTCGAGATATTAGCGTATAAGTTATTTTTGTTCATGCCAATGGATTCTAGGTGATGTAGGGTGGGAGGGGGGACGAAATTCTCATCAGAAATCCTCTACCGGCTTGCCATTTCTTGAGTAAGGTTACCTAGCGGCATTAGCCGGAACTACTAGCATGCCTTGGTTTTGCTGTTTTCTGTTATTAGCGGGGAAGTTCTAGATATCAGCATGGTTTTGTTGTTTTCAAGTGCTGTTGTAGATATCAGCATCATTTGAATTTCGCAACATGATATCACCTTGGCTTGATGTTTTCTTATTATTATTGGGTCCTGGGGGTGCGTGTATTGAAAAGTAAGTAAGTCGGTACTTACATATGTTGTTCATCTCGGGCTTGGGGATACGAGATTACTTTCAGCACTCTCCAGCCCTAGGATATTTTTTGTCCATACCAATATTATTAGTACTAGTGGGGTAAAATTTTCATCAGAAATCCTCTACGGACTATGGTTCGAGGATATTAGCGATAAGTTCTAGATATCAGCATGACGTCATCTTGGTTTTGTTGTTTTCAAGTGCTGTTGTAGATATCAGCATCATTCGAATTTCACAACATGATATCACCTTGGCTTGATGTTTTCTTATTATTATTGGGTCCTGGGGGTGCGTGTATTGAAAAGTAAGTAAGTCGGTACTTACATATGTTGTTCATCTCGGGCTTGGGGATACGAGATTACTTTCAGCACTCTCCACCCCTAGGATATATTTTGTCCATGCCAATAGTATTAGTATTGGTGGGGTAAAATCTTCATCAGAAATCCTCTACGGGCTATGGTTCGAGGATATTAGCGATCTTACCTTCTCAGGTGTAATTAATATTAGTAGCTCAAAAACAAAAAAGCAACAACAACTATAACCTAAGTTGTGGATTATAGATTTGATGATATTAATCTGTCGGTGTTTTTTATAAACAAGATTGCACCATATGATCATATATCTAAAAATAGATCAGGCGAAGCTGATTGGGGCGAATGTAGGTAGATATGTTCACTTAGATAAGTAATGGAAATTAGTAAATGTGTAATTTTGCTCTTCAGGTGGAATGCTTCTGATTTTATTCCTTGCATAAACAAATTCGCACAGTCCAGCAAAGTAAACAAATTCGCAGTCGAATAATGTAAACAAATTCGCACAGCAGCCGAGTAAAGTAAACAAATTGAGCGATTTATGTAAGATTCCCAATTTCTTTAACTGAAAACAACAACAACCAATATTAATCTGTGGGATATGATGTCTTAGATGAGTAGTGGAAGATATACTTGAAAATTTCTTTTGCTGAAAAAAACAACAACAACAACAACAACTATTACACAAGTTGTGGTCTGTAGGTGTCTTTTATAAACAAGAGTGATCATGTTATGATATTCGATGTGTAAAAATTGATCACGGCTGCTCGGGATGGTAAGACACATGAAATCATTAGAAGTAATGGAAATTAAAGCATTAGAAAAGGTGGCCAGGTCGCTGGTAATTTGATATCTTGCGTAAACAAATATAGCCGAGTAAAGCAGGCAAATTGAGCGATTAATGTTTTTTTTTTTTTGTATCTAGGAGTTTGTATTGAAAAGTCTTTATGACGAATTGTTTTTTATTTTCAATAAAATTTCTCAATCAGTCACACTGTTATGAGATTTGATTGATTCCCCGATATCATACTTCACATGAAGCTGATAAGAATATGATAATTTTATCTTCATACTATTGGAGGCAGGTACATTGTTTACTTACCATTAAGTTGAGAGTGGGTTAAATTAAAAGCTTTAATAGACGAACGCTGTGTTATGATATTAATGTGGTATGATATGTTGTCTGAGGTGAGTAGTGGAAGTTGTATGGGAGCTATGAATAAGCAGTAAAATCCTAATCAGCAATCTCGCTGGATATGTGATAATTCTCCATGTCCATAGTGAAGATCGTGGTGGTGGGTTGAGAGTAGGTACTGTAAGTTATGTATTAAGTTAAAAGTTTTGCTGGATGGTATTTGGCATTTATCTCCTCGAAATGGTGTTGTATGAGGAAAGTATGTTCATCTGCAAACAACAAATTTGGCTGAAAGCGACACACGGTGTGAGCAATAATCATTTTTTTTTGCTTCAATTATTATTATTAAGCGACATTTGTCGCAGAAAATATATTAAGTCTAGTCTAGTCTAAAATATGTATTGTAAATAAAAATTGTATTATGGTTATAATGCCATTTATTGAAATAATTTGTTTTAATTACATTATAGCTTAAGTCTAAGGTCTTTTTTCTTTAGCTCAGGAAAGCCAGGATTTCATAGATATAGACTGATCCTTATAATGAATATTCCTTATGCCTTTAGACCAACATGACTTTAGAAGGTTCCTTGTGCACCATTTTCACAAATAACATCTCTCCGTCTTTACTTTTTGCAATCTTTGTTGGAATATCCTGATTTTTCGACCTGTTGGTAGGGGACAGTCGACTCGTTTTTGGATGAATAACTTTCTTCTTTATTTCTGGAAAGCATCGATTTCATAGATGTAGACTTAGCTTTATATGAATATTCTTTACTCCTTTCTTCCGTAGGCTTTAGAAGGTTTGTAGTGTCCTTAGAACTCATGTTGAAATTATTGCGTAATTAGCTTGCCAAGAAACAGTGATCTGTTTGGGTAAAGAGCAAAATATCAACTGAAAAAACAAGTTATGAAACTACTATTTATATGTATTTGACACATGGGCTTGAAGGCAACAATTTGTCCTTGACCTCTGGCGTCACCTTAACCTTTGAAACCGAAAGTGTCTGCTCTTGGGTTCACTTGGATGATGATGAGTAGTTCAAGTTGTATGGGAGATTATAATTAGCTGTGCTTCAAGTTCAATAGTGAAGACCGCGATGTGGAGAGTGGGTATTTGGAATGGTATAAGTCTATTAGGATATGGAAGCATTATTTATTCATCTTTAAACCTTACCATGAAAGTATTAGGTTGGGAGTGGATTAAATTAAATGTTTTGACGAAAGAAGGTGGAGTTATTATATTAATATAGTATAATATGTTATCTTAGATGAGTATATTGAGAGCTGTGAGTAATATGTGGAATATGTTGTAGATGAGTAGTGAAAGCTGAAAATGTAAGATTCCCAATTCCTTTACTGAAAAACAACAACAACAACTATAGCAAATCAATTTTTTCACAAAATATTTATTCACATCAAATTCATTATTTATTTTTATATCTTAAGTTATAAACTTTTTTTTCTTTGTTTCACATCCAAAAAGCGATCCAGAGCAAAAGTCTCCCATGATCCTTTTCTGTGTTAGGCTATGAGAGTTCGGCAGCAAAATCCCATGTTATTTCTTATCATCTGTCTTGCTCTAACACATTAGTAAGCTTTAGTGAACACCACAATTTGAAACCATCTCACTCGGAATTTGGTCATATACTTGCCAGCTGTGGATATGTATGTATGCAACACTGAAATCAATTAATGTAATATGTTGTGTAGTGTAAAAGAAAACCTTTCATGGGCGATATGGGGATTGAATCGATGTATGTTATGCACTAGATTGGTGTATATGTGCTTATTTGATTGAAGTAAAACAGTTTCACGGCTTCCTTACCAAGACTTAAATATATTCATAAAAACGTTGAATCGATGTCAAGAACATGTTAATACTATGAGCAGAGGAAATCGTGATCATTGCAGCATGTTATGAAATTCGATATCTAAAAATAGACCACATGAAGGTTATTGGGGTGGTAAAAAAGCATTAGGTTGAGAATAGCTTCAATTTAAGGCTTTGGTGAAAGAAGGCGGCATCAGTCAGTTTTGGTGAGCCTCAGCGATAGGTCAAATAAAAAAAAAATATCAACCGCGCTAATAAATGAAAGTTTTTCTAGTAAAAAGAGTGGTAAAAAACGGCATATGGGGAGCTGTATTGGACAGACTAAATCACCGAGATTGTTATTGAAAGCCACCAGTCGAGGTGGAGAAATTACTCAGCGTGTAAGAAAAAGTGATTTTGTAAAGTGGGAGGAAATGAGTTCAGTATTCACAGACAGAATTAGAGCTGGAATTATTGTAAATATAAACCATACAGATCCTAAGCTATTTATACATGATGCTGCTCATTTATTTATACGCCGTATTAAGAATATTTTAAAACGCCATCTCAATATTAAAGTTAATACAAAGTTGTGTGCTGATTTTGTTAAGAATATCGGTGACAATGAGGTTATAAACGATATTAAATATTTGCAAGCAAGAACTGCTCCAATCAATGTGGACGATAATTTAAATGAGTGGTATAAAGTTAACATTTTGGATTCAACACTCACTCAGCTGGATGAGTTTCAGAAAAAAGATAGTGGCTGGACATTGGAGTCCATTATACATTTAGCAGTACATATCAACAAATTTGAACAGCACCGAGGATCTTCGTATATACCTCTACCGAAGGAGATTGCTTTAAAGCAAGCTTGCATCAATGTAAAAAATAGTGATGAAGCATGCTTCACTTGGGCCGTAACATCAGCGCTATATCCTGCAAATGTTCACTCCGATAGGACCTCATCATATTCACATTATTCTACTGTGCTAAATTTAACTGGAATAACATTTCCTATGACGCTTAAGCAAATTAAACAATTTGAAGACCAGAACGATATATCAATAAACGTATTCATCCTAAAGAAAGAGCGTTCCTTCACCACTGTTCTAGTTAGACCAACGAAACATAATATGAAGCGACATGTGAATCTATTAATGATACAAAATAACTATGAGCAGGATGATGATGATGATGCTGCTGCTGATGATGATGATGATGACAGTACCAGGTTTCATTTCTGCTGGATTAAATATCTTTCACGGCTTGCATGGAAACAAGCTTCAAAACATAAGGCTAGATTGTATATATGCGATAGATGTTTGTTCTATTTTTATTCGGCTAAAGCATTAGCATCACATATTCCTGAATGTGAGAAACAAAAAATTTATCTTGAATTAAGGAATCCCAACCGTAAAATTAAATGTTAGTAGCACAACGGATACTCTACCATTGACAAACATTACTGAATTCCACCAGAGCAACAAGGAGCAGCCGCAGAAAACATATGACCTAATTCTAGTGTATTGTAAATAAAAAAAATGTATTACATATAGTTATAGTTCCATTTATTTAAGTAATTTGTTTTAATTGTATTATAGTCTAAGATATACATTATTGGAAAATAAAGAATATATTATAGTTATAGGTGTATTCAAATACGGAAGCCCAACAATAGAATGACACACTAAGAATTAAATGTTAATATTTTTTTAATAAATCGATAATGATATTTTATATATGTTATTCTTTTTATTCAATTTCCCTACTAAGTCCAGAACTCCTGAAAGTATTCTTTAATAATACTTGTCTACTACAGAGGGCTCGTAATCGGACGGTTGAACCTTTTACCCAGAATGCTAGGTTGAGCGTGAGCGTGAGAAAACACGTTGACACGTGGGCTTGACCTTGGCCTCTGGCATCACCTTTGAAACCGGAAGGGTATTTTGTCCTTGACCTTGATCCAGAAGTGTGTGTCTTGGCGGCTATAACCTTAATCAATTACGTCACAGGGGACTCTATACAGCTTTTCAAAACAAATTTGATAACAGATAAACAGATTTCAAACAGCTCTGATAACAGGTAAACAGCTTTTAAACAGGTCTGATAACAGCTTAACAGCTTTTCAAACAGCTCTGATAACAGCTTAACAGCTTTTCAAACAGCTCTGATAACAGCTTAACAGCTCTGATAACAGCTTAACAGCTCTGATAACAGCTTAACAGGTCTGATAACAGCTTAACAGCTCTGATAACAGCTCTGATAACAGCTTAACAGCTTTTTAAACAGGTCTGATAACAGCTTAACAGCTTTTCAAACAGCTCTGATAACAGCTTAACAGCTTTTAAATAGGTCAAATAACAGCTAAACAGCTTTTTATACAGGTCTGATAACAGCTTAACAGCTTTTCAAACAGCTCTGATAACAGCTTAACAGCTTTTCAAACAGCTCTGATAACAGCTTAACAGCTCTGATAACAGCTCTGATAACAGCTTAACAGCTTTTTAAACAGGTCTGATAACAGCTTAACAGCTTTTCAAACAGCTCTGATAACAGCTTAACAGCTTTTAAATAGGTCAAATAACAGCTAAACAGCGTTTTATACAGGTCTGATAACAGCTTAACAGCTTTTCAAACAGCTCTGATAACAGCTTAACAGCTTTTCAAACAGCTCTGATAACAGCTTAACAGCTTTTAAATTATAATAAATAACACGTTTTTATCTAGCCATCGATCTCGAATATATTCTGATAACTGTAGTTCGTTAAGGACTTGTCGACTCGATTTCACAAGAAGCAGTACGTCATCTAGTTGCCTGGCAGAAGTTTTCGGTTGGAAGAAGTACTCGGTTGGAGGTTCGCCTTCCCTCAGCCAGCGTGATTGACTGCGCAACACAAACTCCAAGCTGTGCTTGTAAGTTTGTGCTCCAAGTATTTATTTATTCTATTAAAATAAAGAATCAACACCGATTGGGAGAAGAGCTGCCATCCGATATACTTTGGACAACAAACTGGAAATTTGATACCCAGTTCGGTTGAAACTCGTTTCGATAAAGGATCGAATTTGGAGCTTACCAACATCCCACCGTTGACTAAGAAAAGGAAGTCAGCCTTTCTCTCTTGCCAATCGTGCCAGAATTCAATGAACTCATTGATAAACTGCTCTGAGTTGATGAATAGCCAGTACGCAGTTCTCCTTCAACTGGAGTGATGGTTGCCCCTACAAGAAGATGATCACGACCGGACACAATTCATGAGTGAAGCCAACGAAATGTTCTAGTATTCCAGGGGGGACGTAAAGTCTATCAATTCTCGAGCCCGCGAGACTTCCATGGATATTTCGCGAGACCCTCGTGTATGATCTAGTCATAGGATGCCTCAAACGACAGATATCCATAAGTCTGAAAACACTAACAAAATTCCTCAATCGAGCAGCATTGAGCTGTTAAGCTGTTATCAAAGATGTTTGAAAAGCTGTTAAGCTGTTATCAGACCTGTATAAAAAGCTGTTTAGCTGTTATTTGACCTATTTAAAAGCTGATAAGCTGTTATCAGAGCTGTTTGAAAAACTGTTAAGCTGTTATCAGACCTGTTTAAAAAGCTGTTAAGCTGTTATCAGAGCTGTTATCAGAGCTGTTAAGCTGGTATCAGAGCTGTTTAACTGTTATCAGAGCTGTTTGAAAATCTGTTAAGCTGTTATCAGAGCTGTTTGAAAAGCTGTTAAGCTGTTATCAGACCTGTATAAAAAGCTGTTTAGCTGTTATTTGACCTATTTAAAAGCTGTTAAGCTGTTATCAGAGCTGTTTGAAAAGCTTTTAAGCTGTTATTAGACCTGTTTAAAAAGCTGTTAAGCTGTTATCAGAGCTGTTATCAGAGCTGTTAAGCTGTTTGAAAAGCTGTTAAGCTGTTATCAGAGCTGTTTGAAAAGCTGTTAAGCTGTTATCAGACCTGCTTAAAAGCTGTTTACCTGTTATCAGAGCTGTTATAGCTGTTATAGCCGCCAAGACACACACTTCTGGATCAAGGTCAAGGACAAAATACCCTTCCGGTTTCAAAGGTGATGCCAGAGGCCAAGGTCAAGCCCACGTGTCAACGTGTTTTCTCACGCTCACGCTCAACCTAGCATTCTGGGTAAAAGGTTCAACCGTCCGATTACGAGCCCTCTGTAGTAGACAAGTATTATTAAAGAATACTTTCAGGAGTTCTGGACTTAGTAGGGAAATTGAATAAAAAGAATAACATATATAAAATATCATTATCGATTTATTATAAATTAAAAAAATATTAACATTTAATTCTTAGTGTGTCATTCTATTGTTGGGCTTCCTTATTTGAATACACCTATAACTATAATATATTCTTTATTTTCCAATAATGTATATCTTAGACTATAATACAATTAAAACAAATTACTTAAATAAATGGAACTATAACTATATGTAATACATTTTTTTTATTTACAATACACTAGAATTAGGTCATATGTTTTCTGCGGCTGCTCCTTGTTGCTCTGGTGGAATTCAGCAATGTTTGTCAATGGTAGAGTATCCGTTGTGCTACTAACATTTAATTTTACGGTTGGGCTCACACGGTTTCTCACATTCAGGAATATGTGATGCTAATGCTTTAGCCGAATAAAAATAGAACAAACATCTATCGCATATATACAATCTAGCCTTATGTTTTGAAGCTTGTTTCCATGCAAGCCGTGAAAGATATTTAATCCAGCAGAAATGAAACCTGGTACTGTCATCATCATCATCATCAGCAGCAGCATCATCATCATCATCCTGCTCATAGTTATTTTGTATCATTAATAGATTCACATGTCGCTTCATATTATGTTTCGTTGGTCTAACTAGAAGAGTGGTGAAGGAACGCTCTTTCTTTAGGATGAATACGTTTATTGATATATCGTTCTGGTCTTCAAATGGTTTAATTTGCTTAAGCGTCATAGGAAATGTTATTCCAGTTAAATTTAGCACAGTAAAATAATGTGAATATGATGAGGTCCTATCGGAGTGAACATTTGCAGGATATAGCGCTGATGTTACGGCCCAAGCGAAGCATGCTTCATCACTATTTTTTACATTGATGCAAGCTTGCTTTAAAGCAATCTCCTTCGGTAGAGGTATATACGAAGATCCTCGGTGCTGTTCAAATTTGTTGATATGTACTGCTAAATGTATAATGGACTCCAATGTCCAGCCACTATCTTTTTTCTGAAACTCATCCAGCTGAGTGAGTATTGAATCCAAAATGTTAACTTTATACCACTCATTTAAATTATCGTCCACATTGATTGGAGCAGTTCTTGCTTGTAAATATTTAATATCGTTTATAACCTCATTGTCACCGATATTCTTAACAAAATCAGCACACAACTTTGTATTAACTTTAATATTGAGATGGCGTTTTAAAATATTCTTAATACGGCGTATAAATAAATGAGCAGCATCATGTATAAATAGCTTAGGATCTGTATGGTTTATATTTACAATAATTCCAGCTCTAATTCTGTCTGTGAATACTGAACTCATTTCCTCCCACTTTACAAAATCACTTTTTCTTACACGCTGAGTAATTTCTCCACCTCGACTGGTGGCTTTCAATAACAATCTCGGTGATTTAGTCTGTCCAATACAGCTCCCCATATGCCGTTTTGTACCACTCTTTTTACTAGAAAAACTTTCATTTATTAGCGCGGTTGACATTTTTTTTTTATTTGACCTATCGCTGAGGCTCACCAAAACTGACTGATGCCGCCTTCATTCACCAAAGCCTTAAATTGAAGCCATTCTCAACCTAATGCTTTTTTACCACCCCAATAACCTTCATGTGGTCTATTTTTAGATATCGAATTTCATAACATGCTGCAATGATCACGATTTCCTCTGCTCATAGTATTAACATGTTCTTGACATCGATTCAACGTTTTTATGAATATATTTAAGTCTTGGTAAGGAAGCCGTGAAACTATTTTACTTCAATCAAATAAGCACATATACACCAATCTAGTGCATAACATACATCGATTCAATCCCCATATCGCCCATGAAAGGTTTTCTTTTACACTACACAACATATTACATTAATTCATTTCAGTGTTGCATACATACATATCCACAGCTGGCAAGTATATGACCAAATCCCGAGTGAGATGGTTTCAAATTGTGGTGTTCACTAAAGCTTCCTAATGTGTTAGAGCAAGACAGATGATAAGAAGTAACATGGGATTTTGCTGCCGAACTCTCATAGCCTAACACAGAAAAGGATCATGGGAGACATTTGCTCTGGATCGCTTTTTGGATGTGAAACACAGAAAAAAAAGTTTATAACTTAAGATATAAAAATAAATAATGAATTTGATGTGAATAAATATTTTGTGAAAAAATTGATTTGCTATAGTTGTTGTTGTTGTTTTTCAGTAAAGGAATTGGGAATCTTACATTTTCAGCTTTCACTACTCATCTACAACATATTCCACATATTACTCACAGCTCTCAATATACTCATCTAAGATAACATATTATACTATATTAATATAATAACTCCACCTTCTTTCGTCAAAACATTTAATATAATCCACTCCCAACCTAATACTTTCATGGTAAGGTTTAAAGATGAATAAATAATGCTTCCATATCCTAATAGACTTATACCATTCCAAATACCCACTCTCCACATCGCGGTCTTCACTATTGAACTTGAAGCACAGCTAATTATAATCTCCCATACAACTTGCACTACTCATCATCATCCAAGTGAACCCAAGAGCAGACACTTTCGGTTTCAAAGGTTAAGGTGACGCCAGAGGTCAAGGACAAATTGTTGCCTTCAAGCCCATGTGTCAAATACATATAAATAGTAGTTTCATAACTTGTTTTTTCAGTTGATATTTTGCTCTTTACCCAAACAGATCACTGTTTCTTGGCAAGCTAATTACCCAATAATTTCAACATGAGTTCTAAGGACACTACAAACCTTCTAAAGCCTACGGAAGAAAGGAGTAAAGAATATTCATATAAAGCTAAGTCTACATCTATGAAATCGATGCTTTCCAGAAATAAAGAAGAAAGTTATTCATCCAAAAACGAGTCGACTGTCCCCTACCAACAGGTCGAAAAATCAGGATATTCCAACAAAGATTGCAAAAAGTAAAGACGGAGAGATGTTATTTGTGAAAATGGTGCACAAGGAACCTTCTAAAGTCATGTTGGTCTAAAGGCATAAGGAATATTGATTATAAGGATCAGTCTATATCTATGAAATCCTGGCTTTCCTGAGCTAAAGAAAAAAGACCTTAGACTTAAGCTATAATGTAATTAAAACAAATTATTTCAATAAATGGCATTATAACCATAATACAATTTTTATTTACAATACATATTTTAGACTAGACTAGACTTAATATATTTTCTGCGACAAATGTCGCTTAATAATAATAATTGAAGCAAAAAAAAATGATTATTGCTCACACCGTGTGTCGCTTTCAGCCAAATTTGTTGTTTGCAGATGAACATACTTTCCTCATACAACACCATTTCGAGGAGATAAATGCCAAATACCATCCAGCAAAACTTTTAACTTAATACATAACTTACAGTACCTACTCTCAACCCACCACCACGATCTTCACTATGGACATGGAGAATTATCACATATCCAGCGAGATTGCTGATTAGGATTTTACTGCTTATTCATAGCTCCCATACAACTTCCACTACTCACCTCAGACAACATATCATACCACATTAATATCATAACACAGCGTTCGTCTATTAAAGCTTTTAATTTAACCCACTCTCAACTTAATGGTAAGTAAACAATGTACCTGCCTCCAATAGTATGAAGATAAAATTATCATATTCTTATCAGCTTCATGTGAAGTATGATATCGGGGAATCAATCAAATCTCATAACAGTGTGACTGATTGAGAAATTTTATTGAAAATAAAAAACAATTCGTCATAAAGACTTTTCAATACAAACTCCTAGATACAAAAAAAAAAAAACATTAATCGCTCAATTTGCCTGCTTTACTCGGCTATATTTGTTTACGCAAGATATCAAATTACCAGCGACCTGGCCACCTTTTCTAATGCTTTAATTTCCATTACTTCTAATGATTTCATGTGTCTTACCATCCCGAGCAGCCGTGATCAATTTTTACACATCGAATATCATAACATGATCACTCTTGTTTATAAAAGACACCTACAGACCACAACTTGTGTAATAGTTGTTGTTGTTGTTGTTGTTTTTTTCAGCAAAAGGAATTTTCAAGTATATCTTCCACTACTCATCTAAGACATCATATCCCACAGATTAATATTGGTTGTTGTTGTTTTCAGTTAAAGAAAATGGGAATCTTACATAAATCGCTCAATTTGTTTACTTTACTCGGCTGCTGTGCGAATTTGTTTACACTATTCGACTGCGAATTTGTTTACTTTGCTGGACTGTGCGAATTTGTTTATGCAAGGAATAAAATCAGAAGCATTCCACCTGAAGAGCAAAATTACACATTTACTAATTTCCATTACTTATCTAAATGAACATATCTACCTACATTCGCCCCAATCAGCTTCGCCTGATCTATTTTTAGATATGTGATCATATGGTGCAATCTTGTTTATAAAAAACACCGACAGATTAATATCATCAAATCTATAATCCACAACTTAGGTTATAGTTGTTGTTGCTTTTTTGTTTTTGAGCTACTAATATTAATTACACCTGAGAAGGTAAGATCGCTAATATCCTCGAACCATAGCCCGTAGAGGATTTCTGATGAAGATTTTACCACACCAATACTAATACTATTGGCATGGACAAAATATATCCTAGGGCTGGAGAGTGCTGAAAGTAATCTCGTATCCCCAAGCCCGAGATGAACAACATATGTAAGTAGCGACTAATGCCGCTAGGGGACCCTGCTCAAGAAATGGTGCTTGCACTCGAAAGAGCAACTGTTACTTTTACACGCACCCCCAGGACCCAATAATAATAAGAAAACATCAAGCCAAGGTGATATCATGTTGTGAAATTCGAATGATGCTGATATCTACAACAGCACTTGAAAACAACAAAACCATGCTGATATCTAGAACTTCCCCGCTAATAACAGAAAACAGCAAAACCAAGGCATGCCAGTAGTTCCGGCTAATGCCGCTAGGTAACCTTACTCAAGAAATGGCAAGCCCGTAGAGGATTTCTGATGAGAATTTCGTCCCCCCTCCCACCCTACATCACCTAGAATCCATTGGCATGAACAAAAATAACTTATACGCTAATATCTCGAAAACCAGAGCCCGTAGGGGATTTCTGATGAAAATTTCATTACCCCCCTCTCTATCCTATACTATAATACCCCCTCACAAACCACCCATCTAGAATCCATTGGCATGAACAAAAATTTCCTACCGTTAACTTTAATTATTACTAATATAAGTTCAAAACCAAAAGCCTACATTTAGGCGCACCACATATCTATCCAAGAACACCGTAGTACCGACTAATGCCGCTAGGGCGCAGTCAACGCCAAATCCATCAATAAAGCTTCCCACCCCTTCACAACTGAAAGTGATCTCGTATCCCAAAACTCGAGATGAAAAACTTAGAGGCTACGAGTCTGAGATGAAAAATAAGCGAACTCCAGAAACAAAATCGAAAACCTATGCTATTTCCCTATGCTGGAGAGAGCTAAAAGTGGTCTCGTATCCCCCAAAGTGGTCTCGTATCCCCAACATCCAAGACAAGAACCAGGACATCCAAGACACAAACCCACATTTAGTATGGATTTACACCACCTAGCGACGGTGGCGCCATCAGTCGTGAAATCCTGGAAGCTAAAACAGTGATCTGGTACTGTCATAGTATATCTACTCTCGGCGTATATAAAATTCGCGACAGTTAAAAATTATTTTTTGAAAAATTTACAATAGAAAAGGCATTCCTCGGGGTATTTAAAATTTGCGAAAATAAACATATTTTTTTGAAAAATTTACTATAGAAAAGACAATCCTCGGCGTATTTAAAATTTGCGACAGTAAAAAATATTTTTTTGAAAAATTTACTATAGAAAAGGCCATACTCGCCGTATTTAAAATTTGTGACAGTAAAAAATAATTTTTTGAAAAATTTACTATAGAAAAGGCAATCCTCGGCATATTTAAAATTTGCGACAGAAAAAAATAACTTTTTGAAAAGTTTACAATAGAAAAGGTAATCCTCGGCGTATTTAAAATTTGCGACAGTAAAAGATAATTTTTTGAAAAGTTTACAATAGAAAAGGCAATCGTCGGCGTATTTAAAATTTGCGACAGTAAAAAATAATTTTTTGAAAATTTACTATAGAAAAGGACATTCTCGCCGTATTTAAAATTTGCGACAGAAAAAAATTATTTTTTTAAATATTTACAATAGAAAAGGCAATCCTCGGCGTATTTAAAATTTGCGACAGTAAAAGATAAGTTTTTGCAAAGTTTACTATAGAAAAAGCAATCCTCGGCATTTTTAAAATTTGCGACAGTAAAAAATTGTTTATTGAGAAGTTTACTATAGAAAAGGCGATACTCGCCGTATTTAAAATTTGCGACAGTAAAAACAATTTTTTGAAAAATTTACTATAGAAAAGGCAATCCTCGGCGAATTTAAATTTGCCACATTAAAAAATAATTTTTTGTAAAATTTACAATAGAAAAGGCAATCCTCGGCGTATTTAAAATTTGCGAGAGTAAAAAATTATTTTTTGAAAAATTTACTATAGAAAAGGCAATCCTCGGCGTATTTAAAATTTGCGACAGTGAAAAATTCTTTTTTGAAAAATTTACAATAGAAAAGGCAATCCTCGGCGTATTTAAAATTTGCGACAGTAAAAAATAATTTTTTGAAAAATTTACTATAGAAAAGGCAATCCTCGGCATATTTAAAATTTGCGACAGTAAATAATTATTTATTGCGAAATTTACTATAGAAAGGGCGATACTCGCCGTATTTAAAATTTGCGACAGTAAAAGATAATTTTTTGAAAAGTTTACAATAGAAAAGGCAATCGTCGGCGTATTTAAAATTTGCGACAGAAAAAAATAACTTTTTGAAAAGTTTAGAATAGAAAAGGCAATCCTCGGCGTATTTAAAATTTGCGACAGTAAAAGTAAAATGTACTGCCCGTAGTCAGAACGTACACGCAATAAATGATTAAGTGACTGAAATGAATGCACTGGTATAAAGGTAGTGGTTTTATTCGTTTATTCACTGCACTAAATGTTTCGAGTTCAATAAATACGATAACTGGAAAACTACAAGATATGTATATCTATTTTTTATAATATAAGAAGCTGAAACCAAGACGTTTAATAAATAATTAATATATAGAAATTTGTTTTATTCAACTGTAGCAATTGACTTGTACTCACCTGATCGATATGTAGCAGCTGATTTACTTGACCTTTTATTTGACTGAGGTGTGGGATGAGGATATTCTATATTGCAGTCGATACCCGCAATAAAGTGGATTTGTTAGGAATTGTCTTATTACAATCGAGACCCGCAATAAGACTCTTTATTACAGTCGAAACCCGCAATAAAGTGTTTTGTGTTAGTGATTTTCTTACTACAGTCGAGACCCGCAGCAAGAATCTTTATTACAGTCGAGACCCGCAATAAAGTGTTTGAGTTAGTAATTGTCTTACTACAGTCGATACCCGCAGTAAGACTCTTTATTACAGTCGATACCCGCAATAAAGTGGTTTTGTTAGTAATTGTCTTATTACAGTCGAGACCCGCAATAAGACTCTTTATTACAGTCGAGACCCGCAATAAAGTGGTGTGAGTTAGTAGATTTCTTATTACAGTCGAGACCCCCAATAAGAAACTTTATTACAGTCGAGACCCGCAATAAAGTTATTTGTTAGTAATATATTATCTCAGTCGAGACCCGAGATAATATTCTTTAAGTCAGTCGAGACCCGACTTAAAGTGAATGTGAGTATATATCTTAACTTCAGTCGAGACCCGAAGAAAGATTCTTTATTTCCGTCGAGAACAGAAATAAAGTGTATTGTTAGTAATAATTTTTATTGCAGTCGCTACCCACAATAAAAAACTTTTAATTTAATCGCTATCTAAAATAAAATCCTTAATCCAGTCGGTACCCAGAAAAAGAATATTTTATTTTAGCCGTCAATTAAACAAAGTATTTAATTTAGTAATAAAATATAACACTAGGAAAAATCACTAGGAAATAACACAAAGGAATAAATTGCCAAGTTAATCACTGCACTGCTAAATCACAAAAGAGATCGAATCAAGTCAAACTGCTGTTTATAGAGCCAGAGTTTGCGCACGGCACCAAAGAACGGTAGTCAACGGCGCGTGGCAACAGTATTGGCATAGCAACAACTTGCATAGCAACAATAACCTGACCTAGCAACTGCACTTCATCATTGATTCATAAAGTGTTACCATTTTAGTTATTGTTGTTAACAAGCTGCACTCAACTTATGAATATAAAAAATATTTTGCGTAAATTCAATTTATTCCTAATCCAGTGTAGTATAAATGTTAATAACAACTAAATCTTTCACATTTTGTTGAATAAGAAAGTTTACTTACCCGACAAAATTTGTAAATTCCTAAAACCAACACCTCCAGCCGACCCCGACGCAGCCAGAAGCAGCACACACGATTTGCTGCACATCTCACTCTTCTGCTGCGCAGTAATTTCTCGTGTAATGGCGGAACCTGGTTCGTAATGAGAATTCTTGTATTTCGATACCGTGGTGGCCATACTTGTTGCTGTCCAGCTGACTTGAGCTGACAGCAGCAATTTGTTTACAGAAGGATTTTGCTTCGTGGGATTACTGCGATTAATTAGGTAAGAAAATTTATGATTTAAATAAAAGGATTTGATTCTTTGTGGTCCGTTTTTTTGTTTCTTTTTCAGGTTTGAAGATCTGAGTCAGGAGCCCAGTCCTGAACATACTGCCCCCCGTTGAAAGGTTGGAATGCCTTTCAATTATATGTTGATCACTCCAGCTGGTGTTAATATATGTAGTGTTAATCTATCCTTTTATATATTTTAGAGCAATAAACTATTTTGTATAGCACATTCTATATGTCGTAATTTTGCTACAAACAAAAGAGATGTGAAAAATGGTTGGAAGACGAAACCAAGAGATTTTGCAAGCGACGTGGCCCCAAATACGTCCACGCAGAGTCGAAGTGAAATTGAGGAAGCCCCGGTAGTTATATTAAAGGAAACGAAATGACAGGTTTCTAGAATGGAAACTAAGAAAATCCTTTTGTAATATTTTATTTAAGAATTTTAATGTGTCCATCCTTTAATAGCCGCACGTTATAACGGGTTCCATCCTTGGTTGTCACTCGTTGCTTTCGTTTCTTCGATTTGATTAAAGCATCCCATGAGATGGTGATGTCCTCTATGTCTCCCGTCTGGTTGTCCGTCACGATTAAGTGCAAATCATTGTTTTGCTCTGTGGCAGGTACTACCACAATGTCCTCCAGAATCTTAATCTTGGGCGATGAAGATGTCTGATGGGCTTCATTCACTATCGGTTCGGATCCAGATTGTCCTGGAGCTGGCTCTAGCTGAGGCGACCGACCTGGCGAATGCGGTGGAGAATCCGTGATGTCAATCACCTCCGATTCTTCCACTTGCAGGAAGTTGAGCCGTCTGCCTATTTTTCGTATCCGCTCTTCTGCCTTTAGTTGGTTTAGTTGCTTCTCCAACTCCCAAATTTTCTTCACCTCGCACTCTATGGACTTGCCCGGTGTTGGCGGCGAGTTGGTAGCTTCCTTATCAAATTTGTTGGATGATTCCATTTTGCCTTTTTAAAACTCTGGGCTAAACTGTGGCTTGTGAAATGACGAGCTCGCTATTTAAAAAAGACTAACGGGTTCTCTTAACTATTCATGATCAGGCTGGGCATTTACATTGAAACAAATTTGCAGAGACGAAATTTGTTTTTCAATTTACTGGTCCGTCATGATACATTGTAGCGATACAATTTCAATCACTCTAGTGAAGAATGCACTTTGATGTAAACAATGGATGTACATACATACATAGGTGCATACAATTGTGACGATTGGAATTTCAATAGATTATTGAAATTTCGAAAAAAAAAATTAATTTTTTTACGAAAATAAATGTTTTGTTAGCTAATGTAACGGTTTGCATGTTATTGTAAGGCAAGAATGCGCTTTTATGGTTAGGAAATAAATTGAAATTTTGCATGGGTATGAAAATTTTGTAAAAACGAAAATAAATTTGATTATGAGGATATAAATGCTTCTTTGGATATTTTGTTTAAAATAAATAAAAAAAAAAAATAAAAAATATGTATGTTTACAGGGAAGTTAGTTTGATGGGATAATGTGACCTTTGGGTTTTAAGAATAATCATATAATCTTGATTGTTGTGATGATTAATCGTTGAGAGCGTAATTCAGTTTAAAGGAAGAATAGCAAATTTTGTTATTGGCCTTTTTAGGACTCCATTCTTCGTTTTTATACTAACAACTCTTACCAGCTGATCAGCTCCTGGATGTAATTCAACGATTCGTCCCAATATCCAGCGACATGCTGGTAAATTGGGTTCTTTTATAACCACCAAATCTCCTATTTTGGGATTGGAGACTGGGGTATGCCATTTTGGTCTATTTTGCAATGAGTTTAAATAATCATTGGACCATTTATGCCAGAACTGTTGCTGTAAGGCTTGTAGATAATTCCATCGTGTTAATGATGAAACATTCTTGTTGATCATTGGCTCTGGAGGAGTGACAAATGAGTTACCTATTAAAAAATGTCCTGGTGTTAAAATAATTAAGTCCTCTGGATCCTCTGATATGGGGCATAATGGCCTAGAGTTTAAGCAAGCTTCGATTTGAGCTAACACGGTTGAGAATTCTTCATACGTGAGTGCAGAATTTCCTAGTATGCGCTTTAAATGAAATTTAGTCGATTTCACTCCCGCTTCCCATAATCCGCCAAAATGTGGAGCTGAGGGCGGATTAAAATGCCACCTAGTTCCATCTTCTGCTACCCTTCCTGCCATTTCTTCGCTAGCCTGTTTTATCACATTTTTGAGATCCTTTTGCAAAGTTTTGTCGGCTCCAACGAAGTTGGTTCCCCAATCGGAATATATATCGGTGCAAAGTCCTCGTCGACTAGAAAAGCGACGGAATGCTGCGATGAAAGCTGCTGTGGTGAGATCGGAGACTGGCTCTATATGGATGGCTGTAGCGGCCATGCAGATAAAAATGCATATATAACCTTTATAAAAACGATTGCCTCGATGTTTTGACATTTTCAAATTTATGGGGCCAGCATAATCAACACCAGTTTGTTGGAAAGGTCTGGATATGTTAACTCTTGATGCGGGGAGGTTTCCCATGATTTGATTCTTATTGGAAGCGGATTGTTTAAAACAGGTAACACATTTATGTAAAACATGTTTGACGGTTTTTCGTCCTTGTGGTATCCAAAATTTGTTTCTTATTGTTGATAGAACCAATTGCATACCTCCGTGTAATGTTTTCATATGATAGTAATTAATTATTAGTACTGTCAAGTTGCTTTCTTTCGGCAGTATTATTGGATGTTTTTAGTCGTAGGAAATATTGGCGTTTTGTAATCGGCCACCCACACGCAATATATCCTGATCATCTAAAAATGGAGTTAAAGGTAAGATTTTACTTTTGGCATCTAGTGAGATGCCTGCTTTTAATTGCTTGATTTCGTGTTCGAACGCAATTCGTTGAATAAGCATAATAAGCAGATGTTTCGCTTGAGTCATTTCTATAGGTTTTAATTGAACTGAATTATGCTGGTAATTCTGAGTTATATTTGTAGCCTTCTTGCGGCAATGATTGATAAATCTTATACAATATGCAGTAATTCGTTGCAACTTTACAAATTAACTCATTGATATCTACATACGTGGTTACATAGCACACTCGTTTTTGTTCCGAGTCTACATTACTGTCGTTCAAAATATTTGTATGAGGCCAATTTTCCTCCGAGTTTAGCAGCCACTGAGGTCCGTGCCACCATAACTCCTGGGAGCTTAAAGATGCAGGTTCAATGCCTCTGGAGTTGCATTCAGCAGGATTATCAGCAGACCGCACGTGACGCCATGCCTGGATATCAGTTAGGGCCTGGATTTCTGCAATCCTGTTCGCTACGTATGTTTTGTATTTATTTGGGTGATTGCGTATCCACGCTAAGACTATGGAAGAGTCTGTCCAAGCGAATATGGGCGTATTGATCATATTTAAATCTGTTTTAACACGATTTATAAGCCGAGCTAACAGTACTGCTCCACATAACTCAAGACGAGGAAGCGTGATCGGTTTAACGGGTGCTATTTTTGTTTTTGCCATTAGTAAATTGACATGGACACGGCCCTCTTCATCGATGGCCCTGATGTATACGGCAGCCGAATAGGCTTGGTTGGATGCGTCGGAAGATCCATGTAATTGGCAAGTCGCTAAATCACTAGTTGTAAAAATCCAACGTGGTATTTGAATTTCGCTAATGTAACTTAACTTTGTTTTGAATTGTCGCCAATGCATATCAATGGATGCAGGAATTGGATCGTCCCATGAGCATCCAGAAAGCCATAAGGTTTGCATCAGAATCTTAGCTGTCACTATAATTGGAGATATCCAACCTAGTGGATCAAAGAGTGTCGGAATTTCTGACAACACAGAACGCTTTGTAGAAATGCGATCTGCGAACTGTTTATATTGCAAGGTAAAATGATCTACACCTGGGTGCCAATGTATGCCCAGGGTTTTTATAGATTCATCACTTGCGAACCGTAATGGAAGTTGTACTTCCCTGTGTTCTTCTGGGATGCTTAATAGGAGATCTGATGAATTACTGACCCATTTTCTCAAATTGAATCCTGCTGACGACAAGATGTTTATAAGCTGCGTTTGTATTTCCAAGGCTTCACCGATGGAATCTGCTCCAGTGAGGAGATCATCAACATAGAATTCACGTGGTATAATTTTTGCAGCCACAGGGTATTTAGTAGCTTCATAACTTGCTAACTGATGAAGGGTTTTAATTGCTAAGTAAGGAGCTGGTGTTGTGCCAAATGTAACCGTAGTTAATTTGTATTCTTTGATCACTTCATTAGGATTATTTCTCCAAAGTATCCTTTGATAATTTTGATCTGCAGGCTGAACATTGATCATCCGATACATCTTCTCTATGTCGGCTGACATAGCGTATTTGTAGTTTCGCCATCTAAGTAACGTTGTGAAGAGTTCAGATTGTAGTACTGGGCCTGTATGCAACTGTTCGTTTAAACTTTTCCCATTGGAGGATTTAGCCGAGGCATCGAAGACAACTCGAACTTTGGTAGTTGTACTGTCTTTAATAACGGCGTGGTGTGGAAGATAATAGCATTTATCTTTATCAACTTCTTCGTCAACTGTTGTCATGTGCCCTAATGATTGATATTCATTAATGCAGGCTTTGTATTCCTGACTGAGCTCAGGATTTTGCTGTAATTTGTGCTCTAAGCTGTAAAATCTCCGTAAAGCCATGCTACGCGAGTTGCCTAAGCTTGGACTATCTTGTATAAAGGGCAAACGGACTTCATATCTGCCGTTTGCATTTCGATAGTGAGTTTTTTCGTAGAACTTTTCACAATCGTGGTCGGCCTTAGACAGTTGTCTTCCAGGTAACAGTTCTTCGGTTTCCCAAAATCTTCGAAGGAGTTTATCAAGTGAGGACTCTTCCTCATAATGAGCGTGTGCTGTTAAGACAGACGCTTTAGGACTTGTGAACGTATTGTTGATATTTCCAAAAAGAATCCAACCTAGCGTACTGTTTTGCGCGATTCGTGTTCCTGGAGGACCTTTTCGTAATCCTTCCAAGAGAATTTCTCCGTATGCATCCGCTCCTAAGAGCAGGTCGATTTTTCCTGGTTTGAAAAAATATGGATCGGCGAGTTGCAGGTTTCGTACATGACTCCATTTCTTGTTTGGAATGGTGGACGGAGGTAATATGTCTGTTATAGTATTTACAACCAGGGCATTGATCGTAGTTACCTTGTTCGATGATGAATAAGGGTGAATTTGTATTGTTGCCTGTTTTATCACATTCATAGCTTCTGACTTTCCTAAGCCAGTGATTTGTACTGACATATTCCTAGTTGGTAATTGTAGTTTTCGTGCGGCTGCCTGCGTAATGAATGTGACTTGCGAGCCTGAGTCTATTAAAGCACGCAATGTGAGTACGGTGCCCTTTTTTGAAGACACTTTGAGCAATGCTGTGGCAAGCAATGCTTGTGTTGTTCTTGTTGATTGATTCGCGTGAAGCGTGTGCATATTAGATGTAGAAGGTGAAGGTTGAGCTTGTGAATTCCGGTTTTCTGATGCTTTGATCAAACCCGGTGGAGATGCGTTATTCCTATGGAGTATGGAATGATGTTTCCTTCCACATCGCTGACACGTAAATTTGCTTGAGCAAAATTTCGAGTTGTGACCTTTTGAAAGGCAGTTAATGCACAAGTTGTTTGACGTGACAATTTTAAATCTTGCGTCTACGTCTTGTTTAATAAATTTTGGACATTTGAATATCCGATGTTGCTCTTTGCAAATTATACATCTGTCACCAGATGATGAAAGGTGAGTGGATGCTCTTGAAATTTGAGCTGGTTTGTTTACGGAATATGGTTTTGTATCTGAGATTGCTTCTAGAGTTCGGAATCTCGTCTCTAGAAAAGCCTTTAAAGATTTCAGTGTAGGAAGTTCATTTGTACAATTAACTTCTTGTTCCCATAAGCGATGCGTCTCTGCTGGTAAACATTGCACCAGCATGTAAATCAGGATTGTATCCCAGTGTTTAGTGGGGACTTCCAATGCTTCGAGTTCATAAATACATTCTGACGATTTGTCTAGCACAATTTTTATTGCCTTGGCTGACTCGTGTGTTGCTTTAGGTAGATTAAGTAGAATTTTTAGCTGAGCATTAATTAATACTCGCTTATTGTCATACCTATTGAGCAATATCTTCCATGCGTTGTCGTAACTCGCATTGGTCATTGGAAGCTGACGCAACAAATGTTCTGCTTCTCCAGAAATATTCGATTTTAAATAATGTAATTTCTGCACTGAAGATAACGCAGAATTTGTATGCACCAGTGACTGGAATAAATCGCGAAACGACCTCCATGACTCATATGACCCTGAGAACTTTGGGATTGTGATGCTAGGTGACCTCAGATACGAAGAAGATTCATTCTCCGTGCTTGGTTTTGAATCTACTTTTGTTTCGAATGCATTTAGTGCATCTCTGAGAATACCTCGAAACGTGTAGTATGGATCTTCCACGCTTGAAAACTGATCTGTTGCAAAATAATCGTATTTTTGCAATTCGCTATCTTCTAAAGCCTGAGTAGCTTGGAGAATCGTATAATGCGTATTTTTATAGTCGGACCAAATTTCGTTTAGGGCGATTAACCGCTCAGAAATAAGTCCTCTTGTTCGTTTTTCTACATCAGTATTTTTGTAGTTATTGAACGATTTTTGGAATATTTGAGCTGAGGTGGCTTGATTAGCGAGAAGTTTTTGCAGTGTAGCCATGTTTGAAAATTTAAGAATATATACCACTAGACTTTAAATCTGGATACGAAGGACCATAAAATGTACTGCCCGTAGTCAGAACGTACACGCAATAAATGATTAAGTGACTGAAATGAATGCACTGGTATAAAGGTAGTGGTTTTATTCGTTTATTCACTGCACTAAATGTTTCGAGTTCAATAAATACGATAACTGGAAAACTACAAGATATGTATATCTATATTTTATAATATAAGAAGCTGAAACCAAGACGTTTAATAAATAATTAATATATAGAAATTTGTAGCAATTGACTTGTACTCACCTGATCGATATGTAGCAGCTGATTTACTTGACCTTTTATTTGACTGAGGTGTGGGATGAGGATATTCTTTATTGCAGTCGATACCCGCAATAAAGTGGATTTGTTAAGAATTGTCTTATTACAGTCGAGACCCGCAATAAGACTCTTTATTACAGTCGATACCCGCAATAAAGTGTTTTGTGTTAGTGATTTTCTTGCTACAGTCGAGACCCGCAGCAAGAATCGTTATTACAGTCGAGACCCGCAATAAAGTGTTTGAGTTAGTAATTGTCTTACTACAGTCGATACCCGCAGTAAGACTCTTTATTACAGTCGATACCCGCAATAAAGTGGTTTTGTTAGTAATTGTCTTATTACAGTCGAGACCCGCAATAAGACTCTTTATTACAGTCGAGACCCGCAATAAAGTGGTGTGAGTTAGTAGATTTCTTATTACAGTCGAGACCCGCAATAAGAAACTTTATTACAGTCGAGACCCGCAATAAAGTTAATATATTATCTCAGTCGAGACTCGAGATAATATTCTTTAAGTCAGTCGAGACCCGACTTAAAGTGAATGTTAGTATATATCTTAACTTCAGTCGAGACCCGAAGAAAGATTCTTTATTTCCGTCGAGACCAGAAATAAAGTGTATTGTTAGTAATAATTTTTATTGCAGTCGCTACCCACAATAAAAAACCTTTAATTTAATCGCTATCTAAAATAAAATCCTTAATCCAGTCGGTACCCAGAAAAAGAATATATATATATATATATATATATAAAAATATATATATATATATATATAAACTGCTGTTTATATAACCAGAGTTTGCGCACGGCACCAAAGAACGGTAGTCAACGGCGCGTGGCAACAGTATTGGCATAGCAACAACTTGCATAGCAACAATAACCTGACCTAGCAACTGCACTTCATCATTGATTCATAAAGTGTTACCATTTTAGTTATTGTTGTTAACAAGCTGCACTCAACTTATGAATATAAAAAATATTTTGCGTAAATTCAATTTATTCCTAATCCAGTGTAGTATAAATGTTAATAACAACTAAATCTTTCACATTTTGTTGAATAAGAAAGTTTACTTACCCGACAAAATTTGTAAATTCCTAAAACCAACACCTCCAGCCGACCCCGACGCAGCCAGAAGCAGCACACACGATTTGCTGCACATCTCACTCTTCTGCTGCGCAGTAATTTCTCGTGTAATGGGGGAACGTGGTTCGTAATGAGAATTCTTGCATTTCGATACCGTGGTGGCCATACTTGTTGCTGTCCAGCTGACTTGAGCTGACAGCAGCAATTTGTTTACAGAAGGATTTTGCTTCGTGGGATTACTGCGATTAATTAGGTAAGAAAATTTATGATTTAAATACAAGGATTTGATTCTTTGTGGTCCGTTTTTTTGTTTCTTTTTCAGGTTGGAAGATCTGAGTCAGGAGCCCAGTCCTGAACAATAATTTTTTGAAAAGTTTACAATAGAAAAGGCAATCGTCGGCGTATTTAAAATTTGCGACAGTAAAAAATAATTTTTTGAAAATTTACTATAGAAAAGGCCATTCTCGCCGTATTTAAAATTTGC
The DNA here is from genome assembly GCA_963924295.1 of Dioctria rufipes. Taxonomy (NCBI): domain Eukaryota; kingdom Metazoa; phylum Arthropoda; class Insecta; order Diptera; family Asilidae; genus Dioctria; species Dioctria rufipes. Next base: position 31,576 of record CAWUPM010000369.1, read on the forward strand.
GACAGAAAAAAATTATTTTTTTAAATATTTACAATAGAAAAGGCAATCCTCGGCGTATTTAAAATTTGCGACAGTAAAAGATAATTTTTTGAAAAGTTTACAATAGAAAAGGCAATCGTCGGCGTATTAAAAATTTGCGACAGTTAAAAATAATTTTTTGAAAATTTACTATAGAAAAGGCCATACTCGCCGTATTTAAAATTCACGACAGAAAAAAATAACTTTTTGAAAAGTTTACAATAGAAAAGGCAATCCTCGGCGTATTTCAAATTTGCGACAGTAAAAGATAATTTTTTGAAAAGTTTACAATAGAAAAGGCAATCGTCGGCGTATTTAAAATTTGCGACAGTAAAAAATAATTTTTTGAAAAATTTACTATATAAAAGGCAATCCTGGGCGTATTTAAAATTTGCGACAGTAAAAAATTATTTTTTTAAATATTTACAATAAAAAAGGCAATCCTCGGCGTATTTAAAATTTGCGACAGTTAAAAATAATTTTTTGAAAATTTACTATAGAAAAGGCCATACTCGCCGTATTTAAAATTTGCTACAGAAAAAAATAACTTTTTGAAAAGTTTACAATAGAAAAGGCAATCCTCGGCGTATTTAAAATTTGCGACAGTAAAAGATAATTTTTTGAAAAGTTTACAATAGAAAAGGCAATCGTCGGCGTATTTAAAATTTGCGACAGTAAAATATAATTTTTTGAAAATTTACTATAGAAAAAGCCATTCTCGCCGCATTTAAAATTTGCGACAGAAAAAAATGACTTTTTGAAAAGTTTACAATAGAAAAGGTAATCCTCGGCGTGTTTAAAATTTGCGACAGTAAAAGATAATTTTTTGAAAAGTTTACAATAGAAAAGGCAATCCTCGGCGTATTTAAAATTTGCGACAGTAAAAGATAATTTTTTGAAAAGTTTACAATAGAAAAGGCAATCCTCTGCGTATTTAAAATTTGCGACAGTAAAAGATAATTTTTTGAAAAGTTTACAATAGAAAAGGCAATCCTCGGCGTATTTAAAATTTGCGACAGTAAAAGATAATTTTTTGAAAATTTACTATAGAAAAGGCCATACTCGCCGTATTTAAAATTTGCGACAGTAAAAGATAATTTTTTGAAAAGTTTACAATAGAAAAGGCAATCGTCGGCGTATTAAAAATTTGCGACAGTTAAAAATAATTTTTTGAAAATTTACTATAGAAAAGGCCATACTCGCCGTATTTAAAATTCACGACAGAAAAAAATAACTTTTTGAAAAGTTTACAATAGAAAAGGCAATCCTCGGCGTATTTCAAATTTGCGACAGTAAAAGATAATTTTTTGAAAAGTTTACAATAGAAAAGGCAATCGTCGGCGTATTTAAAATTTGCGACAGTAAAAAATAATTTTTTGAAAAATTTACTATATAAAAGGCAATCCTGGGCGTATTTAAAATTTGCGACAGTAAAAAATTATTTTTTTAAATATTTACAATAAAAAAGGCAATCCTCGGCGTATTTAAAATTTGCGACAGTTAAAAATAATTTTTTGAAAATTTACTATAGAAAAGGCCATACTCGCCGTATTTAAAATTTGCTACAGAAAAAAATAACTTTTTGAAAAGTTTACAATAGAAAAGGCAATCCTCGGCGTATTTAAAATTTGCGACAGTAAAAGATAATTTTTTGAAAAGTTTACAATAGAAAAGGCAATCGTCGGCGTATTTAAAATTTGCGACAGTAAAATATAATTTTTTGAAAATTTACTATAGAAAAAGCCATTCTCGCCGCATTTAAAATTTGCGACAGAAAAAAATGACTTTTTGAAAAGTTTACAATAGAAAAGGTAATCCTCGGCGTGTTTAAAATTTGCGACAGTAAAAGATAATTTTTTGAAAAGTTTACAATAGAAAAGGCAATCCTCGGCGTATTTAAAATTTGCGACAGTAAAAGATAATTTTTTGAAAAGTTTACAATAGAAAAGGCAATCCTCTGCGTATTTAAAATTTGCGACAGTAAAAGATAATTTTTTGAAAAGTTTACAATAGAAAAGGCAATCCTCGGCGTATTTAAAATTTGCGACAGTAAAAGATAATTTTTTGAAAATTTACTATAGAAAAGGCCATACTCGCCGTATTTAAAATTTGCGACAGTAAAAGATAATTTTTTGAAAAGTTTACAATAGAAAAGGCAATCCTCGGCGTATTTAAAATTTCCGACAGTAAAAGATAATTTTTTGAAAAGTTTACAATAGAAAAGGCAATCCTCGGCGTATTTAAAATTTGCGACAGTAAAAAATAATTTTTGAAAATTTACTATAGAAAAGGCCATACTCGCCGTATTTAAAATTTGCGACAGTAAAAGATAATTTTTTGAAAAGTTTACAATAGAAAAGGCAATCCTCGGCGTATTTAAAATTTCCGACAGTAAAAGATAATTTTTTGAAAAGTTTACAATAGAAAAGGCAATCGTCGGCGTATTTAAAATTTGCGACAGTAAAAAATAATTTTTTGAAAAATTTACTATATAAAAGCCAATCCTCGGCGTATTTTAAATTTGCGACAGTAAAAAATTATTTTTTTAAATATTTACAATAGAAAAGGCAATCCTCGGCGTATATAAAATTTGCGACAGTTAAAAATTATTTTTTGAAAAATTTACAATAGAAAAGGCATTCCTCGGGGTATTTAAAATTTGCGAAAATAAACATAATTTTTTGAAAAATTTACTATAGAAAGGACAATCCTCGGCGTATTTAAAATTTGCGACAGTAAAAAATAATTTTTTGAAAAATTTACTATAGAAAAGGCCATACTCGCCGTATTTAAAATTTGTGACAGTAAAAGATAATTTTTTGAAAAGTTTACAATAGAAAAGGCAATCGTCGGCGTATTTAAAATTTGCGATAGAAAAAAATAACTTTTTGAAAAGTTTACAATAGAAAAGGAATTCCTCGGCGTATTTAAAATTTGCGACAGTAAAAGATAATTTTTTGTAAAGTTTACAATAGAAAAGGCAATCGTCGGCGTATTTAAAATTTGCGACAGTAAAAGATAACTTTTTGAAAAGTTTACTATAGAAAAAGCAATCCTCGGCATTTTTAAAATTTGCGACAGTAAAAACTTGTTTATTGAGAAGTTTCCTATAGAAAGGGCGATACTCGCCGTATTTAAAATTTGCGACATTAAAATTATTTTTTGAAAAATTTACTATAGAAAAGGCAATCCTCGGCGTATTTAAATTTGCCACATTAAAAAATAATTTTTTGAAAAATTTACAATAGAAAAGGCAATCCTCGGCGTATTTAAAATTTGCGAGAGTAAAAAATTATTTTTTGAAAAATTTACTATAGAAAAGGCAATCCTCGGCGTATTTAAAATTTGCGACAGTAAAAGATAATTTTTTGAAAAGTTTAAAATAGAAAAGGCAATCCTCGGCGTATTTAAAATTTGCGACAGTAAAAGATAATTTTTTGAAAAGTTTACAATAGAAAAGGCAATCCTCGGCGTATTTAAAATTTGCGACAGTAAAAGATAATTTTTTGAAAATTTACTATAGAAAAGGCCATACTCGCCGTATTTAAAATTTGCGACAGTAAAAGATAAATTTTTGAAAAGTTTACAATAGAAAAGGCAATCCTCGGCGTATTTAAAATTTCCGACAGTAAGATAATTTTTTGAAAAGTTTACAATAGAAAAGGCAATCCTCGGCCTATTTAAAATTTGCGACAGTAAAAAATAATTTTTTGAAAATTTACTATAGAAAAGGCTATACTCGCCGTATTTAAAATTTGCGACAGTAAAAGATAATTTTTTGGAAAGTTTACAATAGAAAAGGCAATCCTCGGCGTATTTAAAATTTCCGACAGTAAAAGATAATTTTTTGAAAAGTTTACAATAGAAAAGGCAATCGTCGGCGTATTTAAAATTTGCGACAGTAAAAAATAATTTTTTGAAAAAATTACTATATAAAAGCCAATCCTCGGCGTATTTAAAATTTGCGACAGTAAAAGATTATTTTTTTAAATATTTACAATAGAAAAGGCAATCCTCGGCGTATATAAAATTTGCGACAGTTAAAAATTATTTTTTGAAAAATTTACAATAGAAAAGGCATTCCTCGGGGTATTTAAAATTTGCGAAAATAAACATAATTTTTTGAAAAATTTACTATAGAAAGGACAATCCTCGGCGTATTTAAAATTTGCGACAGTAAAAAATAATTTTTTGAAAAATTTACTATAGAAAAGGCCATACTCGCCGTATTTAAAATTTGTGACAGTAAAAAATAATTTTTTGAAAAATTTACTATAGAAAAGGCAATCCTCGGCGTATTTAAAATTTGCGACAGTAAAAAATAATTTTTTGAAAAATTTACTATAGAAAAGGCCATACTCGCCGTATTTAAAATTTGTGACAGTAAAAGATAATTTTTTGAAAAGTTTACAATAGAAAAGGCAATCGTCGGCGTATTTAAAATTTGCGATAGAAAAAAATAACTTTTTGAAAAGTTTACAATAGAAAAGGAATTCCTCGGCGTATTTAAAATTTGCGACAGTAAAAGATAACTTTTTGTAAAGTTTACAATAGAAAAGGCAATCGTCGGCGTATTTAAAATTTGCGACAGTAAAAGATAACTTTTTGAAAAGTTTACTATAGAAAAAGCAATCCTCGGCATTTTTAAAATTTGCGACAGTAAAAACTTGTTTATTGAGAAGTTTCCTATAGAAAGGGCGATACTCGCCGTATTTAAAATTTGCGACATTAAAATTATTTTTTGAAAAATTTACTATAGAAAAGGCAATCCTCGGCGTATTTAAATTAGCCACATTAAAAAATAATTTTTTGAAAAATTTACAATAGAAAAGGCAATCCTCGGCGTATTTAAAATTTGCGAGAGTAAAAAATTATTTTTTGAAAAATTTACTATAGAAAAGGCAATCCTCGGCGTATTTAAAATTTGCGACAGTAAAAGATAATTTTTTGAAAAGTTTAAAATAGAAAAGGCAATCCTCGGCGTATTTAAAATTTGCGACAGTAAAAGATAATTTTTTGAAAAGTTTACAATAGAAAAGGCAATCCTCGGCGTATTTAAAATTTGCGACAGTAAAAGATAATTTTTTGAAAATTTACTATAGAAAAGGCCATACTCGCCGTATTTAAAATTTGCGACAGTAAAAGATAATTTTTTGAAAAGTTTACAATAGAAAAGGCAATCCTCGGCGTATTTAAAATTTCCGACAGTAAGATAATTTTTTGAAAAGTTTACAATAGAAAAGGCAATCCTCGGCCTATTTAAAATTTGCGACAGTAAAAAATAATTTTTTGAAAATTTACTATAGAAAAGGCTATACTCGCCGTATTTAAAATTTGCGACAGTAAAAGATAATTTTTTGGAAAGTTTACAATAGAAAAGGCAATCCTCGGCGTATTTAAAATTTCCGACAGTAAAAGATAATTTTTTGAAAAGTTTACAATAGAAAAGGCAATCGTCGGCGTATTTAAAATTTGCGACAGTAAAAAATAATTTTTTGAAAAATTTACTATATAAAAGCCAATCCTCGGCGTATTTAAAATTTGCGACAGTAAAAGATTATTTTTTAAATATTTACAATAGAAAAGGCAATCCTCGGCGTATATAAAATTTGCGACAGTTAAAAATTATTTTTTGAAAAATTTACAATAGAAAAGGCATTCCTCGGGGTATTTAAAATTTGCGAAAATAAACATAATTTTTTGAAAAATTTACTATAGAAAGGACAATCCTCGGCGTATTTAAAATTTGCGACAGTAAAAAATAATTTTTTGAAAAATTTACTATAGAAAAAGGCCTTACTCGCCGTATTTAAAATTTGTGACAGTAAAAAATAATTTTTGAAAAATTTACTATAGAAAAGGCAATCCGCGGCATATTTAAAATTTGCGACAGTAAAAAATTATTTATTGAAAATTTACTATAGAAAAGGCCATACTAGCCGTATTTAAAATTTGCGACAGAAAAAAATAACTTTATGAAAAGTTTACACTAGAAAAGGCAATCCTCGGCGTATTTAAAATTTGCGACAGTAAAAGATAATATTTTGAAAGTTTACAATAGAAAAGGCAATCCTCGGCGTATTAAAATTTGCGACAGTAAAAGATAATTTTTTGAAAAGTTTACAATAGAAAAGGCAATCCTCGGCGTATTTAAAATTTGCGACAGTAAAAGATAATTTTTTGAAAATTTACTATAGAAAAGGCCATACTCGCCGTATATAAAATTTGCGACAGTAAAAGATAATTTTTTGAAAAGTTTACAATAGAAAAGGCAATCTCGGCGTATTTAAAATTTCCGACAGTAAAGATAATTTTTTGAAAAGTTTACAATAGAAAAGGCAATCGTCGGCGTATTTAAAATTTGCGAGAGTAAAATATAATATTTTGAAAAGTTTACAATAGAAAAGGCAATCGTCGGCGTATTTAAAATTTGCGAGAGTAAAATATAATTTTTTGAAAAGTTTACAATAGAAAAGGCCATACTCGCCGTATTTAAAATTTGCGACAGAAAAAAATAACTTTATGAAAAGTTTACACTAGAAAAGGCAATCCTCGGCGTATTTAAAAATTGCGAGAGTAAAATATAATATTTTGAAAAGTTTACAATAGAAAAGGCAATCCTCGGCGTATTTAAAATTTGCGACAGTAAAAGATAATTTTTTGAAAAGTTTTACAATAGAAAAGGCAATCCTCGGCGTATTTAAAATTTGCGACAGTAAAATATAATTTTTTGAAAAGTCTACTATAGAAAAGACAATCCTCGGCGTATTTAAAATTTGCGACAGTAAAAAATAATTTTTTGAAAAATTTACTATAGAAAAGGCCATACTCGCCGTATTTAAAATTTGCGGCAGTAAAAAATTATTTTTTTAAATATTTACAATTGAAAAGGCAATCCTCGGCTGATATAAAATTTGCGACAGTTAAAAATTATTTTTTGAAAAATTTACAATAGAAAAGGCATTCCTCGGGGTGTTTAAAATTTGCGAAAATAAACATAATTTTTTGAAAAATTTACTATACAAAGGACAATCCTCGGCGTATTTAAAATTTGCGACAGTAAAAAATAATTTTTTGAAAAATTTACTATAGAAAAGGCCATACTCGCCGTATTTTAAATTTGTGACAGTAAAAAATAATTTTTTGAAAAATTTACTATAGAAAAGGCAATCCTCGGCATATTTAAAATTTGCGACAGTAAAATATAATTTTTTGAAAATTTACTATAGAAAAGGCCATTCTCGCCGTATTTAAAATTTGCGACAGAAAAAAATAACTTTTTGAAAAGTTTACAATAGAAAAGGCAATCCTCGGCGTATTTAAAATGTGCGTCAGTAAAAGATAATTTTTTGAAAAGTTTACAATAGGAAAGGCAATCCTCGGCGTATTTAAATTTTGCGACAGTAAAAGATAATTTTTTGAAAAGTTGACAATAGAAAAGGCAATCGTCGGCGTATTAAAAATTTGCGACAGTTAAAAATATTTTTTTGAAAATTTACTATAGAAAATGCCATACTCGCCGTATTTAAAATTTGCGACAGAAAAAAATAACTTTTTGAAAAGTTTACAATAGAAAACGCAATCTTCGGCGTATTTAAAATTTGCGACAGTAAAAGATAATTTTTGAAAAGTTTACAATAGAAAAGGCAATCCTCGGCGTATTTAAAATTTGCGACAGTAAAAGATAATTTTTGAAAATTTACTATAGAAAAGGCCATACTCGCCGTATTTAAAATTTGCGACAGAAAAAAATAACTTTTTGAAAAGTTTACACTAGAAAAGGCCATACAAGCCGTATTTAAAATTTGCGACAGAAAAAAATAACTTTTTGAAAAGTTTACAATAGAAAAGGCAATCCTCGGCGTATTTAAAATTTGCGACAGCAAAAGATAATTTTTTGAAAAGTTTGCAATAGAAAAGGCAATCCTCGGCGTATTTAAAATTTGCGACAGTAAAATATAATTTTTTGAAAATTTACTATAGAAAAGGCCATACTCGCCGTATTTAAAATTTGCGACAGTAAAAGATAATTTTTTGAAAAGGTTTACAATAGAAAAGGCAACCCTCGGCGTATTTAAAATTTCCGACAGTAAAAGATAATTTTTTGAAAAGTTTACAATAGAAAAGGCAATCGTCGGCGTATTTAAAATTTGCGACAGTAAAAAATAATTTTTTGAAAAATTTACTATATAAAAGCCAATCCTCGGCGTATTTAAAATTTGCGGCAGTAAAAAATTATTTTTTTAAAGTTTTACAATAGAAAAGGCAATCCTCGGCGGATATAAAAATTTGCGACAGTAAAAAAATAATTTTTTGAAAAATTTACTATAGAAAAAGGCCATACTCGCCGTATTTAAAATTTGTGACAGTAAAAAATAATTTTTTGAAAATTTACTATAGAAAAGGCAATCCTCGGCATATTTAAAATTTGCGACAGTAAAAAATTATTTATTGAAAATTTACTATAAGAAAGGCCATACTCGACGTATTTAAAATTTGCCGACAGAAAAAAATAACTTTTGAAAATTTACACTAGAAAAGGCAATCCTCGGCGTATTTAAAATTTGCGACGGTAAAAAATAATTTTTTGAAAAATTTACTATAGAAAAGGCCATACAAGCCGTTTTAAAAATTTGCGACAGTTAAAAATAATTTTTTGAATATTTACTATAGAAAAGGCCATACTCGCCGTATTTAAAATTTGCGACAGAAAAAAAATAACTTTTGGAAAGTTTACAATAGAAAAGGCAATCCTCGGCGTATTTAAAATTTGCGACAGTAAAAGATAATTTTTTGAAAAGTTGACAAAAGAAAAGGCAATCGTCGGCGTATTAAAAAATTGGCGACAGTTAAAAATATTTTGTTGAAAATTTACTATAGAAAAGGCCATACTCGCCGTATTTAAAATTTGCGACAGAAAAAAATAACTTTTTGAAAAGTTTACAATAGAAAAGGCAATCCTCGGCGTATTTAAAATTTGCGACAGTAAAAGATAATTTTTTGAAAAGTTTACAATAGAAAAGGCAATCCTCGGCGTATTTAAAATTTGCGACAGTAAAAGATAATTTTTTGTAAAGTTTACTATAGAAAAGACAATCCTCGGCGTATTAAAATTTGCGACAGTAAAAAATAATTTTTTGAAAAATTTACTATAGAAAAGGCCATACTCGCCGTATTTAAAATTTGTGACAGTAAAAAAAAATTTTTTGAAAAATTTACTATAGAAAAGGCAATCCTCGGCATATTTAAAATTTGCGACAGTAAAAAATTATTTATTGAGAAATTTACTATAGAAAGGGCGATACTCGCCGTATTTAAAATTTGCGACAGTAAAAGATAATTTTTTGAAAAGTTTACAATAGAAAAGGCAATCGTCGGCGTATTTAAAATTTGCGACAGAAAAAAATAACTTTTTGAAAAGTTTACAATAGAAAAGGCAATCCTCGGCGTATTAAAATTTGCGAAAGTAAAAGGTAATTTTTTGAAAAGTTTACAATAGAAAAGGCAATCGTCGGCGTATTTAAAATTTGCGACAGTAAAAGATAATTTTTTGAAAAGTTTACTATAGAAAAAGCAATCCTCGGCATTTTTAAAATTTGCGACAGTAAAAAATTGTTTATTGAGAAGTTTACTATAGAAAGGGCGATACTCGCCGTATTTAAAATTTGCGACAGTAAAAATAATTTTTTGAAAAATTTACTATAGAAACGGCAATCCTCGGCGTATTTATATTTGCCACATTAAAAAATAATTTTTTGAATAATTTACAATAGAAAAGGCAATCCTCGGCATATTAAAAATTTGCGACAGTTAAAAATAATTTTTTGAATATTTACTATAGAAAAGGCCATACTCGCCGTATTTAAAATTTGCGACAGAAAAAAAATAACTTTTTGAAAAGTTTACAATAGAAAAGGCAATCCTCCGCGTATTTAAAATTTGCGACAGTAAAAGATAATTTTTTTGAAAAGTTGACAATAGAAAAGGCAATCGTCGGCGTATTAAAAATTTGCGGCAGTTAAAAATATTTTTTTGAAAATTTACCATAGAAAAGGCCATACTCGCCGTATTTAAAATTTGCGACAGAAAAAAATAACTTTTTGAAAAGTTTACAATAGAAAAGGCAATCCTCGGCGGATTTAAAATTTGCGACAGTAAAAGATAATTTTTTGAAAAGTTACAATAGAAAAGGCAATCCTCGGCGTATTTAAAATTTGCGACAGTAAAAGATAATTTTTTGAAAATTTACTATAGAAAAGGCCATACTCGCCGTATTTAAAATTTGCGACAGTAAAAAGATAATTTTTTGAAAAGTTTACAATAGAAAAGGCAATCCTCGGCGTATTTAAAATTTGCGACAGTAAAAGATAATTTTTTGAAAAGTTTACAATAGAAAAGGCAATCGTCGGCGTATTTAAAATTTGCGACAGTAAAAAATAATTTTTTGAAAAATTTACTATATAAAAGCCAATCCTCGGCGTATTTAAAATTTGCGGCAGTAAAAAATTATTTTTTTAAAGTTTTACAATAGAAAAGGCAATCCTCGGCGGATATAAAATTTGCGACAGTAAAAAATAATTTTTTGAAAAATTTACTATAGAAAAGGCCATACTCGCCGTATTTAAAATTTGTGACAGTAAAAAATAATTTTTGAAAAATTTACTATAGAAAAGGCAATCCTCGGCATATTTAAAATTTTGCGACAGTAAAAAATTATTTATTGAAAATTTACTATAGAAAAGGCCATACTCGACGTATTTAAAATTTGCGACAGAAAAAAATAACTTTTTGAAAATTTACACTAGAAAAGGCAATCCTCGGCGTATTTAAAATTTGCGACGGTAAAAAATAATTTTTTGAAAAATTTACTATAGAAAAAGGCCATACAAGCCGTATTAAAAAATTTGCGACAGTTAAAAATAATTTTTTGAATATTTACTATAGAAAAGGCCATACTCGCCGTATTTAAAATTTGCGACAGAAAAAAATAACTTTTTGAAAAGTTTACAATAGAAAAGGCAATCCTCCGCGTATTTAAAATTTGCGACAGTAAAAGATAATTTTTTGAAAAGTTGACAATAGAAAAGGCAATCGTCGGCGTATTAAAAATTTGCGGCAGTTAAAAATATTTTTTTGAAAATTTACCATAGAAAAGGCCATACTCGCCGTATTTAAAATTTGCGACAGAAAAAAATAACTTTTTGAAAAGTTTACAATAGAAAAGGCAATCCTCGGCGGATTTAAAATTTGCGACAGTAAAAGATAATTTTTTGAAAAGTTTACAATAGAAAAGGCAATCTCGGCGTATTTAAAATTTGCGACAGTAAAAGATAATTTTTTGAAAATTTACTATAGAAAAGCCCATACTCGCCGTATTTAAAATTTGCGACAGTAAAAGATAATTTTTTGAAAAGTTTACAATAGAAAAGTCAATCCTCGGCGTATTTAAAATTTGCGACAGTAAAAATATAATTTTTTGAAAAGTTTACTATAGAAAAGACAATCCTCGGCGTATTTAAAATTTGCGACAGTAAAAAATAATTTTTTGAAAAATTTACTATAGAAAAGGCCATACTCGCCGTATTTAAAATTTGCGGCAGTAAAAAATTATTTTTTTAAATATTTACAATTGAAAAGGCAATCCTCGGCTGATATAAAATTTGCGACAGTTAAAAAATTATTTTTGAAAAATTTACAATAGAAAAGGCATTCCTCGGGGTGTTTAAAATTTGCGAAAATAAACATAATTTTTTGAAAAATTTACTATACAAAGGACAATCCTCGGCGTATTTAAAATTTGCGACAGTAAAAAATAATTTTTTGAAAAATTTACTATAGAAAAGGCCATACTCGCCGTATTTTAAATTTGTGACAGTAAAAAATAATTTTTTGAAAAATTTACTATAGAAAAGGCAATCCTCGGCATATTTAAAATTTGCGACAGTAAAATATAATTTTTTGAAAATTTACTATAGAAAAGGCCATTCTCCGCCGTATTTAAAATTTGCGACAGAAAAAAATAACTTTTTGAAAAGTTTACAATAGAAAAGGCAATCCTCGGCGTATTTAAAATGTGCGTCAGTAAAAGATAATTTTTTGAAAAGTTTGCAATAGGAAAGGCAATCCTCGGCGTATTTAATTTTGCGACAGTAAAAGATAATTTTTGAAAAGTTGACAATAGAAAAGGCAATGGTCGGCGTATTAAAAATTTGCGACAGTTAAAAATATTTTTTTGAAAATTTACTATAGAAAATGCCATACTCGCCGTATTTAAAATTTGCGACAGAAAAAAATAACTTTTTGAAAAGTTTACAATAGAAAACGCAATCTTCGGCGTATTTAAAATTTGCGACAGTAAAAGATAATTTTTTGAAAAGTTTACAATAGAAAAGGCAATCCTCGGCGTATTTAAAATTTGCGACAGTAAAAGATAATTTTTTGAAAATTTACTATAGAAAAGGCCATACTCGCCGTATTTAAAATTTGCGACAGAAAAAAATAACTTTTTGAAAAGTTTACACTAGAAAAGGCCATACTAGCCGTATTTAAAATTTGCGACAGAAAAAAATAACTTTTTGAAAAGTTTACAATAGAAAAGGCAATCCTCGGCGTATTTAAAATTTGCGACAGCAAAAGATAATTTTTTGAAAAGTTTGCAATAGAAAAAGGCAATCCTCGGCGTATTTAAAATTTGCGACAGTAAAATATAATTTTTTGAAAATTTACTATAGAAAAGGCCATACTCGCCGTATTTAAAATTTGCGACAGTAAAAGATAATTTTTTGAAAAGTTTACAATAGAAAAGGCAATCCTCGGCGTATTTAAAATTTCCGACAGTAAAAGATAATTTTTTGAAAAGTTTACAATAGAAAAGGCAATCGTCGGCGTATTTAATATTTGCGACAGTAAAAAATAATTTTTTGAAAAATTTACTATATAAAAGCCAATCCTCGGCGTATTTAAAATTTGCGGCAGTAAAAAATTATTTTTTTAAAGTTTTACAATAGAAAAGGTAATCCTCGGCGGATATAAAATTTGCGACAGTAAAAAATAATTTTTTGAAAAATTTACTATAGAAAAGGCCATACTCGCCGTATTTAAAATTTGTGACAGTAAAAAAATAATTTTTTGAAAAATTTACTATAGAAAAGGCAATCCTCGGCATATTTAAAATTTGCGACAGTAAAAAATTATTTATTGAAAATTTACTATAGAAAAGGCCATACTCGACGTATTTAAAATTTGCGACAGAAAAAAATAACTTTTTGAAAATTTACACTAGAAAAGGCAATCCTCGGCGTATTTAAAATTTGCGACGGTAAAAAATAATTTTTGAAAAATTTACTATAGAAAAGGCCATACAAGCCGTTTTAAAAATTTGCGACAGTTAAAAATAATTTTTTGAATATTTACTATAGAAAAGGCCATACTCGCCGTATTTAAAATTTGCGACAGAAAAAAATAACTTTTTGAGAAGTTTACAATAGAAAAGGCAATCCTCGGCGTATTTAAAATTTGCGACAGTAAAAGATAATTTTTTGAAAAGTTGACAATAGAAAAGGCAATCGTCGGCGTATTAAAAATTTGCGACAGTTAAAAATATTTTTTTGAAAATTTACCATAGAGAAGGCCATACTCGCCGTATTTAAAATTTGCGACAGAAAAAAATAACTTTTTGAAAAGTTTACAGACAGTAAAAGATAATTTTTTGAAAAGTTTACAATAGAAAAGGCAATCCTCGGCGTATTTAAAATTTGCGACAGTAAAAGATAATTTTTTGAAAATTTACTATAGAAAAGGCCATACTCGCCGTATTAAAATTTGGCGACAGTAAAAGATAATTTTTTGAAAAGTTTACAATAGAAAAGGCAATCCTCGGCGTATTAAAATTTGCGACAGTAAAATATAATTTTTTGAAAAGTTTACTATAGAAAAGACAATCCTCGGCGTATTTAAAATTTGCGACAGTAAAAAATAATTTTTTGAAAAATTTACTATAGAAAAGGCCATACTCGCCGTATTTAAAATTTGCGGCAGTAAAAAATTATTTTTTTAAATATTTACAATTGAAAAGGCAATCCTCGGCTGATATAAAATTTGCGACAGTTAAAAATTATTTTTTGAAAAATTTACAATAGAAAAGGCATTCCTCGGGGTGTTTAAAATTTGCGAAAATAAACATAATTTTTTGAAAAATTTACTATACAAAGGACAATCCCTCGGCGTATTTAAAATTTGCGACAGTAAAAAAATAATTTTTTGAAAAATTTACTATAGAAAAGGCCATACTCGCCGTATTTTAAATTTGTGACAGTAAAAAATAATTTTTTGAAAAATTTACTATAGAAAAGGCAATCCTCGGCATATTTAAAATTTGCGACAGTAAAATATAATTTTTGAAAATTTACTATAGAAAAGGCCATTCTCGCCGTATTTAAAATTTGCGACAGAAAAAAATAACTTTTTGAAAAGTTTACAATAGAAAAGGCAATCCTCGGCGTATTTAAAATGTGCGTCAGTAAAAGATAATTTTTGAAAGTTTACAATAGGAAAGGCAATCCTCGGCGTATTTAAATTTTGCGACAGTAAAAGATAATTTTTGAAAGTTGACAATAGAAAAGGCAATCGTCGGCGTATTAAAAATTTGCGACAGTTAAAAATATTTTTTTGAAAATTTACTATAGAAAATGCCATACTCGCCGTATTTAAAATTTGCGACAGAAAAAAATAACTTTTTGAAAAGTTTTACAATAGAAAACGCAATCTTCGGCGTATTTAAAATTTGCGACAGTAAAAGATAATTTTTTGAAACGTTTACAATAGAAAAGGCAATCCTCGGCGTATTTAAAATTTGCGACAGTAAAAGATAATTTTTTGAAAATTTACTATAGAAAAGGCCATACTCGCCGTATTTAAAATTTGCGACAGAAAAAAATAACTTTTTGAAAAGTTTACACTAGAAAAGGCCATACTAGCCGTATTTAAAATTTGCGACAGAAAAAAATAACTTTTTGAAAAGTTTACAATAGAAAAGGCAATCCTCGGCGTATTTAAAATTTGCGACAGCAAAAGATAATTTTTTGAAAAGTTTGCAATAGAAAAGGCAATCCTCGGCGTATTTAAAATTTTCGACAGTAAAATATAATTTTTTGAAATTTACTATAGAAAAGGCCATACTCGCCGTATTTAAAATTTGCGACAGTAAAAGATAATTTTTTGAAAAGTTTACAATAGAAAAGGCAATCCTCGGCGTATTTAAAATTTCCGACAGTAAAAGATAATTTTTTGAAAAGTTTACAATAGAAAAGGCAATCGTCGGCGTATTTAAATTTGCGACAGTAAAAAATAATTTTTTGAAAAATTTACTATATAAAAGCCAATCCTCGGCGTATTTAAAATTTGCGGCAGTAAAAAATTATTTTTTAAAGTTTTACAATAGAAAAGGCAATCCTCGGCGGATATAAAATTTGCGACAGTAAAAAATAATTTTTTGAAAAATTTACTATAGAAAAGGCCATACTCGCCGTATTTAAAATTTGTGACAGTAAAAAATAATTTTTTGAAAAATTTACTATAGAAAAGGCAATCCTCGGCATATTTAAAATTTGCGACAGTAAAAAATTATTTATTGAAAATTTACTATAGAAAAGGCCATACTCGACGTATTTAAAATTTGCGACAGAAAAAAATAACTTTTTGAAAATTTACACTAGAAAAGGCAATCCTCGGCGTATTTAAAATTGCGACGGTAAAAAATAATTTTTTGAAAAATTTACTATAGAAAAGGCCATACAAGCCGTTTTTAAAAATTTGCGACAGTTAAAAATAATTTTTTGAATATTTACTATAGAAAAGGCCATACTCGCCGTATTTAAAATTTGCGACAGAAAAAAATAACTTTTTGGAAAGTTTACAATAGAAAAGGCAATCCTCGGCGTATTTAAAATTTGCGACAGTAAAAGATAATTTTTTGAAAAGTTGACAAAAGAAAGGCAATCGTCGGCGTATTAAAAATTGGCGACAGTTAAAAATATTTTGTTGAAAATTTACTATAGAAAAGGCCATACTCGCCGTATTTAAAATTTGCGACAGAAAAAAATAACTTTTTGAAAAGTTTACAATAGAAAAGGCAATCCTCGGCGTATTTAAAATTTGCGACAGTAAAAGATAATTTTTTGAAAAGTTTACAATAGAAAAGGCAATCCTCGGCGTATTTAAAATTTGCGACAGTAAAAGATAATTTTTTGTAAAGTTTACTATAGAAAAGACAATCCTCGGCGTATTTAAAATTTGCGACAGTAAAAAATAATTTTTTGAAAAATTTACTATAGAAAAGGCCATACTCGCCGTATTTAAAATTTGTGACAGTAAAAGTAAAAATAATTTTTTGAAAAAATTTACTATAGAAAAGGCAATCCTCGGCATATTTAAAATTTGCGACAGTAAAAAATTATTTATTGAGAAATTTACTATAGAAAGGGCGATACTCGCCGTATTTAAAATTTGCGACAGTAAAAGATAATTTTTGAAAAGTTTACAATAGAAAAGGCAATTGTCGGCGTATTTAAAATTTGCGACAGAAAAAAATAACTTTTTGAAAAGTTTACAATAGAAAAGGCAATCCTCGGCGTATTTAAAATTTGCGACAGTAAAAGGTAATTTTTTGAAAAGTTTACAATAGAAAAGGCAATCGTCGGCGTATTTAAAATTTGCGACAGTAAAAGATAATTTTTTGAAAAGTTTACTATAGAAAAAGCAATCCTCGGCATTTTAAAATTTGCGACAGTAAAAAATTGTTTATTGAGAAGTTTACTATAGAAAGGGCGATACTCGCCGTATTTAAAATTTGCGACAGTAAAAATAATTTTTTGAAAAATTTACTATAGAAACGGCAATCCTCGGCGTATTTATATTTGGCCACATTAAAAAATAATTTTTTGAATAATTTACAATAGAAAAGGCAATCCTCGGCATATTAAAAATTTGCGACAGTTAAAAATAATTTTTTGAATATTTACTATAGAAAAGGCCATACTCGCCGTTATTTAAAATTTGCGACAGAAAAAAATAACTTTTTGAAAAGTTTACAATAGAAAAGGCAATCCTCCGCGTATTTAAAATTTGCGACAGTAAAAGATAATTTTTTGAAAAGTTGACAATAGAAAAGGCAATCGTCGGCGTATTAAAAATTTGCGGCAGTTAAAAATATTTTTTTGAAAATTTCCATAGAAAAGGCCATACTCGCCGTATTTAAAATTTGCGACAGAAAAAAATAACTTTTTGAAAAGTTTACAATAGAAAAGGCAATCCTCGGCGGATTTAAAATTTGCGACAGGTAAAAGATAATTTTTTGAAAAGTTTACAATAGAAAAGGCAATCCTCGCGTATTTAAAATTTGCGACAGTAAAAGATAATTTTTTGAAAATTTACTATAGAAAAGGCCATACTCGCCGTATTTAAAATTTGCGGCAGTAAAAAAATATTTTTTTAAAGTTTTACAATAGAAAAGGCAATCCTCGGCGGATATAAAATTTGCGACAGTAAAAAATAATTTTTTGAAAAATTTACTATAGAAAAGGCCATACTCGCCGTATTTAAAATTTGTGACAGTAAAAAATAATTTTTTGAAAATTTACTATAGAAAAGGCAATCCTCGGCATATTTAAAATTTGCGACAGTAAAAAATTATTGATTGAAAATTTACTATAGAAAAGGCCATACTCGACGTATTTAAAATTTGCGACAGAAAAAAATAACTTTTTGAAAATTTACACTAGAAAAGGCAATCCTCGGCGTATTTAAAATTTGCGACGGTAAAAATAATTTTTTGAAAAATTTACTATAGAAAAGGCCATACAAGCCGTATTAAAAATTTGCGACAGTTAAAAATAATTTTTTGAATATTTACTATAGAAAAGGCCATACTCGCCGTATTTAAAATTTGCGACAGAAAAAAATAACTTTTTGAAAAGTTTACAATAGAAAAGGCAATCCTCCGCGTATTTAAAATTTGCGACAGTAAAAGATAATTTTTTGAAAAGTTGACAATAGAAAAGGCAATCGTCGGCGTATTAAAAATTTGCGGCAGTTAAAAATATTTTTTTGAAAATTTACCATAGAAAAGGCCATACTCGCCGTATTTAAAATTTGCGACAGAAAAAAATAACTTTTTGAAAAGTTTACAATAGAAAAGGCAATCCTCGGCGGATTTAAAATTGCGACAGTAAAAGATAATTTTTGAAAAGTTTACAATAGAAAAGGCAATCCTCGGCGTATTTAAAATTTGCGACAGTAAAAGATAATTTTTTGAAAATTTACTATAGAAAAGGCCATACTCGCCGTATTTAAAATTTGCGACAGTAAAAGATAATTTTTGAAAAGTTTACAATAGAAAAGGCAATCCTCGGCGTATTTAAAATTTGCGACAGTAAAAGATAATTTTTTGAAAAGTTTACAATAGAAAAGGCAATCGTCGGCGTATTTAAAATTTGCGACAGTAAAAAAATAATTTTTTGAAAAATTTACTATATATAAAGCCAATCCTCGGCGTATTTAAAATTTGCGGCAGTAAAAAATTATTTTTTTAAAGTTTTACAATAGAAAAGGCAATCCTCGGCGGATATAAAATTTGCGACAGTAAAAAATAATTTTTTGAAAAATTTACTATAGAAAAGGCCATACTCGCCGTATTTAAAATTTGTGACAGTAAAAAATAATTTTTTGAAAAATTTACTATAGAAAAGGCAATCCTCGGCATATTTAAAATTTGGGACAGTAAAAAAATTATTTATTGAAAATTTACTATAGAAAAGGCCATACTCGACGTATTTAAAATTTGCGACAGAAAAAAATAACTTTTTGAAAATTTACACTAGAAAAGGCAATCCTCGGCGTATTTAAAATTTGCGACGGTAAAAAATAATTTTTTGAAAAATTTACTATAGAAAAGGCCATACAAGCCGTATTAAAAATTTGCGACAGTTAAAAATAATTTTTTGAATATTTACTATAGAAAAGGCCATACTCGCCGTATTTAAAATTGGCGACAGAAAAAAATAACTTTTTGGAAAGTTTACAAATAGAAAAGGCAATCCTCGGCGTATTTAAAATTTGCGACAGTAAAAGATAATTTTTTGAAAAGTTGACAAAAGAAAAGGCAATCGTCGGCGTATTAAAAATTGGCGACAGTTAAAAATATTTTGTTGAAAATTTACTATAGAAAAGGCCATACTCGCCGTATTTAAAATTTGCGACTGAAAAAAATAACTTTTTGAAAAGTTTACAATAGAAAAGGCAATCCTCGGCGTATTTAAATTTGCGACAGTAAAAGATATTTTTTGAAAAGTTTACAATAGAAAAGGCAATCTCGGCGTATTTAAAATTTCCGACAGTAAAAGATCATTTTTTTGTAAAGTTTACTATAGAAAAGACAATCCTCGGCGTATTTAAAATTTTGCGACAGTAAAAAATAATTTTTTGAAAAATTTACTATAGAAAAAGGCCATACTCGCCGTATTTGAAATTGTGACAGTAAAAAATAATTTTTTGAAAAATTTACTATAGAAAAGGCAATCCTCGGCATATTTAAAATTTGCGACAGTAAAAAATTATTTATTGAGAAATTTACTATAGAAAGGGCGATACTCGCCGTATTTAAAATTTGCGACAGTAAAAGATAATTTTTTGAAAAGTTTACAATAGAAAAGGCAATCGTCGGCGTATTTAAAATTTGCGACAGAAAAAAATTACTTTTTGAAAAGTTTACAATAGAAAAGGCAATCCTCGGCGTATTTAAAATTTGCGACAGTAAAAGGTAATTTTTTGAAAAGTTTACAATAGAAAAGGCAATCGCCGGCGTATTTAAAATTTGTGACAGTAAAAGATAATTTTTTGAAAAGTTTACTATAGAAAAAGCAATCCTCGGCATTTTTAAAATTTGCGACAGTAAAAAATTGTTTATTGAGAAGTTTACTATAGAAAGGGCTATACTCGCCGTATTTAAAATTTGCGACAGTAAAAATAATTTTTTGAAAAATTTACTATAGAAAAGGCAATCCTCGGCGTATTTAAATTTGCCACATTAAAAAATAATTTTTTGAAAAATTTACAATAGAAAAGGCAATCCTCGGCGAATTAAAAATTTGCGACAGTTAAAAATAATTTTTTGAATATTTACTATAGAAAAGGCCATACTCGCCGTATTTAAAATTTGCGACAGAAAAAAATAACTTTTTGAAAAGTTTACAATAGAAAAGGCAATCCTCGGCGTATTTAAAATTTGCGACAGTAAAAGATAATTTTTTGAAAAGCTGACAATAGAAAAGGCAATCGTCGGCGTATTAAAAATTTGCGACAGTTAAAAATATTTTTTTGAAAATTTACCATAGAAAAGGCCATACTCGCCGTATTTAAAATTTGCGACAGAAAAAAAATAAATTTTTGAAAAGTTTACAATAGAAAAGGCAATCCTCGGCGGATTTAAAATTTGCGACAGTAAAAGATAATTTTTTGAAAAGTTTACAATAGAAAAGGCAATCCTCGGCGTATTTAAAATTTGCGACAGTAAAAGATAATTTTTTGAAAATTTACTATAGAAAAGGCCATACTCGCCGTATTTAAAATTTGCGACAGTAAAAGATAATTTTTTGAAAAGTTTACAATAGAAAAGGCAATCCTCGGCGTATTTAAAATTTGCGACAGTAAAAGATAATTTTTTGAAAAGTTTACTATAGAAAAGACAATCCTCGGCGTATTTAAAATTTGCGACAGTAAAAAATTATTTTTTGAAAAATTTACTATAGAAAAGGCCATACTCGCCGTATTTAAAATTTGTGACAGTAAAAAATAATTTTTTGAAAAATTTACTATAGAAAAGGCAATCCTCGGCATATTTAAAATTTGCGACAGTAAAAAATTATTTATTGAGAAATTTACTATAGAAAGGGCGATACTCGCCGTATTTAAAATTTGCGACAGTAAAAGATAATTTTTTGAAAAGTTTACAATAGAAAAGGCAATCGTCGGCGTATTTAAAATTTGCGACAGAAAAAAATAACTTTTTGAAAAGTTCAATAGAAAAGGCAATCCTCGGCGGATTTAAAATTTGCGACAGTAAAAGATAATTTTTTGAAAAGTTTACAATAGAAAAGCAATCCTCGGCCTATTTAAAATTTGCGACAGTAAAGATAATTTTTTGAAAATTTACTATAGAAAAGGCCATACTCGCCGTATTTAAAATTTGCGACAGTAAAAGATAATTTTTTGAAAAGTTTACGATAGAAAAGGCAATCCTCGGCGTATTTAAAATTTGCGACAGTAAAAATAATTTTTTGAAAAATTTACTATAGAAAAGGCAATCCTCGGCGTATTTAAATTTGCCGCATTAAAAAATAATTTTTGAAAAATTTACAATAGAAAAGGCAATCCTCGGCGTATTAAAAATTTGCGACAGTTAAAAATAATTTTTTGAATATTTACTATAGAAAAGGCCATACTCGCCGTATTTAAAATTGCGACAGAAAAAAATAACTTTTTGAGAAGTTTACAATAGAAAAGGCAATCCTCGGCGTATTTAAAATTTTGCGACAGTAAAAGATAATTTTTTGAAAAGTTGACAATAGAAAAGGCAATCGTCGGCGTATTAAAAATTTGCGACAGTTAAAAATATTTTTTTGAAAATTTACCATAGAAAAGGGCCATACTCGCCGTATTTAAAATTTGCGACAGAAAAAAATAACTTTTGAAAAGTTTACAATAGAAAAGGCAATCCTCGGCGGATTTAAAATTTGCGACAGTAAAAGATAATTTTTTGAAAAGTTTACAATAGAAAAAGGCAATCCTCGGCGTATTTAAAATTTGCGACAGTAAAGATAATTTTTTGAAAATTTACTATAGAAAAGCCCATACTCGCCGTATTTAAAATTTGCGACAGTAAAAGATAATTTTTTGAAAAGTTACAATAGAAAAGGCAATCCTCGCGTATTTAAAATTTGCGACAGTAAAATATAATTTTTTGAAAGTTTACTATAGAAAAGACAATCCTCGGCGTATTTAAAATTTGCGACAGTAAAAAATAATTTTTGAAAAATTTACTATAGAAAAGGCCATACTCGCCGTATTTAAAATTTGCGGCAGTAAAAAATTATTTTTTTAAATATTTACAATTGAAAAGGCAATCCTCGGCTGATATAAAATTTGCGACAGTTAAAAAATTATTTTTTGAAAAATTTACAATAGAAAAGGCATTCCTCGGGGTGTTTAAAATTTGCGAAAATAAACATAATTTTTTGAAAAATTTACTATACAAAGGACAATCCTCGGCGTATTTAAAATTTGCGACAGTAAAAAATAATTTTTGAAAAATTTACTATAGAAAAGGCCATACTCGCCGTATTTTAAATTTGTGACAGTAAAAAATAATTTTTGAAAAATTTACTATAGAAAAGGCAATCCTCGGCATATTTAAAATTTTGCGACAGTAAAATATAATTTTTTGAAAATTTACTATAGAAAAGGCCATTCTCGCCGTATTTAAAATTTGCGACAGAAAAAAATAACTTTTTGAAAAGTTTACAATAGAAAAGGCAATCCTCGGCGTATTTAAAATGTGCGTCAGTAAAAGATAATTTTTTGAAAAAGTTTACAATAGGAAAGGCAATCCTCGGCGTATTTAAATTTTGCGACAGTAAAAGATAATTTTTTGAAAAGTTGACAATAGAAAAGGCAATCGTCGGCGTATTAAAAATTTGCGACAGTTAAAAATATTTTTTTGAAAATTTACTATAGAAAATGCCATACTCGCCGTATTTTAAAATTTGCGACAGAAAAAAATAACTTTTTGAAAAGTTTACAATAGAAAACGCAATCTTCGGCGTATTTAAAATTTGCGACAGTAAAAGATAATTTTTTGAAAAGTTTACAATAGAAAAGGCAATCCTCGGGCGTATTTAAAATTTGCGACAGTAAAAGATAATTTTTTGAAAATTTACTATAGAAAAGGCATACTCCGCCGTATTTAAAATTTGCGACAGAAAAAAATAACTTTTTGAAAAGTTTACACTAGAAAAGGCCATACTAGCCGTATTTAAAATTTGCGACAGAAAAAAATAACTTTTTGAAAAGTTTACAATAGAAAAGGCAATCCTCGGCGTATTTAAAATTTGCGACAGCAAAAGATAATTTTTGAAAAGTTTGCAATAGAAAAGGCAATCCTCGGCGTATTTAAAATTTGCGACAGTAAAATATAATTTTTTGAAAATTTACTATAGAAAAGGCCATACTCGCCGTATTTAAAATTTGCGACAGTAAAAGATAATTTTTTGAAAAGTTTACAATAGAAAAGGCAATCCTCGGCGTATTTAAAATTTCCGACAGTAAAAGATAATTTTTGAAAAGTTTACAATAGAAAAGGCAATCGTCGGCGTATTTAAAATTTGCGACAGTAAAAATTAATTTTTGAAAAATTTACTATATAAAAGACAATCCTCGGCGTATTAAAATTTGCGACAGTAAAAAATAATTTTTTGAAAAATTTACTATAGAAAGGCCATACTCGCCGTATTTAAAATTTGCGGCAGTAAAAAATATTTTTTTAAATATTTACAATTGAAAAGGCAATCCTCGGCTGATATAAAATTTGCGACAGTTAAAAAATTATTTTTTGAAAAATTTACAATAGAAAAGGCATTCCTCGGGGTGTTTAAAATTGCGAAAATAAACATAATTTTTGAAAAATTTACTATACAAAGGACAATCCTCGGCGTATTTAAAATTTGCGACAGTAAAAAATAATTTTTTGAAAAATTTACTATAGAAAAGGCCATACTCGCCGTATTTTAAATTTGTGACAGTAAAAAATAATTTTTTGAAAAATTTACTATAGAAAAGGCAATCCCTCGGCATATTTAAAATTTGCGACAGTAAAATATAATTTTTTGAAAATTTACTATAGAAAAGGCCATTCTCGCCGTATTTAAAATTTGCGACAGAAAAAAATAACTTTTTGAAAAGTTTACAATAGAAAAGGCAATCCTCGGCGTATTTAAAATGTGCGTCAGTAAAAGATAATTTTTTGAAAAGTTTACAATAGGAAAGGCAATCCTCGGCGTATTTAAATTTTGCGACAGTAAAAGATAATTTTTGAAAAGTTGACAATAGAAAAGGCAATCGTCGGCGTATTAAAAATTTGCGACAGTTAAAAATATTTTTTTGAAAATTTACTATAGAAAATGCATACTCGCCGTATTAAAATTTGCGACAGAAAAAAATAACTTTTTTGAAAAGTTTACAATAGAAAACGCAATCTTCGGCGTATTTAAAATTTGCGACAGTAAAAGATAATTTTTTGAAAAGTTTACAATAGAAAAGGCAATCCTCGGCGTATTTAAAATTTGCGACAGTAAAAGATAATTTTTTGAAAATTTACTATAGAAAAGGCCCATACTCGCCGTATTTAAAATTTGCGACAGAAAAAAATAACTTTTTGAAAAGTTTACACTAGAAAAGGCCATACTAGCCGTATTAAAATTTGCGACAGAAAAAAAATAACTTTTTGAAAAGTTTACAATAGAAAAGGCAATCCTCGGCGTATTTAAATTTGCGGCAGTAAAAAATTATTTTTTAAAGTTTTACATAGAAAAGGCAATCCTCGGCGGATATAAAATTTGCGACAGTAAAAAATAATTTTTTGAAAAATTTACTATAGAAAAGGCCATACTCGCCGTATTTAAAATTTGTGACAGTAAAAAAATAATTTTTTGAAAAATTTACTATAGAAAAGGCAATCCTCGGCATATTTAAAATTTGCGACAGTAAAAAATTATTTATTGAAAATTTACTATAGAAAAGGCCATACTCGACGTATTTAAAATTTGCGACAGAAAAAAATAACTTTTTGAAAATTTACACTAGAAAAGGCAATCCTCGGCGTATTTAAAATTGCGACGGTAAAAAATAATTTTTTGAAAATTTACTATAGAAAAGGCCATACAAGCCGTTTTAAAAATTTGCGACAGTTAAAAATAATTTTTTGAATATTTACTATAGAAAAGGCCATACTCGCCGTATTTAAAATTTGCGACAGAAAAAAATAACTTTTTGAGAAGTTTACAATAGAAAAGGCAATCCTCGGCGTATTTAAAATTTGCGACAGTAAAAGATAATTTTTTGAAAAGTTGACAATAGGAAAAGGCAATCGTCGGCGTATTAAAAATTTGCGACAGTTAAAAATATTTTTTGAAAATTTACCATAGAAAAGGCCATACTCGCCGTATTTAAAATTTGCGACAGAAAAAAATAACTTTTGAAAAGTTTACAATAGAAAAGGCAATCCTCGGCGGATTTAAAATTTGCGACAGTAAAAGATAATTTTTTGAAAAGTTTACAATAGAAAAGGCAATCCTCGGCGTATTTAAAATTTGCGACAGTAAAAGATAATTTTTGAAAATTTACTATAGAAAAGCCCATACTCGCCGTATTTAAAATTTGCGACAGTAAAAGATAATTTTTTGAAAAGTTTACAATAGAAAAGGCAATCCTCGGCGTATTTAAAATTTGCGACAGTAAAAATATAATTTTTGAAAAGTTTACTATAGAAAAGACAATCCTCGGCGTATTAAAATTTGCGACAGTAAAAAATAATTTTTTTGAAAAATTTACTATAGAAAAGGCCATACTCGCCGTATTTAAAATTTGCGGCAGTAAAAAATTATTTTTTTAAATATTTACAATTGAAAAGGCAATCCTCGGCTGATATAAAATTTGCGACAGTTAAAAATTATTTTTTGAAAAATTTACAATAGAAAAGGCATTCCTCGGGGTGTTTAAAATTTGCGAAAATAAACATAATTTTTTGAAAAATTTACTATACAAAGGACAATCCTCGGCGTATTTAAAATTTGCGACAGTAAAAAATAATTTTTGAAAAATTTACTATAGAAAAGGCCATACTCGCCGTATTTTAAATTTGTGACAGTAAAAAATAATTTTTTGAAAAATTTACTATAGAAAAGGCAATCCTCGGCATATTTAAAATTTGCGACAGTAAAATATAATTTTTGAAAATTTACTATAGAAAAGGCCATTCTCGCCGTATTAAAATTTGCGACAGAAAAAAATAACTTTTTGAAAAGTTTACAATAGAAAAGGCAATCCTCGGCGTATTTAAAATGTGCGTCAGTAAAAGATAATTTTTTGAAAAGTTTACAATAGGAAAGGGCAATCCTCGGCGTATTTAAATTTTGCGACAGTAAAAGATAATTTTTTGAAAAGTTGACAATAGAAAAGGCAATCGTCGGCGTATTAAAAATTTGCGACAGTTAAAAATATTTTTTTGAAAATTTACTATAGAAAATGCCATACTCGCCGTATTTAAAATTTGCCGACAGAAAAAAATAACTTTTTGAAAAGTTTACAATAGAAAACGCAATCTTCGGCGTATTTAAAATTTGCGACAGTAAAAGATAATTTTTTGAAAAGTTTACAATAGAAAAGGCAATCCTCGGCGTATTTAAAATTTGCGACAGTAAAAGATAAATTTTTTGAAAATTTACTATAGAAAAGGCCATACTCGCCGTATTTAAAATTTGCGACAGAAAAAAATAACTTTTTGAAAAGTTTACACTAGAAAAGGCCATACTAGCCGTATTTAAAATTTGCGACAAAAAAAAATAACTTTTGAAAAGTTTACAATAGAAAAGGCAATCCTCGGCGTATTTAAAATTTGCGACAGCAAAAGATAATTTTTTGAAAGTTTGCAATAGAAAAGGCAAATCCTCGGCGTATTTAAAATTTGCGACAGTAAAATATAATTTTTGAAAATTTACTATAGAAAAGGCCATACTCGCCGTATTTAAAATTTGCGACAGTAAAAGATAATTTTTTGAAAAGTTTACAATAGAAAAGGCAATCCTCGGCGTATTTAAAATTTCCGACAGTAAAAGATAATTTTTGAAAAGTTTACAATAGAAAAGGCAATCGTCGGCGTATTTAAAATTTGCGACAGTAAAAAATAATTTTTGAAAAATTTACTATATAAAAGCCAATCCTCGGCGTATTTAAAATTTGCGGCAGTAAAAAATTATTTTTTTAAAGTTTTACAATAGAAAAGGCAATCCTCGGCGGATATAAAATTTGCGACAGTAAAAATAATTTTTGAAAAATTTACTATAGAAAAGGCCATACTCGCCGTATTTAAAATTTGTGACAGTAAAAAATAATTTTTTGAAAAATTTACTATAGAAAAGGCAATCCTCGGCATATTTAAAATTTGCGACAGTAAAAAATTATTTATTGAAAATTTACTATAGAAAAGGCCATACTCGACGTATTTAAAATTTGCGACAGAAAAAAATAACTTTTGAAAATTTACACTAGAAAAGGCAATCCTCGGCGTATTTAAAATTTGCGACGGTAAAAAATAATTTTTTGAAAATTTACTATAGAAAAGGCCATACAAGCCGTTTTAAAAATTTGCGACAGTTAAAAATAATTTTTTGAATATTTACTATAGAAAAGGCAATCCTCGGCATATTTAAAATTTGCGACAGTAAAAAATTATTTATTGAAAATTTACTATAGAAAAGGCCATACTCGACGTATTTAAAATTTGCGACAGAAAAAAATAACTTTTGAAAATTTACACTAGAAAAGGCAATCCTCGGCGTATTTAAAATTTGCGACGGTAAAAAATAATTTTTTGAAAAATTTACTATAGAAAAGGCCATACTCGCCGTATTAAAATTTGTGACAGTAAAAAATAATTTTTTGAAAAATTTACTATAGAAAAGGCAATCCTCGGCATATTTAAAATTTGCGACAGTAAAAATTATTTATTGAAAATTTACTATAGAAAAGGCCATACTCGACGTATTTAAAATTTGCGACAGAAAAAAATAACTTTTTGAAAATTTACACTAGAAAAGGCAATCCTCGGCGTATTTAAAATTTGCGACGGTAAAAAATATTTTTTTGAAAATTTACTATAGAAAATGCCATACTCGCCGTATTTAAAATTTGCGACAGAAAAAAATAATTTTTGGGAAAGTTTACAATAGAAAAGGCAATCCTCGGCGTATTTAAAATTTGCGACAGTAAAAGATAATTTTTTGAAAAGTTGACAAAAGAAAAGGCAATCGTCGGCGTATTAAAAATTGGCGACAGTTAAAAATATTTTGTTGAAAATTTACTATAGAAAAGGCCATACTCGCCGTATTTAAAATTTGCGACAGAAAAAAATAACTTTTTGAAAAGTTTACAATAGAAAAGGCAATCCTCGGCGTATTTAAAATTTGCGACAGTAAAAGATAATTTTTTGAAAAGTTTACAATAGAAAAGGCAATCCTCGGCGTATTTAAAATTTGCGACAGTAAAAGATAATTTTTTGTAAAGTTTACTATAGAAAAGACAATCCTCGCGTATTTAAAATTTGCGACAGTAAAAAATAATTTTTTGAAAAATTTACTATAGAAAAAGGCCATACTCGCCGTATTTAAAATTTGTGACAGTAAAAAAATAATTTTTTGAAAAATTTACTATAGAAAAGGCAATCCTCGGCATATTTAAAATTTGCGACAGTAAAAAATTATTTATTGAGAAATTTACTATAGAAAGGGCGATACTCGCCGTATTTAAAATTTGCGACAGTAAAAGATAATTTTTTGAAAAGTTTACAATAGAAAAGGCAATCGTCGGCGTATTTAAATTTGCGACAGAAAAAAATAACTTTTTGAAAAGTTTACAATAGAAAAGGCAATCCTCGGCGTATTTAAAATTTGCGACAGTAAAAGGTAATTTTTTGAAAAGTTTACAATAGAAAAGGCAATCGTCGGCGTATTTAAAATTTGCGACAGTAAAAGATAATTTTTTGAAAAGTTTACTATAGAAAAAGCAATCCTCGGCATTTTAAAATTTGCGACAGTAAAAAATTGTTTATTGAGAAGTTTACTATAGAAAGGGCGATACTCGCCGTATTTAAAATTTGCGACAGTAAAAATAATTTTTTGAAAAATTTACTATAGAAACGGCAATCCTCGGCGTATTTATATTTGCCACATTAAAAAATAATTTTTTGAATAATTTACAATAGAAAAGGCAATCCTCGGCATATTAAAATTTGCGACAGTTAAAAATAATTTTTTGAATATTTACTATAGAAAAGGCCATACTCGCCGTATTTAAAATTTGCGACAGAAAAAAATAACTTTTTGAAAAGTTTACAATAGAAAAGGCAATCCTCCGCGTATTTAAAATTTGCGACAGTAAAAGATAATTTTTTGAAAAGTTGACAATAGAAAAGGCAATCGTCGGCGTATTAAAAATTTGCGGCAGTTAAAAATATTTTTTTGAAAATTTACCATAGAAAAGGCCATACTCGCCGTATTTAAAATTTGCGACAGAAAAAAATAACTTTTTGAAAAGTTTACAATAGAAAAGGCAATCCTCGGCGGATTTAAAATTTGCGACAGTAAAAGATAATTTTTTGAAAAGTTTACAATAGAAAAGGCAATCCTCGGCGTATTTAAAATTTGCGACAGTAAAAGATAATTTTTTGAAAATTTACTATAGAAAAGGCCATACTCGCCGTATTTAAAATTTGCGACAGTAAAAGATAATTTTTTGAAAAGTTTACAATAGAAAAGGCAATCCTCGGCGTATTTAAAATTTGCGACAGTAAAAGATAATTTTTTGAAAAGTTTACAATAGAAAAGGCAATCGTCGGCGTATTTAAAATTTGCGACAGTAAAAAATAATTTTTTGAAAAATTTACTATATAAAAGCCAATCCTCGGCGTATTTAAAATTTGCGGCAGTAAAAAATTATTTTTTTAAAGTTTTACAATAGAAAAGGCAATCCTCGGCGGATATAAAATTTGCGACAGTAAAAAATAATTTTTTGAAAAATTTACTATAGAAAAGGCCATACTCGCCGTATTTAAAATTTGTGACAGTAAAAAATAATTTTTTGAAAAATTTACTATAGAAAAGGCAATCCTCGGCATATTTAAAATTTGCGACAGTAAAAAATTATTTATTGAAAATTTACTATAGAAAAGGCCATACTCGACGTATTTAAAATTTGCGACAGAAAAAAATAACTTTTTGAAAATTTACACTAGAAAAGGCAATCCTCGGCGTATTTAAAATTTGCGACGGTAAAAAATAATTTTTTGAAAAATTTACTATAGAAAAGGGCATACAAGCCGTATTAAAAATTTGCGACAGTTAAAAATAATTTTTTGAATATTTACTATAGAAAAGGCCATACTCGCCGTATTTAAAATTTGCGACAGAAAAAAATAACTTTTTGGAAAGTTTACAATAGAAAAGGCAATCCTCGGCGTATTTAAAATTTGCGACAGTAAAAGATAATTTTTTGAAAAGTTGACAAAAGAAAAGGCAATCGTCGGCGTATTAAAAAATGGCGACAGTTAAAAATATTTTGTTGAAAATTTACTATAGAAAAGGCCATACTCGCCGTATTTAAAATTTGCGACTGAAAAAAATAACCTTTTGAAAAGTTTACAATAGAAAAGGCAATCCTCGGCGTATTTAAAATTTGCGACAGTAAAAGATAATTTTTTGAAAAGTTTACAACAGAAAAGGCAATCTCGGCGTATTTAAAATTTCCGACAGTAAAAGATAATTTTTTGTAAAGTTTACTATAGAAAAGACAATCCTCGGCGTATTTAAAATTTGCGACAGTAAAAAATAATTTTTTGAAAAATTTACTATAGAAAAGGCCATACTCGCCGTATTTAAAATTTGTGACAGTAAAAAATAATTTTTTGAAAAATTTACTATAGAAAAGGCAATCCTCGGCATATTTAAAATTTGCGACAGTAAAAAATTATTTATTGAGAAATTTACTATAGAAAGGGCGATACTCGCCGTATTTAAAATTTGCGACAGTAAAAGATAATTTTTTGAAAAGTTTACAATAGAAAAGGCAATCGTCGGCGTATTTAAAATTTGCGACAGAAAAAAATAACTTTTTGAAAAGTTTACAATAGAAAAGGCAATCCTCGGCGTATTTAAAATTTGCGACAGTAAAAGGTAATTTTTTGAAAAGTTTGCAATAGAAAAGGCAATCGTCGGCGTATTTAAAATTTGCGACAGTAAAACATAATTTTTTGAAAAGTTTACTATAGAAAAAGCAATCCTCGGCATTTTTAAAATTTGCGACAGTAAAAAATTGTTTATTGAGAAGTTTACTATAGAAAGGGCGATACTCGCCGTATTTAAAATTTGCGACAGTAAAAATAATTTTTTTGAAAAATTTACTATAGAAACGGCAATCCTCGGCGTATTTATATTTGCCACATTAAAAAATAATTTTTTGAATAATTTACAATAGAAAAGGCAATCCTCGGCATATTAAAATTTTTTTGAATATTTACTATAGAAAAGGCCATACTCGCCGTATTTAAAATTTGCGACAGAAAAAAATAACTTTTTGAAAAGTTTACAATAGAAAAGGCAATCCTCCGCGTATTTAAAATTTGCTACAGTAAAAGATAATTTTTTGAAAAGTTGACAATAGAAAAGGCAATCGTCGGCGTATTAAAAATTTGCGACAGTTAAAAATATTTTTTTGAAAATTTACCATAGAAAAGGCCATACTCGCCGTATTTAAAATTTGCGACAGAAAAAAATAACTTTTTGAAAAGTTTACAATAGAAAAGGCAATCCTCGGCGGATATAAAATTTGCGACAGTAAAAAATAATTTTTTGAAAAATTTACTATAGAAAAGGCCATACTCGCCGTATTTAAAATTTGTGACAGTAAAAAATAATTTTTTGAAAAATTTACTATAGAAAAGGCAATCCTCGGCATATTTAAAATTTGCGACAGTAAAAAATTATTTATTGAAAATTTACTATAGAAAAGGCCATACTCGACGTATTTAAAATTTGCGACAGAAAAAAATAACTTTTTGAAAATTTACACTAGAAAAGGCAATCCTCGGCGTATTTAAAATTTGCGACGGTAAAAAATAATTTTTTGAAAAATTTACTATAGAAAAGGCCATACAAGCCGTATTAAAAATTTGCGACAGTTAAAAATAATTTTTTGAATATTTATTATAGAAAAGGCCATACTCGCCGTATTTAAAATTTGCGACAGAAAAAAATAACTTTTTGGAAAGTTTACAATAGAAAAGGCAATCCTCGGCGTATTTAAAATTTGCGACAGTAAAAGATAATTTTTTGAAAAGTTGACAAAAGAAAAGGCAATCGTCGGCGTATTAAAAATTGGCGACAGTTAAAAATATTTTGTTGAAAATTTACTATAGAAAAGGCCATACTCGCCGTATTTAAAATTTGCGACTGAAAAAAATAACATTTTGAAAAGTTTACAATAGAAAAGGCAATCCTCGGCGTATTTAAAATTTGCGACAGTAAAAGATAATTTTTTGAAAAGTTTACAATAGAAAAGGCAATCCTCGGCGTATTTAAAATTTGCGACAGTAAAAGATAATTTTTTGTAAAGTTTACTATAGAAAAGACAATCCTCGGCGTATTTAAAATTTGCGACAGTAAAAAATAATTTTTTGAAAAATTTACTATAGAAAAGGCCATACTCGCCGTATTTAAAATTTGTGACAGTAAAAAATAATTTTTTGAAAAATTTACTATAGAAAAGGCAATCCTCGGCATATTTAAAATTTGCGACAGTAAAAAATTATTTATTGAGAAATTTACTATAGAAAGGGCGATACTCGCCGTATTTAAAATTTGCGACAGTAAAAGATAATTTTTTGAAAAGTTTACAATAGAAAAGGCAATCGTCGGCGTATTTAAAATTTGCGACAGAAAAAAATAACTTTTTGAAAAGTTTACAATAGAAAAGGCAATCCTGGGCGTATTTAAAATTTGCGACAGTAAAAGGTAATTTTTTGAAAAGTTTACAATAGAAAAGGCAATCGTCGGCGTATTTAAAATTTGCGACAGTAAAAGATAATTTTTTGAAAAGTTTACTATAGAAAAAGCAATCCTCGGCATTTTTAAAATTTGCGACAGTAAAAAATTGTTTATTGAGAAGTTTACTATAGAAAGGGCGATACTCGCCGTATTTAAAATTTGCGACAGTAAAAATAATTTTTTGAAAAATTTACTATAGAAACGGCAATCCTCGGCGTATTTATATTTGCCACATTAAAAAATAATTTTTTGAATAATTTACAATAGAAAAGGCAATCCTCGGCATATTAAAAATTTGCGACAGTTAAAAATAATTTTTTGAATATTTACTATAGAAAAGGCCATACTCGCCGTATTTAAAATTTGCGACAGAAAAAAATAACTTTTTGAAAAGTTTACAATAGAAAAGGCAATCCTCCGCGTATTTAAAATTTGCGACAGTAAAAGATAATTTTTTGAAAAGTTGACAATAGAAAAGGCAATCGTCGGCGTATTAAAAATTTGCGACAGTTAAAAATATTTTTTTGAAAATTTACCATAGAAAAGGCCATACTCGCCGTATTTAAAATTTGCGACAGAAAAAAATAACTTTTTGAAAAGTTTACAATAGAAAAGGCAATCCTCGGCGGATTTAAAATTTGCGACAGTAAAAGATAATTTTTTGAAAAGTTTACAATAGAAAAGGCAATCCTCGGCGTATTTAAAATTTGCGACAGTAAAAGATAATTTTTTGAAAATTTACTATAGAAAAGGCCATACTCGCCGTATTTAAAATTTGCGACATTAAAAGATAATTTTTGAAAAGTTTACAATAGAAAAGGCAATCCTCGGCGTATTTAAAATTTGCGACAGTAAAAGATAATTTTTTGAAAAGTTTACTATAGAAAAGACAATCCTCGGCGTATTTAAAATTTGCGACAGTAAAAAATAATTTTTTGAAAAATTTACTATAGAAAAGGCAATCCTCGGCATATTTAAAATTTGCGACAGTAAAGAATTATTTATTGAGAAATTTACTATAGAAAGGGCGATACTCGCCGTATTTAAAATTTGCGACAGTAAAAGATAATTTTTTGAAAAGTTTACAATAGAAAAGGCAATCGTCGGCGTATTTAAAATTTGCGACAGAAAAAAATAACTTTTTGAAAAGTTTACAATAGAAAAGGCAATCCTCGGCGGATTTAAAATTTGCGACAGTAAAAGATAATTTTTTGAAAAGTTTACAATAGAAAAGGCAATCCTCGGCGTATTTAAAATTTGCGACAGTAAAAGATAATTTTTTGAAAATTTACTATAGAAAAGGCCATACTCGCCGTATTTAAAATTTACGACAGTAAAAGATAATTTTTTGAAAAGTTTACAATAGAAAAGGCAATCCTCGGCGTATTTAAAATTTGCGACAGTAAAAATAATTTTTTGAAAAATTTACTATAGAAAAGGCAATCCTCGGCGTATTTAAAATTTGCGACAGTAAAAGATAATTTTTTGAAAATTTACTATAGAAAAGGCCATATTCGCCGTATTTAAAATTTACGACAGTAAAAGATAATTTTTTGAAAAGTTTACAATAGAAAAGGCAATCCTCGGCGTATTTAAAATTTGCGACAGTAAAAATAATTTTTTGAATATTTACTATAGAAAAGGCCATACTCGCCGTATTTAAAATTTGCGACAGAAAAAAATAACTTTTTGAAAAGTTTACAATAGAAAAGGCAATCCTCGGCGTATTTAAAATTTGCGACAGTAAAAATAATTTTTTGAATATTTACTATAGAAAAGGCCATACTCGCCGTATTTAAAATTTGCGACAGAAAAAAATAACTTTTTGAAAAGTTTACAATAGAAAAGGCAATCCTCCGCGTATTTAAAATTTGCGACAGTAAAAGATAATTTTTTGAAAAGTTGACAATAGAAAAGGCAATCGTCGGCGTATTAAAAATTTGCGACAGTTAAAAATATTTTTTTGAAAATTTACCATAGAAAAGGCCATACTCGCCGTATTTAAAATTTGCGACAGAAAAAAATAACTTTTTGAAAAGTTTACAATAGAAAAGGCAATCCTCGGCGGATTTAAAATTTGCGACAGTAAAAGATAATTTTTTGAAAAGTCTACAATAGAAAAGGCAATCCTCGGCGTATTTAAAATTTGCGACAGTAAAAGATAATTTTTTGAAAATTTACTATAGAAAAGGCCATACTCGCCGTATTTAAAATTTGCGACAGTAAAAGATAATTTTTTGAAAAGTTTATAATAGAAAAGTCAATCCTCGGCGTATTTAAAATTTGCGACAGTAAAAGATAATTTTTTGAAAAGTTTACTATAGAAAAGACAATACTCGGCGTATTTAAAATTTGCGACAGTAAAAAATAATTTTTTGAAAAATTTACTATAGAAAAGGCCATACTCGCCGTATTTAAAATTTGTGACAGTAAAAAATAATTTTTTGAAAAATTTACTATAGAAAAGGCAATCCTCGGCATATTTAAAATTTGCGACAGTAAAAAATTATTTATTGAGAAATTTACTATAGAAAGGGCGATACTCGCCGTATTTAAAATTTGCGACAGTAAAAGATAATTTTTTGAAAAGTTTACAATAGAAAAGGCAATCGTCGGCGTATTTAAAATTTGCGACAGAAAAAAATAACTTTTTGAAAAGTTTACAATAGAAAAGGCAATCCTCGGCGTATTTAAAATTTGCGACAGTAAAAGGTAATTTTTTGAAAAGTTTACAATAGAAAAGGCAATCGTCGGCGTATTTAAAATTTGTGACAGTAAAAGATAATTTTTTGAAAAGTTTACTATAGAAAAAGCAATCCTCGGCATTTTTAAAATTTGCGACAGTAAAAAATTGTTTATTGAGAAGTTTACTATAGAAAGGGCTATACTCGCCGTATTTAAAATTTGCGACAGTAAAAATAATTTTTTGAAAAATTTACTATAGAAAAGGCAATCCTCGGCGTATTTAAATTTGCCACATTAAAAAATAATTTTTTGAAAAATTTACAATAGAAAAGGCAATCCTCGGCGTATTAAAAATTTGCGACAGTTAAAAATAATTTTTTGAATATTTACTATAGAAAAGGCCATACTCGCCGTATTTAAAATTTGCGACAGAAAAAAATAACTTTTTGAAAAGTTTACAATAGAAAAGGCAATCCTCGGAGTATTTAAAATTTGCGACAGTAAAAGATAATTTTTTGAAAAGTTGACAATAGAAAAGGCAATCGTCGGCGTATTAAAAATATGCGACAGTTAAAAATATTTTTTTGAAAATTTACCATAGAAAAGGCCATACTCGCCGTATTTAAAATTTGCGACAGAAAAAAATAACTTTTTGAAAAGTTTACAATAGAAAAGGCAATCCTCGGCGGATTTAAAATTTGCGACAGTAAAAGATAATTTTTTGAAAAGTTTACAATAGAAAAGGCAATCCTCGGCGTATTTAAAATTTGCGACAGTAAAAGATAATTTTTTGAAAATTTACTATAGAAAAGGCCATACTCGCCGTATTTAAAATTTGCGACAGTAAAAGATAATTTTTTGAAAAGTTTACAATAGAAAAGGCAATCCTCGGCGTATTTAAAATTTGCGACAGTAAAAGATAATTTTTTGAAAAGTTTACTATAGAAAAGACAATCCTCGGCGTATTTAAAATTTCCGACAGTAAAAAATAATTTTTTGAAAAATTTACTATAGAAAAGGCCATACTCGCCGTATTTAAAATTTGTGACAGTAAAAAATAATTTTTTGAAAAATTTACTATAGAAAAGGCAATCCTCGGCATATTTAAAATTTGCGACAGTAAAAAATTATTTATTGAGAAATTTACTATAGAAAGGGCGATACTCGCCGTATTTAAAATTTGCGACAGTAAAAGATAATTTTTTGAAAAGTTTACAATAGAAAAGGCAATCGTCGGCGTATTTAAAATTTGCGACAGAAAAAAATAACTTTTTGAAAAGTTTACAATAGAAAAGGCAATACTCGGCGGATTTAAAATTTGCGACAGTAAAAGATAATTTTTTGAAAAGTTTACAATAGAAAAGGCAATCCTCGGCGTATTTAAAATTTGCGACAGTAAAAGATAATTTTTTGAAAATTTACTATAGAAAAGGCCATACTCGCCGTATTTAAAATTTGCGACAGTAAAAGATAATTTTTTGAAAAGTTTACGATAGAAAAGGCAATCCTCGGCGTATTTAAAATTTGCGACAGTAAAAATAATTTTTTGAAAAATTTACTATAGAAAAGGCAATCCTCGGCGTATTTAAATTTGCCGCATTAAAAAATAATTTTTTGAAAAATTTACAATAGAAAAGGCAATCCTCGGCGTATTAAAAATTTGCGACAGTTAAAAATAATTTTTTGAATATTTACTATAGAAAAGGCCATACTCGCCGTATTTAAAATTTGCGACAGAAAAAAATAACTTTTTGAAAAGTTTACAATAGAAAAGGCAATCCTCGGCGTATTTAAAATTTGCGACAGTAAAAGATAATTTTTTGAAAAGTTGACAATAGAAAAGGCAATCGTCGACGTATTAAAAATTTGCGACAGTTAAAAATATTTTTTTGAAAATTTACCATAGAAAAGGCCATACTCGCCGTATTTAAAATTTGCGACAGAAAAAAATAACTTTTTGAAAAGTTTACAATAGAAAAGGCAATCCTCGGCGGATTTAAAATTTGCGACAGTAAAAGATAATTTTTGAAAAGTTTACAATAGAAAAGGCAATCCTCGGCGTATTTAAAATTTGCGACAGTAAAAGATAATTTTTTGAAAATTTACTATAGAAAAGCCCATACTCGCCGTATTTAAAATTTGCGACAGTAAAAGATAATTTTTTGAAAAGTTTACAATAGAAAAGGCAATCCTCGGCGTATTTAAAATTTGCGACAGTAAAATATAATTTTTTGAAAAGTTTACTATAGAAAAGACAATCCTCGGCGTATTTAAAATTTGCGACAGTAAAAAATAATTTTTTGAAAAATTTACTATAGAAAAGGCCATACTCGCCGTATTTAAAATTTGCGGCAGTAAAAAATTATTTTTTTAAATATTTATAATTGAAAAGGCAATCCTCGGCTGATATAAAATTTGCGACAGTTAAAAATTATTTTTTGAAAAATTTACAATAGAAAAGGCATTCCTCGGGGTGTTTAAAATTTGCGAAAATAAACATAATTTTTTGAAAAATTTACTATAGAAAGGACAATCCTCGGCGTATTTAAAATTTGCGACAGTAAAAAATAATTTTTTGAAAAATTTACTATAGAAAAGGCCATACTCGCCGTATTTTAAATTTGTGACAGTAAAAAATAAGTTTTTGAAAAATTTACTATAGAAAAGGCAATCCTCGGCATATTTAAAATTTGCGACAGTAAAATATAATTTTTTGAAAATTTACTATAGAAAAGGCCATTCTCGCCGTATTTAAAATTTGCGACAGAAAAAAATAACTTTTTGAAAAGTTTACAATAGAAAAGGCAATCCTCGGCGTATTTAAAATGTGCGTCAGTAAAAGATAATTTTTTGAAAAGTTTACAATAGGAAAGGCAATCCTCGGCGTATTTAAATTTTGCGACAGTAAAAGATAATTTTTTGAAAAGTTGACAATAGAAAAGGCAATCGTCGGCGTATTAAAAATTTGCGACAGTTAAAAATATTTTTTTGAAAATTTACTATAGAAAATGCCATACTCGCCGTATTTAAAATTTGCGACAGAAAAAAATAACTTTTTGAAAAGTTTACAATAGAAAACGCAATCTTCGGCGTATTTAAAATTTGCGACAGTAAAAGATAATTTGTTGAAAAGTTTACAATAGAAAAGGCAATCCTCGGCGTATTTAAAATTTGCGACAGTAAAAGATAATTTTTTGAAAATTTACTATAGAAAAGGCCATACTCGCCGTATTTAAAATTTGCGACAGAAAAAAATAACTTTTTGAAAAGTTTACACTAGAAAAGGCCATACTCGCCGTATTTAAAATTTGCGACAGAAAAAAATAACTTTTTGAAAAGTTTACAATAGAAAAGGCAATCCTCGGCGTATTTAAAATTTGCGACAGCAAAAGATAATTTTTTGAAAAGTTTGCAATAGAAAAGGTAATCCTCGGCGTATTTAAAATTTGCGACAGTAAAAAATAATTTTTTGAAAAATTTACTATAGAAAAGGCCATACTCGCCGTATTTAAAATTTGCGGCAGTAAAAAATTATTTTTTTAAAGTTTTACAATAGAAAAGGCAATCCTCGGCGGATATAAAATTTGCGACAGTAAAAAATAATTTTTTGAAAAATTTACTATAGAAAAGGCCATACTCGCCGTATTTAAAATTTGTGACAGTAAAAAATAATTTTTTGAAAAATTTACTATAGAAAAGGCCATACTCGCCGTATTTAAAATTTGCGACAGTAAAAGATAATTTTTTGAAAAGTTTACAATAGAAAAGACAATCCTCGGCGTATTTAAAATTTCCGACAGTAAAAGATAATTTTTTGAAAAGTTTACAATAGAAAAGGCAATCGTCGGCGTATTTAACATTTGCGACAGTAAAAAATAATTTTTTGAAAAATTTACTATATAAAAGCCAATCCTCGGCGTATTTAAAATTTGCGGCAGTAAAAAATTATTTTTTTAAAGTTTTACAATAGAAAAGGCAATCCTCGGCGGATATAAAATTTGCGACAGTAAAAAATAATTTTTTGAAAAATTTACTATAGAAAAGGCCATACTCGCCGTATTTAAAATTTGTGACAGTAAAAAATAATTTTTTGAAAAATTTACTATAGAAAAGGCAATCCTCGGCATATTTAAAATTTGCGACAGTAAAAAATTATTTATTGAAAATTTACTATAGAAAAGGCCATACTCGACGTATTTAAAATTTGCGACAGAAAAAAATAACTTTTTGAAAAGTTTACACTAGAAAAGGCAATCCTCGGCGTATTTAAAATTTGCGACAGTAAAAGATAATTTTTTGAAAAGTTTACAATAGAAAAGGCAATCCTCGGCGTATTTAAAATTTGCGACAGTAAAAGATAATTTTTTGTAAAGTTTACTATAGAAAAGACAATCCTCGGCGTATTTAAAATTTGCGACAGTAAAAAATAATTTTTTGAAAAATTTACTATAGAAAAGGCCATACTCGCCGTATTTAAAATTTGTGACAGTAAAAAATAATTTTTTGAAAAATTTACTATAGAAAAGGCAATCCTCGGCATATTTAAAATTTGCGACAGTAAAAAATTATTTATTGAGAAATTTACTATAGAAAGGGCGATACTCGCCGTATTTAAAATTTGCGACAGAAAAAAATAACTTTTTGGAAAGTTTACAATAGAAAAGGCAATCCTCGGCGTATTTAAAATTTGCGACAGTAAAAGATAATTTTTTGAAAAGTTGACAAAAGAAAAGGCAATCGTCGGCGTATTAAAAATTGGCGACAGTTAAAAATATTTTGTTGAAAATTTACTATAGAAAAGGCCATACTCGCCGTATTTAAAATTTGCGACAGAAAAAAATAACTTTTTGAAAAGTTTACAATAGAAAAGGCAATCCTCGGCGTATTTAAAATTTGCGACAGTAAAAGATAATTTTTTGAAAAGTTTACAATAGAAAAGGCAATCCTCGGCGTATTTAAAATTTGCGACAGTAAAAGATAATTTTTTGTAAAGTTTAATATAGAAAAGACAATCCTCGGCGTATTTAAAATTTGCGACAGTAAAAAATAATTTTTTGAAAAATTTACTATAGAAAAGGCCATACTCGCCGTATTTAAAATTTGTGACAGTAAAAAATAATTTTTTGAAAAATTTACTATAGAAAAGGCAATCCTCGGCATATTTAAAATTTGCGACAGTAAAAAATTATTTATTGAGAAATTTACTATAGAAAGGGCGATACTCGCCGTATTTAAAATTTGCGACAGTAAAAGATAATTTTTTGAAAAGTTTACAATAGAAAAGGCAATCGTCGGCGTATTTAAAATTTGCGACAGAAAAAAATAACTTTTTGAAAAGTTTACACTAGAAAAGGCAATCCTCGGCGTATTTAAAATTTGCGACAGTAAAAGGTAATTTTTTGAAAAGTTTACAATAGAAAAGGCAATCGTCGGCGTATTTAAAATTTGCGACAGTAAAAGATAATTTTTTGAAAAGTTTACTATAGAAAAAGCAATCCTCGGCATTTTTAAAATTTGCGACAGTAAAAAATTGTTTATTGAGAAGTTTACTATAGAAAGGGCGACACTCGCCGTATTTAAAATTTGCGACAGTAAAAATAATTTTTTGAAAAATTTACTATAGAAAAGGCAATCCTCGGCGTATTTATATTTGCCAAATTAAAAAATGATTTTTTGAATAATTTACAATAGAAAAGGCAATCCTCGGCATATTAAAAATTTGCGACAGTTAAAAATAATTTTTTGAATATTTACTATAGAAAAGGCCATACTCGCCGTATTTAAAATTTGCGACAGAAAAAAATAACTTTTTGAAAAGTTTACAATAGAAAAGGCAATCCTCGGCGTATTTAAAATTTGCGACAGTAAAAGATAATTTTTTGAAAAGTTGACAAAAGAAAAGGCAATCGTCGGCGTATTAAAAATTGGCGACAGTTAAAAATATTTTGTTGAAAATTTACTATAGAAAAGGCCATACTCGCCGTATTTAAAATTTGCGACAGAAAAAAATAACTTTTTGAAAAGTTTACAATAGAAAAGGCAATCCTCGGCGTATTTAAAATTTGCGACAGTAAAAGATAATTTTTTGAAAAGTTGACAAAAGAAAAGGCAATCGTCGGCGTATTAAAAATTGGCGACAGTTAAAAATATTTTGTTGAAAATTTACTATAGAAAAGGCCATACTCGCCGTATTTAAAATTTGCGACAGAAAAAAATAACTTTTTGAAAAGTTTACAATAGAAAAGGCAATCCTCGGCGTATTTAAAATTTGCGACAGTAAAAGATAATTTTTTGAAAAGTTTACACTAGAAAAGGCAATCCTCGGCGTATTTAAAATTTGCGACGGTAAAAAATAATTTTTTGAAAAATTTACTATAGAAAAGGCCATACAAGCCGTATTAAAAATTTGCGACAGTTAAAAATAATTTTTTGAATATTTACTATAGAAAAGGCCATACTCGCCGTATTTAAAATTTGCGACAGAAAAAAATAACTTTTTGGAAAGTTTACAATAGAAAAGGCAATCCTCGGCGTATTTAAAATTTGCGACAGTAAAAGATAATTTTTTGAAAAGTTGACAAAAGAAAAGGCAATCGTCGGCGTATTAAAAATTGGCGACAGTTAAAAATATTTTGTTGAAAATTTACTATAGAAAAGGCCATACTCGCCGTATTTAAAATTTGCGACAGAAAAAAATAACTTTTTGAAAAGTTTACAATAGAAAAGGCAATCCTCGGCGTATTTAAAATTTGCGACAGTAAAAGATAATTTTTTGAAAAGTTTACAATAGAAAAGGCAATCCTCGGCGTATTTAAAATTTGCGACAGTAAAACATAATTTTTTGTAAAGTTTACTATAGAAAAGACAATCCTCGGCGTATTTAAAATTTGCGACAGTAAAAAATAATTTTTTGAAAAATTTACTATAGAAAAGGCCATACTCGCCGTATTTAAAATTTGTGACAGTAAAAAATAATTTTTTGAAAAATTTACTATAGAAAAGGCAATCCTCGGCATATTTAAAATTTGCGACAGTAAAAAATTATTTATTGAGAAATTTACTATAGAAAGGGCGATACTCGCCGTATTTAAAATTTGCGACAGTAAAAGATAATTTTTTGAAAAGTTTACAATAGAAAAGGCAATCGTCGGCGTATTTAAAATTTGCGACAGAAAAAAATAACTTTTTGAAAAGTTTACAATAGAAAAGGCAATCCTCGGCGTATTTAAAATTTGCGACAGTAAAAGGTAATTTTTTGAAAAGTTTACAATAGAAAAGGCAATCGTCGGCGTATTTAAAATTTGCGACAGTAAAAGATAATTTTTTGAAAAGTTTACTATAGAAAAAGCAATCCTCGGCATTTTTAAAATTTGCGACAGTAAAAAATTGTTTATTGAGAAGTTTACTATAGAAAGGGCGATACTCGCCGTATTTAAAATTTGCGACAGTAAAAATAATTTTTTGAAAAATTTACTATAGAAAAGGCAATCCTCGGCGTATTTATATTTGCCAAATTAAAAAATAATTTTTTGAATAATTTACAATAGAAAAGGCAATCCTCGGCATATTAAAAATTTGCGACAGTTAAAAATAATTTTTTGAATATTTACTATAGAAAAGGCCATACTCGCCGTATTTAAAATTTGCGACAGAAAAAAATAACTTTTTGAAAAGTTTACAATAGAAAAGGCAATCCTCCGCGTATTTAAAATTTGCGACAGTAAAAGATAAGTTTTTGAAAAGTTGACAATAGAAAAGGCAATCGTCGGCGTATTAAAAATTTGCGACAGTTAAAAATATTTTTTTGAAAATTTACCATAGAAAAGGCCATACTCGCCGTATTTAAAATTTGCGAC
Source organism: Dioctria rufipes (assembly GCA_963924295.1). NCBI lineage: Eukaryota > Metazoa > Arthropoda > Insecta > Diptera > Asilidae > Dioctria > Dioctria rufipes. The sequence continues at coordinate 75,053 of CAWUPM010000369.1, forward strand.
AGAAAAAAATAACTTTGTGAAAAGTTTACAATAGAAAAGGCAATCCTCGGCGGATTTAAAATTTGCGACAGTAAAAGATAATTTTTTGAAAAGTTTACAATAGAAAAGGCAATCCTCGGCGTATTTAAAATTTGCGACAGTAAAAGATAATTTTTTGAAAATTTACTATAGAAAAGGCCATACTCGCCGTATTTAAAATTTGCGACAGTAAAAGATAATTTTTTGAAAAGCTTACAATAGAAAAGGCAATCCTCGGCGTATTTAAAATTTGCGACAGTAAAAGATAATTTTTTGAAAAGTTTACTATAGAAAAGACAATCCTCGGCGTATTTAAAATTTGCGACAGTAAAAAATAATTTTTTGAAAAATTTACTATAGAAAAGGCCATACTCGCCGTATTTAAAATTTGTGACAGTAAAAAATAATTTTTTGAAAAATTTACTATAGAAAAGGCAATCCTCGGCATATTTAAAATTTGCGACAGTAAAGAATTATTTATTGAGAAATTTACTATAGAAAGGGCGATACTCGCCGTATTAAAATTTGCGACAGTAAAAGATAATTTTTTGAAAAGTTTACAATAGAAAAGGCAATCGTCGGCGTATTTAAAATTTGCGACAGAAAAAAATAACTTTTTGAAAAGTTTACAATAGAAAAGGCAATCCTCGGCGGATTTAAAATTTGCGACAGTAAAAAA
>CAWUPM010000369.1:75949-301184 GCA_963924295.1 Dioctria rufipes
GATAATTTTTTGAAAAGTTTACAATAGAAAAGGCAATCCTCGGCGTATTTAAAATTTGCGACAGTAAAAGATAATTTTTTGAAAAGTTTACAATAGTAAAGGCAATCCTCGGCGTATTTAAAATTTGCGACAGTAAAAGATAATTTTTTGAAAAGTTTACAATAGAAAAGGCAATCCTCGGCGTATTTAAAATTTGCGACAGTAAAAGATAAATTTTTGATAAGTTTACTATAGAAAAGACAATCCTCGGCGTATTTAAAATTTGCGACAGTAAAAAATAATTTTTTGAAAAATTTACTATAGAAAAGGCCATACTCGCCGTATTTAAAATTTGTGACAGTAAAAAATAATTTTTTGAAAAATTTACTATAGAAAAGGCAATCCTCGGCATATTTAAAATTTGCGACAGTAAAAAATTATTTATTGAGAAATTTACTATAGAAAGGGCGATACTCGCCGTATTTAAAATTTGCGACAGTAAAAGATAATTTTTTGAAAAGTTTACAATAGAAAAGGCAATCGTCGGCGTATTTAAAATTTGCGACAGAAAAAATAACTTTTTGAAAAGCTTACAATAGAAAAGGCAATCCTCGGCGTATTTAAAATTTGCGACAGTAAAAGGTAATTTTTTGAAAAGTTTACAATAGAAAAGGCAATCGTCGGCGTATTTAAAATTTGCGACAGTAAAAGATAATTTTTTGAAAAGTTTACTATAGAAAAGCAATCCTCGGCATTTTTAAAATTTGCGACAGTAAAAAATTGTTTATTGAGAAGTTTACTATAGAAAGGGCGATACTCGCCGTATTTAAAATTTGCGACAGTAAAAATAATTTTTTGAAAAATTTACTATAGAAAAGGCAATCCTCGGCGTATTTAAATTTACCACATTAAAAAATAATTTTTTGAATAATTTACAATAGAAAAGGCAATCCTCGGCGTATTAAAAATTTGCGACAGTTAAAAATAATTTTTTGAATATTTACTATAGAAAAGGCCATACTCGCCGTATTTAAAATTTGCGACAGAAAAAAATAACTTTTTGAAAAGTTTACAATAGAAAAGGCAATCCTCCGCGTATTTAAAATTTGCGACAGTAAAAGATAATTTTTTGAAAAGTCGACAATAGAAAAGGCAATCGTCGGCGTATTAAAAATTTGCGACAGTTAAAAATATTTTTTGAAAATTTACCATAGAAAAGGCCATACTCGCCGTATTTAAAATTTGCGACAGAAAAAAATAACTTTTTGAAAAGTTTACAATAGAAAAGGCAATCCTCGGCGGATTTAAAATTTGCGACAGTAAAAGATAATTTTTTGAAAAGTCTACAATAGAAAGGCAATCCTCGGCGTATTTAAAATTTGCGACAGTAAAAGATAATTTTTTGAAAATTTACTATAGAAAAGGCCATACTCGCCGTATTTAAAATTTGCGACAGTAAAAGATAATTTTTTGAAAAGTTTATAATAGAAAAGGCAATCCTCGGCGTATTTAAAATTTGCGACAGTAAAAGATAATTTTTTGAAAAGTTTACTATAGAAAAGACAATACTCGGCGTATTTAAAATTTGCGACACTAAAAAATAATTTTTTGAAAAATTTACTATAGAAAAGGCCATACTCGCCGTATTTAAAATTTGTGACAGTAAAAAATAATTTTTTGAAAAATTTACTATAGAAAAGGCAATCCTCGGCATATTTAAAATTTGCGACAGTAAAAAATTATTTATTGAGAAATTTACTATAGAAAGGGCGATACTCGCCGTATTTAAAATTTGCGACAGTAAAAGATAATTTTTTGAAAAGTTTACAATAGAAAAGGCAATCGTCGGCGTATTTAAAATTTGCGACAGAAAAAAATAACTTTTTGAAAAGCTTACAATAGAAAAGGCAATCCTCGGCGTATTTAAAATTTGCGACAGTAAAAGGTAATTTTTTGAAAAGTTTACAATAGAAAAGGCAATCGTCGGCGTATTTAAAATTTGTGACAGTAAAAGATAATTTTTTGAAAAGTTTACTATAGAAAAGCAATCCTCGGCATTTTTAAAATTTGCGACAGTAAAAAATTGTTTATTGAGAAGTTTACTATAGAAAGGGCGATACTCGCCGTATTTAAAATTTGCGACAGTAAAAATAATTTTTTGAAAAATTTACTATAGAAAAGGCAATCCTCGGCGTATTTAAATTTACCACATTAAAAAATAATTTTTTGAATAATTTACAATAGAAAAGGCAATCCTCGGCGTATTAAAAATTTGCGACAGTTAAAAATAATTTTTTGAATATTTACTATAGAAAAGGCCATACTCGCCGTATTTAAAATTTGCGACAGAAAAAAATAACTTTTTGAAAAGTTTACAATAGAAAAGGCAATCCTCCGCGTATTTAAAATTTGCGACAGTAAAAGATAATTTTTTGAAAAGTCGACAATAGAAAAGGCAATCGTCGGCGTATTAAAAATTTGCGACAGTTAAAAATATTTTTTTGAAAATTTACCATAGAAAAGGCCATACTCGCCGTATTTAAAATTTGCGACAGAAAAAAATAACTTTTTGAAAAGTTTACAATAGAAAAGGCAATCCTCGGCGGATTTAAAATTTGCGACAGTAAAAGATAATTTTTTGAAAAGTCTACAATAGAAAGGCAATCCTCGGCGTATTTAAAATTTGCGACAGTAAAAGATAATTTTTTGAAAATTTACTATAGAAAAGGCCATACTCGCCGTATTTAAAATTTGCGACAGTAAAAGATAATTTTTTGAAAAGTTTATAATAGAAAAGGCAATCCTCGGCGTATTTAAAATTTGCGACAGTAAAAGATAATTTTTTGAAAAGTTTACTATAGAAAAGACAATACTCGGCGTATTTAAAATTTGCGACACTAAAAAATAATTTTTTGAAAAATTTACTATAGAAAAGGCCATACTCGCCGTATTTAAAATTTGTGACAGTAAAAAATAATTTTTTGAAAAATTTACTATAGAAAAGGCAATCCTCGGCATATTTAAAATTTGCGACAGTAAAAAATTATTTATTGAGAAATTTACTATAGAAAGGGCGATACTCGCCGTATTTAAAATTTGCGACAGTAAAAGATAATTTTTTGAAAAGTTTACAATAGAAAAGGCAATCCTCGGCGTATTTAAAATTTGCGACAGTAAAAGGTAATTTTTTGAAAAGTTTACAATAGAAAAGGCAATCGTCGGCGTATTTAAAATTTGTGACAGTAAAAGATAATTTTTTGAAAAGTTTACTATAGAAAAAGCAATCCTCGGCATTTTTAAAATTTGCGACAGTAAAAAATTGTTTATTGAGAAGTTTACTATAGAAAGGGCTATACTCGCCGTATTTAAAATTTGCGACAGTAAAAATAATTTTTTGAAAAATTTACTATAGAAAAGGCAATCCTCGGCGTATTTAAATTTGCCACATTAAAAAATAATTTTTTGAAAAATTTACAATAGAAAGGGCAATCCTCGGCGTATTAAAAATTTGCGACAGTTAAAAATAATTTTTTGAATATTTACTATAGAAAAGGCCATATTCGCCGTATTTAAAATTTGCGACAGAAAAAAATAACTTTTTGAAAAGTTTACAATAGAAAAGGCAATCCTCGGAGTATTTAAAATTTGCGACAGTAAAAGATAATTTTTTGAAAAGTTGACAATAGAAAAGGCAATCGTCGGCGTATTAAAAATTTGCGACAGTTAAAAATATTTTTTTGAAAATTTACCATAGAAAAGGCCATACTCGCCGTATTTAAAATTTGCGACAGAAAAAAATAACTTTTTGAAAAGTTTACAATAGAAAAGGCAATCCTCGGCGTATTTAAAATTTGCGACAGTAAAAGGTAATTTTTTGAAAAGTTTACAATAGAAAAGGCAATCGTCGGCGTATTTAAAATTTGTGACAGTAAAAGATAATTTTTTGAAAAGTTTACTATAGAAAAAGCAATCCTCGGCATTTTTAAAATTTGCGACAGTAAAAAATTGTTTATTGAGAAGTTTACTATAGAAAGGGCTATACTCGCCGTATTTAAAATTTGCGACAGTAAAAATAATTTTTTGAAAAATTTACTATAGAAAAGGCAATCCTCGGCGTATTTAAATTTGCCACATTAAAAAATAATTTTTTGAAAAATTTACAATAGAAAGGGCAATCCTCGGCGTATTAAAAATTTGCGACAGTTAAAAATAATTTTTTGAATATTTACTATAGAAAAGGCCATACTCGCCGTATTTAAAATTTGCGACAGAAAAAAATAACTTTTTGAAAAGTTTACAATAGAAAAGGCAATCCTCGGAGTATTTAAAATTTGCGACAGTAAAAGATAATTTTTTGAAAAGTTGACAATAGAAAAGGCAATCGTCGGCGTATTAAAAATTTGCGACAGTTAAAAATATTTTTTTGAAAATTTACCATAGAAAAGGCCATACTCGCCGTATTTAAAATTTGCGACAGAAAAAAATAACTTTTTGAAAAGTTTACAATAGAAAAGGCAATCCTCGGCGTATTTAAAATTTGCGACAGTAAAAGGTAATTTTTTGAAAAGTTTACAATAGAAAAGGCAATCGTCGGCGTATTTAAAATTTGTGACAGTAAAAGATAATTTTTTGAAAAGTTTACTATAGAAAAAGCAATCCTCGGCATTTTTAAAATTTGCGACAGTAAAAAATTGTTTATTGAGAAGTTTACTATAGAAAGGGCTATACTCGCCGTATTTAAAATTTGCGACAGTAAATATAATTTTTTGAAAAATTTACTATAGAAAAGGCAATCCTCGGCGTATTTAAATTTGCCACATTAAAAAATAATTTTTTGAAAAATTTACAATAGAAAGGGCAATCCTCGGCGTATTAAAAATTTGCGACAGTTAAAAATAATTTTTTGAATATTTACTATAGAAAAGGCCATACTCGCCGTATTTAAAATTTGCGACAGAAAAAAATAACTTTTTGAAAAGTTTACAATAGAAAAGGCAATCCTCGGAGTATTTAAAATTTGCGACAGTAAAAGATAATTTTTTGAAAAGTTGACAATAGAAAAGGCAATCGTCGGCGTATTCAAAATTTGCGACAGTTAAAAATATTTTTTTGAAAATTTACCATAGAAAAGGCCATACTCGCCGTATTTAAAATTTGCGACAGAAAAAAATAACTTTTTGAAAAGTTTACAATAGAAAAGGCAATCCTCGGCGTATTTAAAATTTGCGACAGTAAAAGGTAATTTTTTGAAAAGTTTACAATAGAAAAGGCAATCGTCGGCGTATTTAAAATTTGTGACAGTAAAAGATAATTTTTTGAAAAGTTTACTATAGAAAAAGCAATCCTCGGCATTTTTAAAATTTGCGACAGTAAAAAATTGTTTATTGAGAAGTTTACTATAGAAAGGGCTATACTCGCCGTATTTAAAATTTGCGACAGTAAAAATAATTTTTTGAAAAATTTACTATAGAAAAGGCAATCCTCGGCGTATTTAAATTTGCCACATTAAAAAATAATTTTTTGAAAAATTTACAATAGAAAAGGCAAACCTCGGCGTATTAAAAATTTGCGACAGTTAAAAATAATTTTTTGAATATTTACTATAGAAAAGGCCATACTCGCCGTATTTAAAATTTGCGACAGAAAAAAATAACTTTTTGAAAAGTTTACAATAGAAAAGGCAATCCTCGGAGTATTTAAAATTTGCGACAGTAAAAGATAATTTTTTGAAAAGTTGACAATAGAAAAGGCAATCGTCGGCGTATTAAAAATTTGCGACAGTTAAAAATATTTTTTTGAAAATTTACCATAGAAAAGGCCATACTCGCCGTATTTAAAATTTGCGACAGAAAAAAATAACTTTTTGAAAAGTTTACAATAGAAAAGGCAATCCTCGGCGGATTTAAAATTTGCGACAGTAAAAGATAATTTTTTGAAAAGTTTACAATAGAAAAGGCAATCCTCGGCGTATTTAAAATTTGCGACAGTAAAAGATAATTTTTTGAAAATTTACTATAGAAAAGGCCATACTCGCCGTATTTAAAATTTGCGACAGTAAAAGATAATTTTTTGAAAAGTTTACAATAGAAAAGGCAATCCTCGGCGTATTTAAAATTTGCGACAGTAAAAGATAATTTTTTGAAAAGTTTACTATAGAAAAGACAATCCTCGGCGTATTTAAAATTTGCGACAGTAAAAAATAATTTTTTGAAAAATTTACTATAGAAAAGGCCATACTCGCCGTATTTAAAATTTGTGACAGTAAAAAATAATTTTTTGAAAAATTTACTATAGAAAAGGCAATCCTCGGCATATTTAAAATTTGCGACAGTAAAAAATTATTTATTGAGAAATTTACTATAGAAAGGGCGATACTCGCCGTATTTAAAATTTGCGACAGTAAAAGATAATTTTTTGAAAAGTTTACAATAGAAAAGGCAATCGTCGGCGTATTTAAAATTTGCGACAGAAAAAAATAACTTTTTGAAAAGTTTACAATAGAAAAGGCAATCCTCGGCGGATTTAAAATTTGCGACAGTAAAAGATAATTTTTTGAAAAGTTTACAATAGAAAAGGCAATCCTCGGCGTATTTAAAATTTGCGACAGTAAAAGATAATTTTTTGAAAATTTACTATAGAAAAGGCCATACTCGCCGTATTTAAAATTTGCGACAGTAAAAGATAATTTTTTGAAAAGTTTACAATAGAAAAGGCAATCCTCGGCGTATTTAAAATTTGCGACAGTAAAAATAATTTTTTGAAAAATTTACTATAGAAAAGGCAATCCTCGGCGTATTTAAATTTGCCACATTAAAAAATAATTTTTTGAAAAATTTACAATAGAAAAGGCAATCCTCGGCGTATTAAAAATTTGCGACAGTTAAAAATAATTTTTTGAATATTTACTATAGAAAAGGCCATACTCGCCGTATTTAAAATTTGCGACAGAAAAAAATAACTTTTTGAAAAATTTACAATAGAAAAGGCAATCCTCGGCGTATTTAAAATTTGCGACAGTAAAAGATAATTTTTTGAAAAGTTGACAATAGGAAAGGCAATCGTCGCCGTATTAAAAATTTGCGACAGTTAAAAATATTTTTTTGAAAATTTACCATAGAAAAGGCCATACTCGCCGTATTTAAAATTTGCGACAGAAAAAAATAACTTTTTGAAAAGTTTACAATAGAAAAGGCAATCCTCGGCGGATTTAAAATTTGCGACAGTAAAAGATAATTTTTTGAAAAGTTTACAATAGAAAAGGCAATCCTCGGCGTATTTAAAATTTGCGACAGTAAAAGATAATTTTTTGAAAATTTACTATAGAAAAGCCCATACTCGCCGTATTTAAAATTTGCGACAGTAAAAGATAATTTTTTGAAAAGTTTACAATAGAAAAGGCAATCCTCGGCGTATTTAAAATTTGCGACAGTAAAAGATAATTTTTTGAAAAGTTTACTATAGAAAAGACAATCCTCGGCGTATTTAAAATTTGCGACAGTAAAAAATAATTTTTTGAAAAATTTACTATAGAAAAGGCCATACTCGCCGTATTTAAAATTTGCGGCAGTAAAAAATTATTTTTTTAAATATTTACAATTGAAAAGGCAATCCTCGGCTGATATAAAATTTGCGACAGTTAAAAATTATTTTTTGAAAAATTTACAATAGAAAAGGCATTCCTCGGGGTATTTAAAATTTGCGAAAATAAACATAATTTTTTGAAAAATTTACTATAGAAAGGACAATCCTCGGCGTATTTAAAATTTGCGACAGTAAAAAATAATTTTTTGAAAAATTTACTATAGAAAAGGCCATACTCGCCGTATTTAAAATTTGTGACAGTAAAAAATAATTTTGTGAAAAATTTACTATAGAAAAGGCAATCCTCGGCATATTTAAAATTTGCGGCAGTAAAAAATTATTTATTGAAAATTTACTATAGAAAAGGCCATACTCGCCGTATTTAAAATTTGCGACAGAAAAAAATAACTTTTTGAAAAGTTTACACTAGAAAAGGCAATCCTCGGCGTATTTAAAATTTGCGACAGTAAAAGATAATTTTTTGAAAAGTTTACAATAGAAAAGGCAATCCTCGGCGTATTTAAAATTTGCGACAGTAAAAGATAATTTTTTGAAAATTTTACAATAGAAAAGGCAATCGTCGGCGTATTTAAAATTTGCGACAGTAAAATATAATTTTTTGAAAATTTACTATAGAAAAGGCCATTCTCGCCGTATTTAAAATTTGCGACAGAAAAAAATAACTTTTTGAAATGTATACAATAGAAAAGGCAATCCTCGGCGTATTTAAAATTTGCGTCAGTAAAAGATAATTTTTTGAAAAGTTTACAATAGAAAAGGCAATCCTCGGCGTATTTGAAATTTGCGACAGTAAAAGATAATTTTTTGAAAAGTTGACAATAGAAAAGGCAATCGTCGGCGTATTAAAAATTTGCGACAGTTAAAAATATTTTTTTGAAAATTTACTATAGAAAAGGCCATACTCGCCGTATTTAAAATTTGCGACAGAAAAAAATAACTTTTTGAAAAGTTTACAATAGAAAACGCAATCTTCGGCGTATTTAAAATTTGCGACAGTAAAAGATAATTTTTTGAAAAGTTTACAATAGAAAAGGCAATCCTCGGCGTATTTAAAATTTGCGACAGTAAAAGATAATTTTTTGAAAATTTACTATAGAAAAGGCCATACTCGCCGTATTTAAAATTTGCGACAGAAAAAAATAACTTTTTGAAAAGTTTACACTAGAAAAGGCAATCCTCGGCGTATTTAAAATTTGCGACAGTAAAAGATAATATTTTGAAAAGTTTACAATAGAAAAGGCAATCCTCGGCGTATTTAAAATTTGCGACAGCAAAAGATAATTTTTTGAAAAGTTTACAAGAGAAAAGGCAATCCTCGGCGTATTTAAAATTTGCGACAGTAAAATATAATTTTTTGAAAATTTACTATAGAAAAGGCCATACTCGCCGTATTTAAAATTTGCGACAGTAAAAGATAAGCTTTTGAAAAGTTTACAATAGAAAAGGCAATCCTCGGCGTATTTAAAATTTCCGACAGTAAAAGATAATTTTTTGAAAAGTTTACAATAGAAAAGGCAATCGTCGGCGTATTTAAAATTTGCGACAGCAAAAAATAATTTTTTGAAAAATTTACTATATAAAAGCCAATCCTCGGCGTATTTAAAATTTGCGGCAGTAAAAAATTATTTTTTTAAATATTTACAATAGTAAAGGCAATCCTCGGCGGATATAAAATTTGCGACAGTTAAAAATTATTTTTTGAAAAATTTACAATAGAAAAGGCATTCCTCGGGGTATTTAAAATTTGCGAAAATAAACATAATTTTTTGAAAAATTTACTATAGAAAGGACAATCCTCGGCGTATTTAAAATTTGCGACAGTAAAAAATAATTTTTTGAAAAATTTACTATAGAAAAGGCCATACTCGCCGTATTTAAAATTTGTGACAGTAAAAAATAATTTTGTGAAAAATTTACTATAGAAAAGGCAATCCTCGGCATATTTAAAATTTGCGGCAGTAAAAAATTATTTATTGAAAATTTACTATAGAAAAGGCCATACTCGCCGTATTTAAAATTTGCGACAGAAAAAAATAACTTTTTGAAAAGTTTACACTAGAAAAGGCAATCTTCGGCGTATTTAAAATTTGCGACAGTAAAAGATAATTTTTTGAAAAGTTTACAATAGAAAAGGCAATCCTCGGCGTATTTAAAATTTGCGACAGTAAAAGATAATTTTTTGAAAATTTTACAATAGAAAAGGCAATCGTCGGCGTATTAAAAATTTGCGACAGTTAAAAACAATTTTTTGAATATTTACTATAGAAAAGGCCATACTCGCCGTATTTAAAATTTGCGACAGAAAAAAATAACTTTTTGGAAAGTTTACAATAGAAAAGGCAATCCTCGGCGTATTTAAAATTTGCGACAGTAAAAGATAATTTTTTGAAAAGTTGACAAAAGAAAAGGCAGTCGTCGGCGTATTGAAAATTTGCGACAGTTAAAAATATTTTGTTGAAAATTTACTATAGAAAAGGCCATACTCGCCGTATTTAAAATTTGCGACAGAAAAAAATAACTTTTTGAAAAGTTTACAATAGAAAAGGCAATCCTCGGCGTATTTAAAATTTGCGACAGTAAAAGATAATTTTTGAAAAGTTTACAATAGAAAAGGCAATCCTCGGCGTATTTAAAATTTGCGACAGTAAAAGATAATTTTTTGAAAAGTTTACTATAGAAAAGACAATCCTCGGCGTATTTAAAATTTGCGACAGTAAAAAATAATTTTTTGAAAAATTTACTATAGAAAAGGCCATACTCGCCGTATTTAAAATTTGTGACAGTAAAAGGTAATTTTTTGAAAAGTTTACAATAGAAAAGGCAATCGTCGGCGTATTTAAAATTTGCGACAGTCAAAGATAATTTTTTGAAAAGTTTACTATAGAAAAAGCAATCCTCGGCATTTTTAAAATTTGCGACAGTAAAAAATTGTTTATTGAGAAGTTTACTATAGAAAGGGCGATACTCGCCGTATTTAAAATTTGCGACAGTAAAAATAATTTTTTGAAAAATTTACTATAGAAAAGGCAATCGTCGGCGTATTTAAATTTGCCACATTAAAAAATAATTTTTTGAAAAATTTACAATAGAAAAGGCAATCCTCGGCGTATTAAAAATTTGCGACAGTTAAAAATAATTTTTTGAATATTTACTATAGAAAAGGCCATACTCGCCGTATTTAAAATTTGCGACAGAAAAAAATAACTTTTTGAAAAGTTTACAATAGAAAAGGCAATCCTCGGCGTATTTAAAATTTGCGACAGTAAAAGATAATTTTTTGAAAAGTTGACAATAGAAAAGGCAATCGTCGGCGTATTAAAAATTTGCGACAGTTAAAAATATTTTTTTGAAAATTTACCATAGAAAAGGCCATACTCGCCGTATTTAAAATTTGCTACAGAAAAAAATAACTTTTTGAAAAGTTTACAATAGAAAAGGCAATCCTCGACGGATTTAAAATTTGCGACAGTAAAAGATAATTTTTTGAAAAGTTTACAATAGAAAAGGCAATCCTCGGCGTATTTAAAATTTGCGACAGTAAAAGATAATTTTTTGAAAATTTACTATAGAAAAGGCCATACTCGCTGTATTTAAAATTTGCGACAGTAAAAGATAATTTTTTGAAAAGTTTACAATAGAAAAGGCAATCCTCGGCGTATTTAAAATTTGCGACAGTAAAAGATAATTTTTTGAAAAGTTTACTATAGAATAGACAATCCTCGGCGTGTTTAAAATTTGCGACAGTAAAAAATAATTTTTTGAAAAATTTACTATAGAAAAGGCCATACTCGCCGTATTTAAAATTTGTGACAGTAAAAAATAATTTTTTGAAAAATTTACTATAGAAAAGGCAATCCTCGGAATATTTAAAATTTGCGACAGTAAAAAATTATTTATTGGGAAATTTACTATAGAAAGGGCGATACTCGCCGTATTTAAAATTTGCGACAGTAAAAGATAATTTTTTGAAAAGTTTACAATAGAAAAGGCAATCGTCGGCGTATTTAAAATTTGCGACAGTAAAAAATAATTTTTTGAAAAATTTACTATATAAAAGCCAATCCTCGGCGTATTTAAAATTTGCGACAGTAAAAAATTATTTTTTTAAATATTTACAATAGAAAAGGCAATCCTCGGCGTATATAAAATTTGCGACAGTTAAAAATTATTTTTTGAAAAATTTACAATAGAAAAGGCATTCCTCGGGGTATTTAAAATTTGCGACAGTAAAAGATAATTTTTTGAAAAGTTTACAATAGAAAAGGCAATCGTCGGCGTATTAAAAATTTGCGACTGTTAAAAACAATTTTTTGAAAATTTACTATAGAAAAAAATAACTTTTTGAAAAGTTTAGAATAGAAAAGGCAATCCTCGGCGTATTTAAAATTTGCGACAGTAAAAGATAATTTTTTGAAAAGTTTACAATAGAAAAGGCAATCGTCGGCGTATTTAAAATTTGCGACAGTAAAAAATAATTTTTTGAAACATTTACTATATAAAAGGCAATCCTGGGCGTATTTAAAATTTGCGACAGCAAAAAACTATTTTTTTAAATACTTACAATAAAAAAGGCAATCCTCGGTGTATTTAAAATTTGAGACAGTAAAAGATAATTTCTTTAAAAATTTACAATAGCAAAGGCAACCCTCGGCATATTTAAAATTTGCGACAGTAAAAAATTATTTATTGAGAAATTTACTATAGAAAGGGCGATACTCGCCGTATTTAAAATTTGCGACAGTAAAAGATAATTTTTTGAAAAGTTTACAATAGAAAAGGCAATCGTCGGCGTATTAAAAATTTGCGACTGTTAAAAATAATTTTTTGAAAATTTACTATAGAAAAAAATAACTTTTTGAAAAGTTTACAATAGAAAAGGCAATCCTCGGCGTATTTAAAATTTGCGACAGTAAAAGATAATTTTTTGAAAAGTTTACAATAGAAAAGGCAATCGTCGGCGTATTTAAAATTTGCGACAGTAAAAAATAATTTTTTGAAACATTTACTATATAAAAGGCAAACCTGGGCGTATTTAAAATTTGCGACAGTAAAAAACTATTTTTTTAAATACTTACAATAAAAAAGGCAATCCTCGGCGTATTTAAAATTTGCGACAGTAAAAGATAATTTTTTGAAAAGTTTACAATAGAAAAGGCAATCGTCGGCGTATTTAAAATTTGCGACAGTAAAAAATAATTTTTTGAAAAATTTACTATATAAAAGCCAATCCTCGGCGTATTTAAAATTTGCGGCAGTAAAAAATTATTTTTTAAATATTTACAATAGAAAAGGCAATCCTCGGCGGATATAAAATTTGCGACAGTTAAAAATTATTTTTTGAAAAATTTACAATAGAAAAGGCATTCCTCGGGGTATTTAAAATTTGCGAAAATAAACATAATTTTTTGAAAAATTTACTATAGAAAGGACAATCCTCGGCGTATTTAAAATTTGCGACAGTAAAAAATAATTTTTTGAAAAATTTACTATAGAAAAGGCCATACTCGCCGTATTTAAAATTTGTGACAGTAAAAAATAATTTTGTGAAAAATTTACTATAGAAAAGGCAATCCTCGGCATATTTAAAATTTGCGGCAGTAAAAAATTATTTATTGAAAATTTACTATAGAAAAGGCCATACTCGCCGTATTTAAAATTTGCGACAGAAAAAAATAACTTTTTGAAAAGTTTACACTAGAAAAGGCAATCTTCGGCGTATTTAAAATTTGCGACAGTAAAAGATAATTTTTTGAAAAGTTTACAATAGAAAAGGCAATCCTCGGCGTATTTAAAATTTGCGACAGTAAAAGATAATTTTTTGAAAATTTTACAATAGAAAAGGCAATCGTCGGCGTATTAAAAATTTGCGACACTTAAAAATAATTTTTTGAATATTTACTATAGAAAAGGCCATACTCGCCGTATTTAAAATTTGCGACAGAAAAAAATAACTTTTTGGAAAGTTTACATTAGAAAAGGCAATCCTCGGCGTATTTAAAATTTGCGACAGTAAAAGATAATTTTTTGAAAAGTTGACAAAAGAAAAGGCAATCGTCGGCGTATTGAAAATTTGCGACAGTTAAAAATATTTTGTTGAAAATTTACTATAGAAAAGGCCATACTCGCCGTATTTAAAATTTGCGACAGAAAAAAATAACTTTTTGAAAAGTTTACAATAGAAAAGGCAATCCTCGGCGTATTTAAAATTTGCGACAGTAAAAGATAATTTTTTGAAAAGTTTACAATAGAAAAGGCAATCCTCGGCGTATTTAAAATTTGCGACAGTAAAAGATAATTTTTTGAAAAGTTTACTATAGAAAAGACAATCCTCGGCGTATTTAAAATTTGCGACAGTAAAAAATAATTTTTTGAAAAATTTACTATAGAAAAGGCCATACTCGCCGTATTTAAAATTTGTGACAGTAAAAGGTAATTTTTTGAAAAGTTTACAATAGAAAAGGCAATCGTCGGCGTATTTAAAATTTGCGACAGTCAAAGATAATTTTTTGAAAAGTTTACTATAGAAAAAGCAATCCTCGGCATTTTTAAAATTTGCGACAGTAAAAAATTGTTTATTGAGAAGTTTACTATAGAAAGGGCGATACTCGCCGTATTCAAAATTTGCGACAGTAAAAATAATTTTTTGAAAAATTTACTATAGAAAAGGCAATCGTCGGCGTATTTAAATTTGCCACATTAAAAAATAATTTTTTGAAAAATTTACAATAGAAAAGGCAATCCTCGGCGTATTAAAAATTTGCGACAGTTAAAAATAATTTTTTGAATATTTACTATAGAAAAGGCCATACTCGCCGTATTTAAAATTTGCGACAGAAAAAAATAACTTTTTGAAAAGTTTACAATAGAAAAGGCAATCCTCGGCGTATTTAAAATTTGCGACAGTAAAAGATAATTTTTTGAAAAGTTGACAATAGAAAAGGCAATCGTCGGCGTATTAAAAATTTGCGACAGTTAAAAATATTTTTTTGAAAATTTACCATAGAAAAGGCCATACTCGCCGTATTTAAAATTTGCTACAGAAAAAAATAACTTTTTGAAAAGTTTACAATAGAAAAGGCAATCCTCGACGGATTTAAAATTTGCGACAGTAAAAGATAATTTTTTGAAAAGTTTACAATAGAAAAGGCAATCCTCGGCGTATTTAAAATTTGCGACAGTAAAAGATAATTTTTTGAAAATTTACTATAGAAAAGGCCATACTCGCTGTATTTAAAATTTGCGACAGTAAAAGATAATTTTTTGAAAAGTTTACAATAGAAAAGGCAATCCTCGGCGTATTTAAAATTTGCGACAGTAAAAGATAATTTTTTGAAAAGTTTACTATAGAAAAGACAATCCTCGGCGTGTTTAAAATTTGCGACAGTAAAAAATAATTTTTTGACAAATTTACTATAGAAAAGGCCATACTCGCCGTATTTAAAATTTGTGACAGTAAAAAATAATTTTTTGAAAAATTTACTATAGAAAAGGCAATCCTCGGAATATTTAAAATTTGCGACAGTAAAAAATTATTTATTGAGAAATTTACTATAGAAAGGGCGATACTCGCCGTATTTAAAATTTGCGACAGTAAAAGATAATTTTTTGAAAAGTTTACAATAGAAAAGGCAATCGTCGGCGTATTTAAAATTTGCGACAGTAAAAAATAATTTTTTGAAAAATTTACTATATAAAAGCCAATCCTCGGCGTATTTAAAATTTGCGACAGTAAAAAATTATTTTTTTAAATATTTACAATAGAAAAGGCAATCCTCGGCGTATATAAAATTTGCGACAGTTAAAAATTATTTTTTGAAAAATTTACAATAGAAAAGGCATTCCTCGGGGTATTTAAAATTTGCGACAGTAAAAGATAATTTTTTGAAAAGTTTACAATAGAAAAGGCAATCGTCGGCGTATTAAAAATTTGCGACTGTTAAAAACAATTTTTTGAAAATTTACTATAGAAAAAAATAACTTTTTGAAAAGTTTAGAATAGAAAAGGCAATCCTCGGCGTATTTAAAATTTGCGACAGTAAAAGATAATTTTTTGAAAAGTTTACAATAGAAAAGGCAATCGTCGGCGTATTTAAAATTTGCGACAGTAAAAAATAATTTTTTGAAACATTTACTATATAAAAGGCAATCCTGGGCGTATTTAAAATTTGCGACAGCAAAAAACTATTTTTTTAAATACTTACAATAAAAAAGGCAATCCTCGGTGTATTTAAAATTTGAGACAGTAAAAGATAATTTCTTTAAAAATTTACAATAGCAAAGGCAACCCTCGGCATATTTAAAATTTGCGACAGTAAAAAATTATTTATTGAGAAATTTACTATAGAAAGGGCGATACTCGCCGTATTTAAAATTTGCGACAGTAAAAAATTATTTATTGAGAAATTTACTATAGAAAGGGCGATACTCGCCGTATTTAAAATTTGCGACAGTAAAAGATAATTTTTTGAAAAGTTTACAATAGAAAAGGCAATCGTCGGCGTATTAAAAATTTGCGACTGTTAAAAATAATTTTTTGAAAATTTACTATAGAAAAAAATAACTTTTTGAAAAGTTTACAATAGAAAAGGCAATCCTCGGCGTATTTAAAATTTGCGACAGTAAAAGATAATTTTTTGAAAAGTTTACAATAGAAAAGGCAATCGTCGGCGTATTTAAAATTTGCGACAGTAAAAAATAATTTTTTGAAACATTTACTATATAAAAGGCAAACCTGGGCGTATTTAAAATTTGCGACAGTAAAAAACTATTTTTTTAAATACTTACAATAAAAAAGGCAATCCTCGGCGTATTTAAAATTTGCGACAGTAAAAGATAATTTTTTGAAAAGTTTACAATAGAAAAGGCAATCATCGGCGTATTTAAAATTTGCGACAGTAAAAAATAATTTTTTGAAAAATTTACTATATAAAAGCCAATCCTCGGCGTATTTAAAATTTGCGGCAGTAAAAAATTATTTTTTAAATATTTACAATAGAAAAGGCAATCCTCGGCGGATATAAAATTTGCGACAGTTAAAAATTATTTTTTGAAAAATTTACAATAGAAAAGGCATTCCTCGGGGTATTTAAAATTTGCGAAAATAAACATAATTTTTTGAAAAATTTACTATAGAAAGGACAATCCTCGGCGTATTTAAAATTTGCGACAGTAAAAAATAATTTTTTGAAAAATTTACTATAGAAAAGGCCATACTCGCCGTATTTAAAATTTGTGACAGTAAAAAATAATTTTCTGAAAAATTTACTATAGAAAAGGCAATCCTCGGCATATTTAAAATTTGCGACAGTAAAAAATAATTTTTTGAAAAATTTACTATATAAAAGCCAATCCTCGGCGTATTTAAAATTTGCGACAGTAAAAAATTATTTTTTTAAATATTTACAATAGAAAAGGCAATCCTCGGCGTATATAAAATTTGCGACAGTTAAAAATTATTTTTTGAAAAATTTACAATAGAAAAGGCATTCCTCGGGGTATTTAAAATTTGCGACAGTAAAAGATAATTTTTTGAAAAGTTTACAATAGAAAAGGCAATCGTCGGCGTATTAAAAATTTGCGACTGTTAAAAACAATTTTTTGAAAATTTACTATAGAAAAAAATAACTTTTTGAAAAGTTTAGAATAGAAAAGGCAATCCTCGGCGTATTTAAAATTTGCGACAGTAAAAGATAATTTTTTGAAAAGTTTACAATAGAAAAGGCAATCGTCGGCGTATTTAAAATTTGCGACAGTAAAAAATAATTTTTTGAAACATTTACTATATAAAAGGCAATCCTGGGCGTATTTAAAATTTGCGACAGCAAAAAACTATTTTTTTAAATACTTACAATAAAAAAGGCAATCCTCGGTGTGTTTAAAATTTGAGACAGTAAAAGATAATTTCTTTAAAAATTTACAATAGCAAAGGCAACCCTCGGCATATTTAAAATTTGCGACAGTAAAAAATTATTTATTGAGAAATTTACTATAGAAAGGGCGATACTCGCCGTATTTAAAATTTGCGACAGTAAAAGATAATTTTTTGAAAAGTTTACAATAGAAAAGGCAATCGTCGGCGTATTAAAAATTTGCGACTGTTAAAAATAATTTTTTGAAAATTTACTATAGAAAAAAATAACTTTTTGAAAAGTTTACAATAGAAAAGGCAATCCTCGGCGTATTTAAAATTTGCGACAGTAAAAGATAATTTTTTGAAAAGTTTACAATAGAAAAGGCAATCGTCGGCGTATTTAAAATTTGCGACAGTAAAAAATAATTTTTTGAAACATTTACTATATAAAAGGCAAACCTGGGCGTATTTAAAATTTGCGACAGTAAAAAACTATTTTTTTAAATACTTACAATAAAAAATGCAATCCTCGGCGTATTTAAAATTTGCGACAGTAAAAGATAATTTTTTGAAAAGTTTACAATAGAAAAGGCAATCATCGGCGTATTTAAAATTTGCGACAGTAAAAAATAATTTTTTGAAAAATTTACTATATAAAAGCCAATCCTCGGCGTATTTAAAATTTGCGGCAGTAAAAAATTATTTTTTAAATATTTACAATAGAAAAGGCAATCCTCGGCGGATATAAAATTTGCGACAGTTAAAAATTATTTTTTGAAAAATTTACAATAGAAAAGGCATTCCTCGGGGTATTTAAAATTTGCGAAAATAAACATAATTTTTTGAAAAATTTACTATAGAAAGGACAATCCTCGGCGTATTTAAAATTTGCGACAGTAAAAAATAATTTTTTGAAAAATTTACTATAGAAAAGGCCATACTCGCCGTATTTAAAATTTGTGACAGTAAAAAATAATTTTCTGAAAAATTTACTATAGAAAAGGCAATCCTCGGCATATTTAAAATTTGCGACAGTAAAAAATTATTTATTGAAAATTTACTATAGAAAAGGCCATACTCGACGTATTTAAAATTTGCGACAGAAAAAAATAACTTTTTGAAAAGTTTACACTAGAAAAGGCAATCCTCGGCGTATTTAAAATTTGCGACGGTAAAAAATAATTTTTTGAAAAATTTACTATAGAAAAGGCCATACTCGACGTATTTAAAATTTGTGACAGTAAAAAATAATTTTCTGAAAAATTTACTATAGAAAAGGCAATCCTCGGCATATTTAAAATTTGCGACAGTAAAAAATTATTTATTGAAAATTTACTATAGAAAAGGCCATACTCGACGTATTTAAAATTTGCGACAGAAAAAAATAACTTTTTGAAAAGTTTACACTAGAAAAGGCAATCCTCGGCGTATTTAAAATTTGCGACAGTAAAATATAATTTTTTGAAAATTTACTATAGAAAAGGCCATTCTCGCCGTATTTAAAATTTGCGACAGAAAAAAATAACTTTTTGAAATGTATACAATAGAAAAGGCAATCCTCGGCGTATTTAAAATTTGCGTCAGTAAAAGATAATTTTTTGAAAAGTTTACAATAGAAAAGGCAATCCTCGGCGTATTTGAAATTTGCGACAGTAAAAGATAATTTTTTGAAAAGTTGACAATAGAAAAGGCAATCGTCGGCGTATTAAAAATTTGCGACAGTTAAAAATATTTTTTTGAAAATTTACTATAGAAAAGGCCATACTCGCCGTATTTAAAATTTGCGACAGAAAAAAATAACTTTTTGAAATGTATACAATAGAAAAGGCAATCCTCGGCGTATTTAAAATTTGCGTCAGTAAAAGATAATTTTTTGAAAAGTTTACAATAGAAAAGGCAATCCTCGGCGTATTTGAAATTTGCGACAGTAAAAGGTAATTTTTTGAAAAGTTTACAATAGAAAAGGCAATCGTCGGCGTATTTAAAATTTGCGACAGTCAAAGATAATTTTTTGAAAAGTTTACTATAGAAAAAGCAATCCTCGGCATTTTTAAAATTTGCGACAGTAAAAAATTGTTTATTGAGAAGTTTACTATAGAAAGGGCGATACTCGCCGTATTTAAAATTTGCGACAGTAAAAATAATTTTTTGAAAAATTTACTATAGAAAAGGCAATCGTCGGCGTATTTAAATTTGCCACATTAAAAAATAATTTTTTGAAAAATTTACAATAGAAAAGGCAATCCTCGGCGTATTAAAAATTTGCGACAGTTAAAAATAATTTTTTGAATATTTACTATAGAAAAGGCCATACTCGCCGTATTTAAAATTTGCGACAGAAAAAAATAACTTTTTGAAAAGTTTACAATAGAAAAGGCAATCCTCGGCGTATTTAAAATTTGCGACAGTAAAAGATAATTTTTTGAAAAGTTGACAATAGAAAAGGCAATCGTCGGCGTATTAAAAATTTGCGACAGTTAAAAATATTTTTTTGAAAATTTACCATAGAAAAGGCCATACTCGCCGTATTTAAAATTTGCTACAGAAAAAAATAACTTTTTGAAAAGTTTACAATAGAAAAGGCAATCCTCGACGGATTTAAAATTTGCGACAGTAAAAGAAAATTTTTTGAAAAGTTTACAATAGAAAAGGCAATCCTCGGCGTATTTAAAATTTGCGACAGTAAAAGATAATTTTTTGAAAATTTACTATAGAAAAGGCCATACTCGCTGTATTTAAAATTTGCGACAGTAAAAGATAATTTTTTGAAAAGTTTACAATAGAAAAGGCAATCCTCGGCGTATTTAAAATTTGCGACAGTAAAAGATAATTTTTTGAAAAGTTTACTATAGAAAAGACAATCCTCGGCGTGTTTAAAATTTGCGACAGTAAAAAATAATTTTTTGAAAAATTTACTATAGAAAAGGCCATACTCGCCGTATTTAAAATTTGTGACAGTAAAAAATAATTTTTTGAAAAATTTACTATATAAAAGGCAATCCTCGGAATATTTAAAATTTGCGACAGTAAAAAATTATTTATTGAGAAATTTACTATAGAAAGGGCGATACTCGCCGTATTTAAAATTTGCGACAGTAAAAGATAATTTTTTGAAAAGTTTACAATAGAAAAGGCAATCGTCGGCGTATTTAAAATTTGCGACAGTAAAAAATAATTTTTTGAAAAATTTACTATATAAAAGCCAATCCTCGGCGTATTTAAAATTTGCGACAGTAAAAAATTATTTTTTTAAATATTTACAATAGAAAAGGCAATCCTCGGCGTATATAAAATTTGCGACAGTTAAAAATTATTTTTTGAAAAATTTACAATAGAAAAGGCATTCCTCGGGGTATTTAAAATTTGCGACAGTAAAAGATAATTTTTTGAAAAGTTTACAATAGAAAAGGCAATCGTCGGCGTATTAAAAATTTGCGACTGTTAAAAACAATTTTTTGAAAATTTACTATAGAAAAAAATAACTTTTTGAAAAGTTTAGAATAGAAAAGGCAATCCTCGGCGTATTTAAAATTTGCGACAGTAAAAGATAATTTTTTGAAAAGTTTACAATAGAAAAGGCAATCGTCGGCGTATTTAAAATTTGCGACAGTAAAAAATAATTTTTTGAAACATTTACTATATAAAAGGCAATCCTGGGCGTATTTAAAATTTGCGACAGCAAAAAACTATTTTTTTAAATACTTACAATAAAAAAGGCAATCCTCGGTGTATTTAAAATTTGAGACAGTAAAAGATAATTTCTTTAAAAATTTACAATAGCAAAGGCAACCCTCGGCATATTTAAAATTTGCGACAGTAAAAAATTATTTATTGAGAAATTTACTATATAAAAGCCAATCCTCGGCGTATTTAAAATTTGCGGCAGTAAAAAATTATTTTTTAAATATTTACAATAGAAAAGGCAATCCTCGGCGGATATAAAATTTGCGACAGAAAAAAATAACTTTTTGAAAAGTTTACACTAGAAAAGGCAATCCTCGGCGTATTTAAAATTTGCGACGGTAAAAAATAATTTTTTGAAAAATTTACTATAGAAAAGGCCATACTCGACGTATTTAAAATTTGTGACAGTAAAATATTATTTTTTAAATATTTACAATAGAAAAGGCAATCCTCGGCGGATATAAAATTTGCGACAGTTAAAAATTATTTTTTGAAAAATTTACAATAGAAAAGGCATTCCTCGGGGTATTTAAAATTTGCGAAAATAAACATAATTTTTTGAAAAATTTACTATAGAAAGGACAATCCTCGGCGTATTTAAAATTTGCGACAGTAAAAAATAATTTTTTGAAAAATTTACTATAGAAAAGGCCATACTCGCCGTATTTAAAATTTGTGACAGTAAAAAATAATTTTCTGAAAAATTTACTATAGAAAAGGCAATCCTCGGCATATTTAAAATTTGCGACAGTAAAAAATTATTTATTGAAAATTTACTATAGAAAAGGCCATACTCGACGTATTTAAAATTTGCGACAGAAAAAAATAACTTTTTGAAAAGTTTACACTAGAAAAGGCAATCCTCGGCGTATTTAAAATTTGCGACGGTAAAAAATAATTTTTTGAAAAATTTACTATAGAAAAGGCCATACTCGACGTATTTAAAATTTGTGACAGTAAAAAATAATTTTCTGAAAAATTTACTATAGAAAAGGCAATCCTCGGCATATTTAAAATTTGCGACAGTAAAAAATTATTTATTGAAAATTTACTATAGAAAAGGCCATACTCGACGTATTTAAAATTTGCGACAGAAAAAAATAACTTTTTGAAAAGTTTACACTAGAAAAGGCAATCCTCGGCGTATTTAAAATTTGCGACAGTAAAATATAATTTTTTGAAAATTTACTATAGAAAAGGCCATTCTCGCCGTATTTAAAATTTGCGACAGAAAAAAATAACTTTTTGAAAAGTTTACAATAGAAAAGGCAATCCTCGGCGTATTTAAAATTTGCGTCAGTAAAAGATAATTTTTTGAAAAGTTTACAATAGAAAAGGCAATCCTCGGCGTATTTGAAATTTGCGACAGTAAAAGATAATTTTTTGAAAAGTTGACAATAGAAAAGGCAATCGTCGGCGTATTAAAAATTTGCGACAGTTAAAAATATTTTTTTGAAAATTTACTATAGAAAAGGCCATACTCGCCGTATTTAAAATTTGCGACAGAAAAAAATAACTTTTTGAAAAGTTTACAATAGAAAACGCAATCTTCGGCGTATTTAAAATTTGCGACAGTAAAAGATAATTTTTTGAAAAGTTTACAATAGAAAAGGCAATCCTCGGCGTATTTAAAATTTGCGACAGTAAAAGATAATTTTTTGAAAATTTACTATAGAAAAGGCCATTCTCGCCGTATTTAAAATTTGCGACAGAAAAAAATAACTTTTTGAAATGTATACAATAGAAAAGGCAATCCTCGGCGTATTTAAAATTTGCGTCAGTAAAAGATAATTTTTTGAAAAGTTTACAATAGAAAAGGCAATCCTCGGCGTATTTGAAATTTGCGACAGTAAAAGATAAGTTTTTGAAAAGTTTACAATAGAAAAGGCAATCCTCGGCGTATTTAAAATTTGCGACAGTAAAAGATAATTTTTTGAAAATTTACTATAGAAAAGGCCATACTCGCCGTATTTAAAATTTGCGACAGAAAAAAATAACTTTTTGAAAAGTTTACACTAGAAAAGGCAATCCTCGGCGTTATTAAAATTTGCGACAGTAAAAGATAATATTTTGAAAAGTTTACAATAGAAAAGGCAATCCTCGGCGTATTTAAAATTTGCGACAGCAAAAGATAATTTTTTGAAAAGTTTACAAGAGAAAAGGCAATCCTCGGCGTATTTAAAATTTGCGACAGTAAAATATAATTTTTTGAAAATTTACTATAGAAAAGGCCATACTCGCCGTATTTAAAATTTGCGACAGTAAAAGATAAGTTTTTGAAAAGTTTACAATAGAAAAGGCAATCCTCGGCGTATTTAAAATTTCCGACAGTAAAAGATAATTTTTTGAAAAGTTTGCAATAGAAAAGGCAATCGTCGGCGTATTTAAAATTTGCGACAGCAAAAAATAATTTTTTGAAAAATTTACTATATAAAAGCCAATCCTCGGCGTATTTAAAATGTGCGGCAGTAAAAAATTATTTTTTTAAATATTTACAATAGAAAAGGCAATCCTCGGCGGATATAAAATTTGCGACAGTTAAAAATTATTTTTTGAAAAATTTACAATAGAAAAGGCATTCCTCGGGGTATTTAAAATTTGCGAAAATAAACATAATTTTTTGAAAAATTTACTATAGAAAGGACAATCCTCGGCGTATTTAAAATTTGCGACAGTAAAAAATAATTTTTTGAAAAATTTACTATAGAAAAGGCCATACTCGCCGTATTTAAAATTTGTGACAGTAAAAAATAATTTTTTGAAAAATTTACTATAGAAAAGGCAATCCTCGGCATATTTAATATTTGCGACAGTAAAAAATTATTTATTGAAAATTTACTATAGAAAAGGCCATACTCGACGTATTTAAAATTTGCGACAGAAAAAAATAACTTTTTGAAAAGTTTACACTAGAAAAGGCAATCCTCGGCGTATTTAAAATTTGCGACGGTAAAAAATAATTTTTTGAAAAATTTACTATAGAAAAGGCCATACTAGCCGTATTAAAAATTTGCGACAGTTAAAAATAATTTTTTGAATATTTACTATAGAAAAGGCCATACTCGCCGTATTTAAAATTTGCGACAGAAAAAAATAACTTTTTGGAAAGTTTACAATAGAAAAGGCAATCCTCGGCGTATTTAAAATTTGCGACGGTAAAAGATAATTTTTTGAAAAGTTGACAAAAGAAAAGGCAATCGTCGGCGTATTGAAAATTTGCGACAGTTAAAAATATTTTGTTGAAAATTTACTATAGAAAAGGCCATACTCGCCGTATTTAAAATTTGCGACAGAAAAAAATAACTTTTTGAAAAGTTTACAATAGAAAAGGCAATCCTCGGCGTATTTAAAATTTGCGACAGTAAAAGATAATTTTTTGAAAAGTTTACAATAGAAAAGGCAATCCTCGGCGTATTTAAAATTTGCGACAGTAAAAGATAATTTTTTGAAAAGTTTACTATAGAAAAGACAATCCTCGGCGTATTTAAAATTTGCGACAGTAAAAAATAATTTTTTGAAAAATTTACTATAGAAAAGGCCATACTCGCCGTATTTAAAATTTGTGACAGTAAAAGGTAATTTTTTGAAAAGTTTACAATAGAAAAGGCAATCGTCGGCGTATTTAAAATTTGCGACAGTCAAAGATAATTTTTTGAAAAGTTTACTATAGAAAAAGCAATCCTCGGCATTTTTAAAATTTGCGACAGTAAAAAATTGTTTATTGAGAAGTTTACTATAGAAAGGGCGATACTCGCCGTATTTAAAATTTGCGACAGTAAAAATAATTTTTTGAAAAATTTACTATAGAAAAGGCAATCGTCGGCGTATTTAAATTTGCCACATTAAAAAATAATTTTTTGAAAAATTTACAATAGAAAAGGCAATCCTCGGCGTATTAAAAATTTGCGACAGTTAAAAATAATTTTTTGAATATTTACTATAGAAAAGGCCATACTCGCCGTATTTAAAATTTGCGACAGAAAAAAATAACTTTTTGAAAAGTTTACAATAGAAAAGGCAATCCTCGGCGTATTTAAAATTTGCGACAGTAAAAGATAATTTTTTGAAAAGTTGACAATAGAAAAGGCAATCGTCGGCGTATTAAAAATTTGCGACAGTTAAAAATATTTTTTTGAAAATTTACCATAGAAAAGGCCATACTCGCCGTATTTAAAATTTGCTACAGAAAAAAATAACTTTTTGAAAAGTTTACAATAGAAAAGGCAATCCTCGGCGGATTTAAAATTTGCGACAGTAAAAGATAATTTTTTGAAAAGTTTACAATAGAAAAGGCAATCCTCGGCGTATTTAAAATTTGCGACAGTAAAAGATAATTTTTTGAAAATTTACTATAGAAAAGGCCATACTCGCTGTATTTAAAATTTGCGACAGTAAAAGATAATTTTTTGAAAAGTTTACAATAGAAAAGGCAATCCTCGGCGTATTTAAAATTTGCGACAGTAAAAGATAATTTTTTGAAAAGTTTACTATAGAAAAGACAATCCTCGGCGTATTTAAAATTTGCGGCAGTAAAAAATAATTTTTTGAAAAATTTACTATAGAAAAGGCCATACTCGCCGTATTTAAAATTTGTGACAGTAAAAAATAATTTTTTGAAAAATTTACTATAGAAAAGGCAATCCTCGGAATATTTAAAATTTGCGACAGTAAAAAATTATTTATTGAGAAATTTACTATAGAAAGTGCGATACTCGCCGTATTTAAAATTTGCGACAGTAAAAGATAATTTTTTGAAAAGTTTACAATAGAAAAGGCAATCGTCGGCGTATTTAAAATTTGCGACAGTAAAAAATAATTTTTTGAAAAATTTACTATATAAAAGCCAATCCTCGGCGTATTTAAAATTTGCGACAGTAAAAAATTATTTTTTTAAATATTTACAATAGAAAAGGCAATCCTCGGCGTATATAAAATTTGCGACAGTTAAAAATTATTTTTTGAAAAATTTACAATAGAAAAGGCATTCCTCGGGGTATTTAAAATTTGCGACAGTAAAAGATAATTTTTTGAAAAGTTTACAATAGAAAAGGCAATCGTCGGCGTATTAAAAATTTGCGACTGTTAAAAATAATTTTTTGAAAATTTACTATAGAAAAAAATAACTTTTTGAAAAGTTTAGAATAGAAAAGGCAATCCTCGGCGTATTTAAAATTTGCGACAGTAAAAGATAATTTTTTGAAAAGTTTACAATAGAAAAGGCAATCGTCGGCGTATTTAAAATTTGCGACAGTAAAAAATAATTTTTTGAAACATTTACTATATAAAAGGCAATCCTGGGCGTATTTAAAATTTGCGACAGTAAAAAACTATTTTTTTAAATACTTACAATAAAAAAGGCAATCCTCGGCGTATTTAAAATTTGAGACAGTAAAAGATAATTTCTTTAAAAATTTACAATAGCAAAGGCAACCCTCGGCATATTTAAAATTTGCGACAGTAAAAAATTCTTTATTGAGAAATTTACTATAGAAAGGGCGATACTCGCCGTATTTAAAATTTGCGACAGTAAAAGATAATTTTTTGAAAAGTTTACAATAGAAAAGGCAATCGTCGGCGTATTAAAAATTTGCGACTGTTAAAAATAATTTTTTTAAAATTTACTATAGAAAAAAATAACTTTTTGAAAAGTTTACAATAGAAAAGGCAATCCTCGGCGTATTTAAAATTTGCGACAGTAAAAGATAATTTTTTGAAAAGTTTACAATAGAAAAGGCAATCGTCGGCGTATTTAAAATTTGCGACAGCAAAAAATAATTTTTTGAAACATTTACTATATAAAAGGCAAACCTGGGCGTATTTAAAATTTGCGACAGTAAAAAACTATTTTTTTAAATACTTACAATAAAAAAGGCAATCCTCGGCGTATTTAAAATTTGCGACAGTAAAAGATAATTTTTTGAAAAGTTTACAATATAAAAGGCAATCGTCGGCGTATTTAAAATTTGCGACAGTAAAAAATAATTTTTTGAAAAATTTACTATATAAAAGCCAATCCTCGGCGTATTTAAAATTTGCGGCAGTAAAAAATTATTTTTTAAATATTTACAATAGAAAAGGCAATCCTCGGCGGATATAAAATTTGCGACAGTTAAAAATTATTTTTTGAAAAATTTACAATAGAAAAGGCATTCCTCGGGGTATTTAAAATTTGCGAAAATAAACATAATTTTTTGAAAAATTTACTATAGAAAGGACAATCCTCGGCGTATTTAAAATTTGCGACAGTAAAAAATAATTTTTTGAAAAATTTACTATAGAAAAGGCCATACTCGCCGTATTTAAAATTTGTGACAGTAAAAAATAATTTTCTGAAAAATTTACTATAGAAAAGGCAATCCTCGGCATATTTAAAATTTGCGACAGTAAAAAATTATTTATTGAAAATTTACTATAGAAAAGTCCATACTCGACGTATTTAAAATTTGCGACAGAAAAAAATAACTTTTTGAAAAGTTTACACTAGAAAAGGCAATCCTCGGCGTATTTAAAATTTGCGACGGTAAAAAATAATTTTTTGAAAAATTTACTATAGAAAAGGCCATACTAGCCGTATTAAAAATTTGCGACAGTTAAAAATAATTTTTTGAATATTTACTATAGAAAAGGCCATACTCGCCGTATTTAAAATTTGCGACAGAAAAAAATAACTTTTTGGAAAGTTTACAATAGAAAAGGCAATCCTCGGCGTATTTAAAATTTGCGACAGTAAAAGATAATTTTTTGAAAAGTTTACAATAGAAAAGGCAATCGTCGGCGTATTAAAAATTTGCGACTGTTAAAAATAATTTTTTGAAAATTTACTATAGAAAAAAATAACTTTTTGAAAAGTTTACAATAGAAAAGGCAACCCTCGGCGTATTTAAAATTTGCGACAGTAAAAGATAATTTTTTGAAAAGTTTACAATAGAAAAGGCAATCGTCGGCGTATTTAAAATTTGCGACAGTAAAAAATAATTTTTTGAAACATTTACTATATAAAAGGCAAACCTGGGCGTATTTAAAATTTGCGACAGTAAAAAACTATTTTTTTAAATACTTACAATAAAAAAGGCAATCCTCGGCGTATTTAAAATTTGCGACAGTAAAAGATAATTTTTTGAAAAGTTTACTATAGAAAAGACAATCCTCGGCGTATTTAAAATTTGCGACAGTAAAAAATAATTTTTTGAAAAATTTACTATAGAAAAGGCCATACTCGCCGTATTTAAAATTTGTGACAGTAAAAGGTAATTTTTTGAAAAGTTTACAATAGAAAAGGCAATCGTCGACGTATTTAAAATTTGCGACAGTCAAAGATAATTTTTTGAAAAGTTTACTATAGAAAAAGCAATCCTCGGCATTTTTAAAATTTGCGACAGTAAAAAATTGTTTATTGAGAAGTTTACTATAGAAAGGGCGATACTCGCCGTATTTAAAATTTGCGACAGTAAAAATAATTTTTTGAAAAATTTACTATAGAAAAGGCAATCGTCGGCGTATTTAAATTTGCCACATTAAAAAATAATTTTTTGAAAAATTTACAATAGAAAAGGCAATCCTCGGCGTATTAAAAATTTGCGACAGTTAAAAATAATTTTTTGAATATTTACTATAGAAAAGGCCATACTCGCCGTATTTAAAATTTGCGACAGAAAAAAATAACTTTTTGAAAAGTTTACAATAGAAAAGGCAATCCTCGGCGTATTTAAAATTTGCGACAGTAAAAGATAATTTTTTGAAAAGTTGACAATAGAAAAGGCAATCGTCGGCGTATTAAAAATTTGCGACAGTTAAAAATATTTTTTTGAAAATTTACCATAGAAAAGGCCATACTCGCCGTATTTAAAATTTGCTACAGAAAAAAATAACTTTTTGAAAAGTTTACAATAGAAAAGGCAATCCTCGGCGGATTTAAAATTTGCGACAGTAAAAGATAATTTTTTGAAAAGTTTACAATAGAAAAGGCAATCCTCGGCGTATTTAAAATTTGCGACAGTAAAAGATAATTTTTTGAAAATTTACTATAGAAAAGGCCATACTCGCTGTATTTAAAATTTGCGACAGTAAAAGATAATTTTTTGAAAAGTTTACAATAGAAAAGGCAATCCTCGGCGAATTTAAAATTTGCGACAGTAAAAGATAATTTTTTGAAAAGTTTACTATAGAAAAGACAATCCTCGGCGTATTTAAAATTTGCGACAGTAAAAAATAATTTTTTGAAAAATTTACTATAGAAAAGGCCATACTCGCCGTATTTAAAATTTGTGACAGTAAAAAATAATTTTTTGAAAAATTTACTATAGAAAAGGCAATCCTCGGAATATTTAAAATTTGCGACAGTAAAAAATTATTTATTGAGAAATTTACTATAGAAAGTGCGATACTCGCCGTATTTAAAATTTGCGACAGTAAAAGATAATTTTTTGAAAAGTTTACAATAGAAAAGGCAATCGTCGGCGTATTTAAAATTTGCGACAGTAAAAAATAATTTTTTGAAAAATTTACTATATAAAGGCCAATCCTCGGCGTATTTAAAATTTGCGACAGTAAAAAATTATTTTTTTAAATATTTACAATAGAAAAGGCAATCCTCGGCGTATATAAAATTTGCGACAGTTAAAAATTATTTTTTGAAAAATTTACAATAGAAAAGGCATTCCTCGGGGTATTTAAAATTTGCGACAGTAAAAGATAATTTTTTGAAAAGTTTACAATAGAAAAGGCAATCGTCGGCGTATTAAAAATTTGCGACTGTTAAAAATAATTTTTTGAAAATTTACTATAGAAAAAAATAACTTTTTGAAAAGTTTAGAATAGAAAAGGCAATCCTCGGCGTATTTAAAATTTGCGACAGTAAAAGATAATTTTTTGAAAAGTTTACAATAGAAAAGGCAATCGTCGGCGTATTTAAAATTTGCGACAGTAAAAAATAATTTTTTGAAAAATTTACTATAGAAAAGGCCATACTCGCCGTATTTAAAATTTGTGACAGTAAAAAATAATTTTCTGAAAAATTTACTATAGAAAAGGCAATCCTCGGCATATTTAAAATTTGCGACAGTAAAAAATTATTTATTGAAAATTTACTATAGAAAAGGCCATACTCGACGTATTTAAAATTTGCGACAGAAAAAAATAACTTTTTGAAAAGTTTACACTAGAAAAGGCAATCCTCGGCGTATTTAAAATTTGCGACGGTAAAAAATAATTTTTTGAAAAATTTACTATAGAAAAGGCCATACTAGCCGTATTAAAAATTTGCGACAGTTAAAAATAATTTTTTGAATATTTACTATAGAAAAGGCCATACTCGCCGTATTTAAAATTTGCGACAGAAAAAAATAACTTTTTGGAAAGTTTACAATAGAAAAGGCAATCCTCGGCGTATTTAAAATTTGCGACAGTAAAAGATAATTTTTTGAAAAGTTTACAATAGAAAAGGCAATCGTCGGCGTATTAAAAATTTGCGACTGTTAAAAATAATTTTTTGAAAATTTACTATAGAAAAAAATAACTTTTTGAAAAGTTTACAATAGAAAAGGCAACCCTCGGCGTATTTAAAATTTGCGACAGTAAAAGATAATTTTTTGAAAAGTTTACAATAGAAAAGGCAATCGTCGGCGTATTTAAAATTTGCGACAGTAAAAAATAATTTTTTGAAACATTTACTATATAAAAGGCAAACCTGGGCGTATTTAAAATTTGCGACAGTAAAAAACTATTTTTTTAAATACTTACAATAAAAAAGGCAATCCTCGGCGTATTTAAAATTTGCGACAGTAAAAGATAATTTTTTGAAAAGTTTACAATAGAAAAGGCAATCGTCGGCGTATTTAAAATTTGCGACAGTAAAAAATAATTTTTTGAAAAATTTACAATATAAAAGCCAATCCTCGGCGTATTTAAAATTTGCGGCAGTAAAAAATTATTTTTTTAAATATTTACAATAGAAAAGGCAATCCTCGGCGGATATAAAATTTGCGACAGTTAAAAATTATTTTTTGAAAAATTTACAATAGAAAAGGCATTCCTCGGGGTATTTAAAATTTGCGAAAATAAACATAATTTTTTGAAAAGTTTACTATAGAAAGGACAATCCTCGGCGTATTTAAAATTTGCGACAGTAAAAAATAATTTTTTGAAAAATTTACTATAGAAAAGGCCATACTCGCCGTATTTAAAATTTGTGACAGTAAAAAATAATTTTCTGAAAAATTTACTATAGAAAAGGCAATCCTCGGCATATTTAAAATTTGCGACAGTAAAAAATTATTTATTGAAAATTTACTATAGAAAAGGCCATACTCGACGTATTTAAAATTTGCGACAGAAAAAAATAACTTTTTGAAAAGTTTACACTAGAAAAGGCAATCCTCGGCGTATTTAAAATTTGCGACGGTAAAAAATAATTTTTTGAAAAATTTACTATAGAAAAGGCCATACTAGCCGTATTAAAAATTTGCGACAGTTAAAAATAGTTTTTTGAATATTTACTATAGAAAAGGCCATACTCGCCGTATTTAAAATTTGCGACAGAAAAAAATAACTTTTTGGAAAGTTTACAATAGAAAAGGCAATCCTCGGCGTATTTAAAATTTGCGACAGTAAAAGATAATTTTTTGAAAAGTTGACAAAAGAAAAGGCAATCGTCGGCGTATTAAAAATTTGCGACAGTTAAAAATATTTTGTTGAAAATTTACTATAGAAAAGGCCATACTCGCCGTATTTAAAATTTGCGACAGAAAAAAATAACTTTTTGAAAAGTTTACAATAGAAAGGGCAATCCTCGGCGTATTTAAAATTTGCGACAGTAAAAGATAATTTTTTGAAAAGTTTACAATAGAAAAGGCAATCCTCGGCGTATTTAAAATTTGCGACAGTAAAAGATAATTTTTTGAAAATTTACTATAGAAAAGGCCATACTCGCCGTATATAAAATTTGCGACAGTAAAAGATAATTTTTTGAAAAGTTTACAATAGAAAAGGCAATCCTCGGCGTATTTAAAATTTGCGACAGTAAAAGATAATTTTTTGAAAAGTTTACTATAGAAAAGACAATCCTCGGCGTATTTAAAATTTGCGACAGTAAAAAATAATTTTTTTAAAAATTTACTATAGAAAAGGCCATACTCGCCGTATTTAAAATTTGTGACAGTAAAAAATAATTTTTTGAAAAATTTACTATAGAAAAGGCAATCCTCGGCGTATTTAAAATTTGCGACAGTAAAAGGTAATTTTTTGAAAAGTTTACAATAGAAAAGTCAATCGTCGGCGTATTTAAAATTTGCGACAGTAAAAGATAATTTTTTGAAAAGTTTACTATAGAAAAAGCAATCCTCGGCATTTTTAAAATTTGCGACAGTAAAAAATTGTTTATTGAGAAGTTTACTATAGAAAGGGCGATACTCGCCGTATTTAAAATTTGCGACAGTAAAAATAATTTTTTGAGAAATTTACTATAGAAAAGGCAATCCTCGGCGTATTTAAATTTGCCACATTAAAAAATAATTTTTTGAAAAATTTACAATAGAAAAGGCAATCCTCGGCGTATTAAAAATTTGCGACAGTTAAAAATAATTTTTTGAATATTTACTATAGAAAAGGCCATACTCGCCGTATTTAAAATTTGCGACAGAAAAAAATAACTTTTTGAAAAGTTTACAATAGAAAAGGCAATCCTCGGCGTATTTAAAATTAGCGACAGTAAAAGATAATTTTTTGAAAAGTTGACAATAGAAAAGGCAATCGTCGGCGTATTAAAAATTTGCGACAGTTAAAAATATTTTTTTGAAAATTTACCATAGAAAAGGCCATACTCGCCGTATTTAAAATTTGCGACAGAAAAAAATAACTTTTTGAAAAGTTTACAATAGAAAAGGCAATCCTCGGCGGATTTAAAATTTGCGACAGTAAAAGACAATTTTTTGAAAAGTTTACAATAGAAAAGGCAATCCTCGGCGTATTTAAAATTTGCGACAGTAAAAGATAATTTTTTGAAAATTTACTATAGAAAAGGCCATACTCGCCGTATTTAAAATTTGCGACAGTAAAAGATAATTTTTTGAAAAGTTTACAATAGAAAAGGCAATCCTCGGCGTATTTAAAATTTGCGACAGTAAAAGATAATTTTTTGAAAAGTTTACTATAGAAAAGACAATCCTCGGCGTATTTAAAATTTGCGACAGTAAAAAATAATTTTTTGAAAAATTTACTATAGAAAAGGCCATACTCGCCGTATTTAAAATTTGTGACAGTAAAATATAATTTTTTGAAAAATTTACTATAGAAAAGGCAATCCTCGGCATATTTAAAATTTGCGACAGTAAAAAATTATTTATTGAGAAATTTACTATAGAAAGGGCGATACTCGCCGTATTTAAAATTTGCGACAGTAAAAGATAATTTTTTGAAAAGTTTACAATAGAAAAGGCAATCGTCGGCGTATTTAAAATTTGCGACAGAAAAAAATAACTTTTTGAAAAGTTTACAATAGAAAAGGCAATCCTCGGCGCATTTAAAATTTGCGACAGTAAAAGATAATTTTTTGAAAAGTTTACAATAGAAAAGGCAATCGTCGGCGTATTTAAAATTTGCGACAGTAAAAGATAATTTTTTGAAAAGTTTACTATAGAAAAAGCAATCCTCGGCATTTTTAAAATTTGCGACAGTAAAAAATTGTTTATTGAGAAGTTTACTATAGAAAAGGCCATACTCGCCGTATTTAAAATTTGCGACAGAAAAAAATAACTTTTTGAAAAGTTTACAATAGAAAAGGCAATCCTCGGCGTATTTAAAATTTGCGACAGTAAAAGATAATTTTTTGAAAAGTTTACAATAGAAAAGGCAATCCTCGGCGTATTTAAAATTTGCGACAGTAAAATATAATTTTTTGAAAATTTACTATAGAAAAGGCCATACTCGCCGTATTTAAAATTTGCGACAGTAATAGATAATTTTTTGAAAAGTTTACAATAGAAAAGGCAATCCTCGGCGTATTTAAAATTTGCGACAGTAAAAGATAATTTTTTGAAAAGTTTACTATAGAAAAGACAATCCTCGGCGTATTTAAAATTTGCGACAGTAAAAAATAATTTTTTGAAAAATTTACTATAGAAAAGGCCATACTCGCCGTATTTAAAATTTGTGACAGTAAAAAATAATTTTTTGAAAAATTTACTTTAGAAAAGGCAATCCTCGGCGTATTTAAAATTTGCGACAGTAAAAGGTAATTTTTTGAAAAGTTTACAATAGAAAAGGCAATCGTCGGCGTATTTAAAATTTGCGACAGTAAAAGATAATTTTTTGAAAAGTTTACTATAGAAAAAGCAATCCTCGGCATTTTTAAAATTTGCGACAGTAAAAAATTGTTTATTGAGAAGTTTACTATAGAAAGGGCGATACTCGCCGTATTTAAAATTTGCTACAGTAAAAATAATTTTTTGAAAAATTTACTATAGAAAAGGTAATCCTCGGCGTCTTTAAATTTGCCACATTAAAAAATAATTTTTTGAAAAATTTACAATAGAAAAGGCAATCCTCGGCGTATTAAAAATTTGCGACAGTTAAAAATAATTTTTTGAATATTTACTATAGAAAGGGCCATACTCGCCGTATTTAAAATTTGCGACAGAAAAAAATAACTTTTTGAAAAGTTTACAATAGAAAAGGCAATCCTCGGCGTATTTAAAATTTGCGACAGTAAAAGATAATTTTTTGAAAAGTTGACAATAGAAAAGGCAATCGTCGGCGTATTAAAAATTTGCGACAGTTAAAAATATTTTTTTGAAAATTTACCATAGAAAAGGCCATACTCGCCGTATTTAAAATTTGCGACAGAAAAAAATAACTCTTGAAAAGTTTACAATAGAAAAGGCAATCCTCGGCGGATTTAAAATTTGCGACAGTAAAAGACAATTTTTTGAAAAGTTTACAATAGAAAAGGCAATACTCGGCGTATTTAAAATTTGCGACAGTAAAAGATAATTTTTTGAAAATTTACTATAGAAAAGGCCATACTCGCCGTATTTAAAATTTGCGACAGTAAAAGATAATTTTTTGAAAAGTTTACAATAGAAAAGGCAATCCTCGGCGTATTTAAAATTTGCGACAGTAAAAGATAATTTTTTGAAAAGTTTACTATAGAAAAGACAATCCTCGGCGTATTTAAAATTTGCGACAGTAAAAAATAATTTTTTGAAAAATTTACTATAGAAAAGGCCATACTCGCCGTATTTAAAATTTGTGACAGTAAAAAATAATTTTTTGAAAAATTTACTATAGAAAAGGCAATCCTCGGCATATTTAAAATTTGCGACAGTAAAAAATTATTTATTGAGAAATTTACTATAGAAAGGGCGATACTCGCCGTATTTAAAATTTGCGACAGTAAAAGATAATTTTTTGAAAAGTTTACAATAGAAAAGGCAATCGTCGGCGTATTTAAAATTTGCGACAGAAAAAAATAACTTTTTGAAAAGTTTACAATAGAAAAGGCAATCCTCGGCGCATTTAAAATTTGCGACAGTAAAAGATAATTTTTTGAAAAGTTTACAATAGAAAAGGCAATCGTCGGCGTATTTAAAATTTGCGACAGTAAAAGATAATTTTTTGAAAAGTTTACTATAGAAAAAGCAATCCTCGGCATTTTTAAAATTTGCGACAGTAAAAAATTGTTTATTGAGAAGTTTACTATAGAAAGGGCGATACTCGCCGTATTTAAAATTTGCAACAGTAAAAATAATTTTTTGGAAAATTTACTATAGAAAAGGCAATCCTCGGCGTATTTAAATTTGCCACATTAAAAAATAATTTTTTGAAAAATTTACAATAGAAAAGGCAATCCTCGGCGTATTAAAAATTTGCGACAGTTAAAAATAATTTTTTGAATATTTACTATAGAAAAGGCCATACTCGCCGTATTTAAAATTTGCGACAGAAAAAAATTACTTTTTGAAAAGTTTACAATAGAAAAGGCAATCGTCGGCGTATTAAAAATTTGCGACTGTTAAAAATAATTTTTTGAAAATTTACTATAGAAAAAAATAACTTTTTGAAAAGTTTACAATAGAAAAGGCAATCCTCGGCGTATTTAAAATTTGCGACAGTAAAAGATAATTTTTTGAAAAGTTTACAATAGAAAAGGCAATCGTCGGCGTATTTAAAATTTGCGACAGTAAAAAATAATTTTTTGAAACATTTACTATATAAAAGGCAATCCTGGGCGTATTTAAAATTTGCGACAGTAAAAAACTATTTTTTTAAATACTTACAATAAAAAAGGCAATCCTCGGCGTATTTAAAATTTGCGACAGTAAAAGATAATTTTTTGAAAATTTACCATAGAAAAGGCCATACTCGCCGTATTTAAAATTTGCGACAGAAAAAAATAACTTTTTGAAAAGTTTACAATAGAAAAGGCAATCCTCCGCGGATTTAAAATTTGCGACAGTAAAAGATAATTTTTTGAAAAGTTTACAATAGAAAAGGCAATCCTCGGCGTATTTAAAATTTGCGACAGTAAAAGATAATTTTTTGAAAATTTACTATAGAAAAGGCCATACTCGCCGTATTTAAAATTTGCGACAGTAAAAGATAATTTTTTGAAAAGTTTACAATAGAAAAGGCAATCCTCGGCGTTTTTAAAATTTGCGACAGTAAAAGATAATTTTTTGAAAAGTTTACTATAGAAAAGACAATCCTCGGCGTATTTAAAATTTGCGACAGTAAAAAATAATTTTTTGAAAAATTTACTATAGAAAAGGCCATACTCGCCGTATTTAAAATTTGTGACAGTAAAAAATAATTTTTTGAAAAATTTACTATAGAAAAGGCAATCCTCGGCATATTTAAAATTTGCGACAGTAAAAAATTATTTATTGAGAAATTTACTATAGAAAGGGCGATACTCGCCGTATTTAAAATTTGCGACAGTAAAAGATAATTTTTTGAAAAGTTTACAATAGAAAAGGCAATCGTCGGCGTATTTAAAATTTGCGACAGAAAAAAATAACTTTTTGAAAAGTTTACAATAGAAAAGGCAATCCTCGGCGTATTTAAAATTTGCGACAGTAAAAGATAATTTTTTGAAAAGTTTACAATAGAAAAGGCAATCGTCGGCGTATTAAAAATTTGCGACTGTTAAAAATAATTTTTTGAAAATTTACTATAGAAAAAAATAACTTTTTGAAAAGTTTACAATAGAAAAGGCAATCCTCGGCGTATTTAAAATTTGCGACAGTAAAAGATAATTTTTTGAAAAGTTTACAATAGAAAAGGCAATCGTCGGCGTATTTAAAATTTGCGACAGTAAAAAATAATTTTTTGAAACATTTACTATATAAAAGGCAATCCTGGGCATATTTAAAATTTGCGACAGTAAAAAACTATTTTTTTAAATACTTACAATAAAAAAGGCAATCCTCGGCGTATTTAAAATTTGCGACAGTAAAAGATAATTTTTTGAAAATTTACCATAGAAAAGGCCATACTCGCCGTATTTAAAATTTGCGACAGAAAAAAATAACTTTTTGAAAAGTTTACAATAGAAAAGGCAATCCTCGGCGGATTTAAAATTTG
Source organism: Dioctria rufipes (assembly GCA_963924295.1). Classification (NCBI taxonomy): domain Eukaryota; kingdom Metazoa; phylum Arthropoda; class Insecta; order Diptera; family Asilidae; genus Dioctria; species Dioctria rufipes. The sequence goes on from CAWUPM010000369.1 coordinate 113,640, forward strand.
CGACAGTAAAAGATAATTTTTTGAAAAGTTTACAATAGAAAAGGCAATCCTCGGCGTATTTAAAATTTGCGACAGTAAAAGATAATTTTTTGAAAATTTACTATAGAAAAGGCCATACTCGCCGTATTTAAAATTTGCGACAGTAAAAGATAATTTTTTGAAAAGTTTACAATAGAAAAGGCAATCCTCGGCGTATTTAAAATTTGCGACAGTAAAAGATAATTTTTTGAAAAGTTTACTATAGAAAAGACAATCCTCGGCGTATTTAAAATTTGCGACAGTAAAAAATAATTTTTTGAAAAATTTACTATAGAAAAGGCCATACTCGCCGTATTTAAAATTTGTGACAGTAAAAAATAATTTTTTGAAAAATTTACTATAGAAAAGGCAATCCTCGGCATATTTAAAATTTGCGACAGTAAAAAATTATTTATTGAGAAATTTACTATAGAAAGGGCGATACTCGCCGTATTTAAAATTTGCGACAGTAAAAGATAATTTTTTGAAAAGTTTACAATAGAAAAGGCAATCGTCGGCGTATTTAAAATTTGCGACAGAAAAAAATAACTTTTTGAAAAGTTTACAATAGAAAAGGCAATCCTCGGCGTATTTAAAATTTGCGACAGTAAAAGATAATTTTTTGAAAAGTTTACAATAGAAAAGGCAATCGTCGGCGTATTTAAAATTTGCGACAGTAAAAGATAATTTTTTGAAAAGTTTACTATAGAAAAAGCAATCCTCGGCATTTTTAAAATTTGCGACAGTAAAAAATTGTTTATTGAGAAGTTTACTATAGAAAGGGCCATACTCGCCGTATTTAAAATTTGCAACAGTAAAAATAATTTTTTGAAAAATTTACTATAGAAAAGGCAATCCTCGGCGTATTTAAATTTGCCACATTAAAAAATAATTTTTTGAAAAATTTACAATAGAAAAGGCAATCCTCGGCGTATTAAAAATTTGCGACAGTTAAAAACAATTTTTTGAATATTTACTATAGAAAAGGCCATACTCGCCGTATTTAAAATTTGCGACAGAAAAAAATAACTTTTTGAAAAGTTTACAATAGAAAAGGCAATCCTCGGCGTATTTAAAATTTGCGACAGTAAAAGATAATTTTTTGAAAAGTTGACAATAGAAAAGGCAATCCTCGGCGTATTTAAAGTTTGCGACAGTAAAAGATAATTTTTTGAAAAGTTTACAATAGAAAAGGCAATCGTCGGCGTATTTAAAATTTGCGACAGAAAAAAATAACTTTTTGAAAAGTTTACAATAGAAAAGGCAATCCTCGGCGTATTTAAAATTTGCGACAGTAAAAGATAATTTTTTGAAAAGTTTACAATAGAAAAGGCAATCGTCGGCGTATTTAAAATTTGCGACAGTAAAAGATAATTTTTTGAAAAGTTTACTATAGAAAAAGCAATCCTCGGCATTTTTAAAATTTGCGACAGTAAAAAATTGTTTATTGAGAAGTTTACTATAGAAAGGGCCATACTCGCCGTATTTAAAATTTGCAACAGTAAAAATAATTTTTTGAAAAATTTACTATAGAAAAGGCAATCCTCGGCGTATTTAAATTTGCCACATTAAAAAATAATTTTTTGAAAAATTTACAATAGAAAAGGCAATCCTCGGCGTATTAAAAATTTGCGACAGTTAAAAACAATTTTTTGAATATTTACTATAGAAAAGGCCATACTCGCCGTATTTAAAATTTGCGACAGAAAAAAATAACTTTTTGAAAAGTTTACAATAGAAAAGGCAATCCTCGGCGTATTTAAAATTTGCGACAGTAAAAGATAATTTTTTGAAAAGTTGACAATAGAAAAGGCAATCCTCGGCGTATTTAAAGTTTGCGACAGTAAAAGATAATTTTTTGAAAAGTTTACAATAGAAAAGGCAATCGTCGGCGTATTTAAAATTTGCGACAGTAAAAAATAATTTTTTGAAAAATTTACTATATAAAAGCCAATCCTCGGCGTATTTAAAATTTGCGACAGTAAAAAATTATTTTTTTAAATATTTACAATAGAAAAGGCAATCCTCGGCGTATATAAAATTTGCGACAGTTAAAAATTATTTTTTGAAAAATTTACAATAGAAAAGGCATTCCTCGGGGTATTTAAAATTTGCGACAGTAAAAGATAATTTTTTGAAAAGTTTACAATAGAAAAGGCAATCCTCGGCGTATTTAAAATTTGCGACAGTAAAAGATAATTTTTTGAAAAGTTGACAATAGAAAAGGCAATCCTCGGCGTATTTAAAGTTTGCGACAGTAAAAGATAATTTTTTGAAAAGTTTACAATAGAAAAGGCAATCGTCGGCGTATTTAAAATTTGCGACAGTATAAAATAATTTTTTGAAAAATTTACTATATAAAAGCCAATCCTCGGCGTATTTAAAATTTGCGACAGTAAAAAATTATTTTTTTAAATATTTACAATAGAAAAGGCAATCCTCGGCGTATATAAAATTTGCGACAGTTAAAAATTATTTTTTGAAAAATTTACAATAGAAAAGGCATTCCTCGGGGTATTTAAAATTTGCGACAGTAAAAGATAATTTTTTGAAAAGTTTACAATAGAAAAGGCAATCATCGGCGTATTTAAAATTTGCGACAGTAAAAGATAATTTTTTGAAAAGTTTACAATAGAAAAGGCAATCGTCGGCGTATTTAAAATTTGCGACAGTAAAAAATAATTTTTTGAAACATTTACTATATAAAAGGCAATCCTGGGCGTATTTAAAATTTGCGACAGTAAAAAACTATTTTTTTAAATACTTACAATAAAAAAGGCAATCCTCGGCGTATTTAAAATTTGCGACAGTAAAAGATAATTTTTTGAAAAATTTACAATAGCAAAGGCAACCCTCGGCATATTTAAAATTTGCGACAGTAAAAAATTATTTATTGAGAAATTTACTATAGAAAGGGCGATACTCGCCGTATTTAAAATTTGCGACAGTAAAAGATAATTTTTTGAAAAGTTTACAGTAGAAAAGGCAATCGTCGGCGTATTAAAAATTTGCGACTGTTAAAAATAATTTTTTGAAAATTTACTATAGAAAAAAATAACTTTTTGAAAAGTTTACAATAGAAAAGGCAATCCTCGGCGTATTTAAAATTTGCGGCAGTAAAAAATTATTTTTTTAAATATTTACAATAGAAAAGGCAATCGTCGGCGTATTTAAAATTTGCGACAGTAAAAAATAATTTTTTGAAACATTTACTATATAAACGGCAATCCTGGGCGTATTTAAAATTTGCGACAGTAAAAAACTATTTTTTTAAATACTTACAATAAAAAAGGCAATCCTCGGCGTATTTAGAATTTGCGACAGTAAAAGATAATTTTTTGAAAAGTTTACAATAGAAAAGGCAATCGTCGGCGTATTTAAAATTTGCGACAGTAAAAAATAATTTTTTGAAAAATTTACTATATAAAAGCCAATCCTCGGCGTATTTAAAATTTGCGGCAGTAAAAAATTATTTTTTTAAATATTTACAATAGAAAAGGCAATCCTCGGCGGATATAAAATTTGCGACAGTTAAAAATTATTTTTTGAAAAATTTACAATAGAAAAGGCATTCCTCGGGGTATTTAAAATTTGCGAAAATAAACATAATTTTTTGAAAAATTTACTATAGAAAGGACAATCCTCGGCGTATTTAAAATTTGCGACAGTAAAAAATAATTTTTTGAAAAATTTATTATAGAAAAGGCCATACTCGCCGTATTTAAAATTTGCGACAGAAAAAAATAACTTTTTGAAAAGTTTACACTAGAAAAGGCAATCCTCGGCGTATTTAAAATTTGCGACGGTAAAAAATAATTTTTTGAAAAATTTACTATAGAAAAGGCCATACTCGCCGTATTTAAAATTTGCGACAGAAAAAAATAACTTTTTGGAAAGTTTACAATAGAAAAGGCAATCCTCGGCGTATTTAAAATTTGCGACAGTAAAAGATAATTTTTTGAAAAGTTGACAAAAGAAAAGGCAATCGTCGGCGTATTAAAAATTTGCGACAGTTAAAAATATTTTGTTGAAAATTTACTATAGAAAAGGCCATACTCGCCGTATTTAAAATTTGCGACAAAAAAAATTACTTTTTGAAAAGTTTACAATAGAATAGGCAATCCTCGGCGTATTTAAAATTTGCGACAGTAAAAGATAATTTTTTGAAAAGTTTACAATAGAAAAGACAATCCTCGGCGTATTTAAAATTTGCGACAGTAAAAGATAATTTTTTGAAAATTTACTATAGAAAAGGCCATACTCGCCGTATTTAAAATTTGCGACAGTAAAAGATAATTTTTTGAAAAGTTTACAATAGAAAAGGCAATCCTCGGCGTATTTAAAATTTGCGACAGTAAAAGATAATTTTTTGAAAAGTTTACTATAGAAAAGACAATCCTCGGCGTATTTAAAATTTGCGACAGTAAAAAATAATTTTTTGAAAAATTTACTATAGAAAAGGCCATACTCGCCGTATTTAAAATTTGTGACAGTAAAATATAATTTTTTGAAAAATTTACTATAGAAAAGGCAATCCTCGGCATATTTAAAATTTGCGACAGTAAAAAATTATTTATTGAGAAATTTACTATAGAAAGGGCGATTCTCGCGTATTTAAAATTTGCGACAGTAAAAGATAATTTTTTGAAAAGTTTACAATAGAAAAGGCAATCGTCGGCGTATTTAAAATTTGCGACAGAAAAAAATAACTTTTTGAAAAGTTTACAATAGAAAAGGCAATCCTCGGCGTATTTAAAATTTGCGACAGTAAAAGGTAATTTTTTGAAAAGTTTACAATAGAAAAGGCAATCGTCGGCGTATTTAAAATTTGCGACAGTAAAAGATAATTTTTTGAAAATTTTACTATAGAAAAAGCAATCCTCGGCATTTTTAAAATTTGCGACAGTAAAAAATTGTTTATTGAGAAGTTTACTATAGAAAGGGCGATACTCGCCGTATTTAAAATTTGCGACAGTAAAAATAATTTTTTGAAAAATTTACTATAGAAAAGGCAATCCTCGGCGTATTTAAATTTGCCACATTAAAAAATAATTTTTTGAAAAATTTACAATAGAAAAGGCAATCCTCGGCGTATTAAAAATTTGCGACAGTTAAAAATAATTTTTTGAATATTTACTATAGAAAAGGCCATACTCGCCGTATTTAAAATTTGCGACAGAAAAAAATAAGTTTTTGAAAAGTTTACAATAGAAAAGGCAATCCTCGGCGTATTTAAAATTTGCGACAGTAAAAGATAATTTTTTGAAAAGTTGACAATAGAAAAGGCAATCGTCGGCGTATTAAAAATTTGCGACAGTTAAAAATATTTTTTTGAAAATTTACCATAGAAAAGGCCATACTCGCCGTATTTAAAATTTGCGACAGAAAAAAATAACTTTTTGAAAAGTTTACAATAGAAAAGGCAATCCTCGGCGGATTTAAAATTTGCGACAGTAAAAGATAATTTTTTGAAAAGTTTGCAATAGAAAAGGCAATCCTCGGCGTATTTAAAATTTGCGACAGTAAAAGATAATTTTTTGAAAATTTACTATAGAAAAGGCCATACTCGCCGTATTTAAAATTTGCGACAGTAAAAGATAATTTTTTGAAAAGTTTACAATAGAAAAGGCAATCCTCGGCGTATTTAAAATTTGCGACAGTAAAAGATAATTTTTTGAAAAGTTTACTATAGAAAAGACAATCCTCGGCGTATTTAAAATTTGCGACAGTAAAAAATAATTTTTTGAAAAATTTACTATAGAAAAGGCCATACTCGCCGTATTTAAAATTTGTGACAGTAAAAAATAATTTTTTGAAAAATTTACTATAGAAAAGGCAATCCTCGGCATATTTAAAATTTGCGACAGTAAAAAATTATTTATTGAGAAATTTACTATAGAAAGGGCGATACTCGCCGTATTTAAAATTTGCGACAGTAAAAGATAATTTTTTGAAAAGTTTACAATAGAAAAGGCAATCGTCGGCGTATTTAAAATTTGCGACAGTAAAAAATAATTTTTTGAAAAATTTACTATATAAAAGCCAATCCTCGGCGTATTTAAAATTTGCGACAGTAAAAAATTATTTTTTTAAATATTTACAATAGAAAAGGCAATCTTCGGCGTATATAAAATTTGCGACAGTTAAAAATTATTTTTTGAAAAATTTACAATAGAAAAGGCATTCCTCGGGGTATTTAAAATTTGCGACAGTAAAAGATAATTTTTTGAAAAGTTTACAATAGAAAAGGCAATCGTCGGCGTATTAAAAATTTGCGACTCTTAAAAATAATTTTTTGAAAATTTACTATAGAAAAAAATAACTTTTTGAAAAGTTTACAATAGAAAAGGCAATCCTCGGCGTATTTAAAATTTGCGACAGTAAAAGATAATTTTTTGAAAAGTTTACAATAGAAAAGGCAATCGTCGGCGTATTTAAAATTTGCGACAGTAAAAAATAATTTTTTGAAACATTTACTATATAAAAGGCAATCCTGGGCGTATTTAAAATTTGCGACAGTAAAAAACTATATTTTTAAATACTTACAATAAAAAAGGCAATCCTCGGCGTATTTAAAATTTGCGACAGTAAAAGATAATTTTTTGAAAAATTTACAATAGCAAAGGCAACCCTCGGCATATTTAAAATTTGCGACAGTAAAAAATTATTTATTGAGAAATTTACTATAGAAAGGGCGATACTCGCCGTATTTAAAATTTGCGACAGTAAAAGATAATTTTTTGAAAAGTTTACAATAGAAAAGGCAATCGTCGGCGTATTAAAAATTTGCGACTGTTAAAAATAATTTTTTGAAAATTTACTATAGAAAAAAATAACTTTTTGAAAAGTTTACAATAGAAAAGGCAATCCTCGGCGTATTTAAAATTTGCGACAGTAAAAGATAATTTTTTGAAAAGTTTACAATAGAAAAGGCAATCGTCGGCGTATTTAAAATTTGCGACAGTAAAAAATAATTTTTTGAAACATTTACTATATAAAAGGCAATCCTGGGCGTATTTAAAATTTGCGACAGTAAAAAACTATTTTTTTAAATACTTACAATAAAAAAGGCAATCCTCGGCGTATTTAAAATTTGCGACAGTAAAAGATAATTTTTTGAAAAATTTGCAATAGCAAAGGCAACCCTCGGCATATTTAAAATTTGCGACAGTAAAAAATTATTTATTGAGAAATAGAATAGAAAGGGCGATACTCGCCGTATTTAAAATTTGCGACAGTAAAAGATAATTTTTTGAAAAGTTTACAATAGAAAAGGCAATCGTCGGCGTATTTAAAATTTGCGACAGTAAAAAATAATTTTTTGAAAATTTACTATAGAAAAGGCCATTCTCGCCGTATTTAAAATTTGCGACAGAAAAAAATTATTTTTTTAAATATTTACAATAGAAAAGGCAATCCTCGGCGTATTTAAAATTTGCGATAGTGAAAATAATTTTTTGAAAAATTTACTATAGAAAAGGCAATCCTCGGCGTATTTAAATTTGCCACATTAAAAAATAATTTTTTGAAAAATTTACAATAGAAAAGGCAATCCTCGGCGTATTAAAAATTTGCGACAGTTAAAAATACTTTTTTGAATATTTACTATAGAAAAGGCCATACTCGCCGTATTTAAAATTTGCGACAGAAAAAATAACTTTTTGAAAAGTTTACAATAGAAAAGGCAATCCTCGGCGTATTTAAAACTTGCGACAGTAAAAGATCATTTTTTGAAAAGTTGGCAATAGAAAAGGCAATCGTCGGCGTATTAAAAATTTGCGACAGTTAAAAATATTTTGTTGAAAATTTACTATAGAAAACGCCATACTCGCCGTATTTAAAATTTGCGACAGAAAAAAATAACTTTTTGAAAAGTTTACAATAGAAAAGGCAATCCTCGGCGTATTTAAAATTTGCGACAGTAAAAGATAATTTTTTGAAAAGTTTACAATAGAAAAGGCAATCCTCGGCGTATTTAAAATTTGCGACAGTAAAAGATAATTTTTTGAAAATTTACTATAGGAAAGGCCATACTCGCCGTATTTAAAATTTGCGACAGTAAAAGATAATTTTTTGAAAAGTTTACAATAGAAAAGGCAATCCTCGGCGTATTTAAAATTTGCGACAGTAAAAGATAATTTTTTGAAAAGTTTACTATAGAAAAGACAATCCTCGGCGTATTTAAAATTCGCGACAGTAAAAAATAATTTTTTGAAAAATTTACTATAGAAAAGGCCATACTCGCCGTATTTAAAATTTGTGACAGTAAAAAATAATTTTTTTAAAAATTTACTATAGAAAAGGCAATCCTCGGCATATTTAAAATTTGCGACAGTAAAAAATTATTTATTGAGAAATTTACTATAGAAAGGGCGATACTCGCCGTATTTAAAATTTGCGACAGTAAAAGATAATTTTGTGAAAAGTTTACAATAGAAAAGGCAATCGTCGGCTTATTTAAAATTTGCGACAGAAAAAAATAACTTTTTGAAAAGTTTACAATAGAAAAGGCAATCCTCGGCGTATTTAAAATTTGCGACAGTAAAAGGTAATTTTTTGAAAAGTTTACAATAGAAAAAGCAATCGTCGGCGTATTTAAAATTTGCGACAGTAAAAGATAATTTTTTGAAAGTTTAATATAGAAAAAGCAATCCTCGGCATTTTTAAAATTTGCGACAGTAAAAAATTGTTTATTGAGAAGTTTGCTATAGAAAGGGCGATACTCGCCGTATTTAAAATTTGCGACAGTAAAAATAATTTTTTGAAAAATTTACTATAGAAAAGGCAATCCTCGGCGGATTTAAATTTGCCACATTAAAAAATAATTTTTTGAAAAATTTACAATAGAAAAGGCAATCCTCGGCGTATTTAAAATTTGCGACAGTAAAAGATAATTTTTTGAAAAGTTTACAATAGAAAAGGCAATCCTCGGCGTATTTAAAATTTGCGACAGTAAAAGATAATTTTTTGAAAAGTTTACAATAGAAAAGGCAATCGTCGGCGTATTTAAAATTTGCGACAGTAAAATATAATTTTTTGAAAATTTACTATAGAAAAGGCCATTCTCGCCGTATTTAAAATTTGCGACAGAAAAAAATAACTTTTTGAAAAGTTTACAATAGAAAAGGCAATCCTCGGCGTATTTAAAATTTGCGTCAGTAAAAGATAATTTTTTGGAAAGTTTACAATAGAAAAGGCAATCCTCGGCGTATTAAAAATTTGCGACAGTTAAAAATATTTTTTTGAAAATTTACTATAGAAAATGCCATACTCGCCGTATTTAAAATTTGCGACAGAAAAAAATAACTTTTTGAAAAGTTTACAATAGAAAAGGCAATCCTCGGCGTATTTAAAATTTGCGACAGTAAAAGATAATTTTTTGAAAAGTTTACAATAGAAAAGGCAATCCTCGGCGTATTTAAAATTTGCGACAGTAAAAGATAATTTTTTGAAAATTTACTATAGAAAAGGCCATACTCGCCGTATTTAAAATTTGCGACAGTAAAAGATAATTTTTTGAAAAGTTTACAATAGAAAAGGCAATCCTCGGCGTATTTAAAATTTGCGACAGTAAAAGATAATTTTTTGAAAAGTTTACTATAGCAAAGACAATCCTCGGCGTATTTAAAATTTGCGAGAGTAAAAAATAATTTTTTGAAAAATTTACTATAGAAAAGGCCATACTCGCCGTATTTAAAATTTGTGACAGTAAAAAATAATTTTTTTAAAAATTTACTATAGAAAAGGCAATCCTCGGCATATTTAAAATTTGCGACAGTAAAAAATTATTTATTGAGAAATTTACTATAGAAAGGGCGATACTCGCCGTATTTAAAATTTGCGACAGTAAAAGATAATTTTTTGAAAAGTTTACAATAGAAAAGGCAATCGTCGGCTTATTTAAAATTAGCGACAGAAAAAAATAACTTTTTGAAAAGTTTACAATAGAAAAGGCAATCCTCGGCGTATTTAAAATTTGCGACAGTAAAAGGTAATTTTTTGAAAAGTTTACAATAGAAAAAGCAATCGTCGGCGTATTTAAAATTTGCGACAGTAAAAGATAATTTTTTGAAAGTTTAATATAGAAAAAGCAAAACTCGGCATTTTTAAAATTTGCGACAGTAAAAAATTGTTTATTGAGAAGTTTGCTATAGAAAGGGCGATACTCGCCGTATTTAAAATTTGCGACAGTAAAAATAATTTTTTGAAAAATTTACTATAGAAAAGGCAATCCTCGGCGGATTTAAATTTGCCACATTAAAAAATAATTTTTTGAAAAATTTACAATAGAAAAGGCAATCCTCGGCGTATTTAAAATTTGCGACAGTAAAAGATAATTTTTTGAAAAGTTGACAATAGAAAAGGCAATCGTCGGCGTATTTAAAATTTGCGACAGTTAAAAATATTTTTTTGAAAATTTACTATAGAAAAGGCCATACTCGCCGTATTTAAAATTTGCGACAGAAAAAAATAACTTTTTGAAAAGTTTACAATAGAAAAGGCAATCCAGTAAAAGATAATTTTTTGAAAAGTTTACAATAGAAAAGGCAATCCTCGGCGTATTTAAAATTTGCGACAGTAAAAGATAATTTTTTGAAAAGTTTACAATAGAAAAGGCAATCGTCGGCGTATTTAAAATTTGCGACAGTAAAATATAATTTTTTGAAAATTTACTATAGAAAAGGCCATTCTCGCCGTATTTAAAAATTGTGACAGAAAAAAATAACTTTTTGAAAAGTTTACAATAGAAAAGGCAATCCTCGGCGTATTTAAAATTTGCGTCAGTAAAAGATAATTTTTTTAAAAGTTTACAATAGAAAAGGCAATCCTCGGCGTATTTAAAATTTGCGACAGTAAAAGATAATTTTTTGAAAAGTTGACAATAGAAAAGGCCATCGTCGGCGTATTAAAAATTTGCGACAGTTAAAAATATTTTTTTGAAAATTTACTATAGAACAGGCCATACTCGCCGTATTTAAAATTTGCGACAGTAAAAGATAATTTTTTGAAAAGTTTACAATAGAAAAGGCAATCGTCGGCGTATTAAAAATTTGCGACTGTTAAAAATAATTTTTTGAAAATTTACTATAGAAAAATTTAACTTTTTGAAAAGTTTACAATAGAAAAGGCAATCCTCGGCGTATTTAAAATTTGCGACAGTAAAAGATAATTTTTTGAAAAGTTTACAATAGAAAAGGCAATCGTCGGCGTATTTAAAATTTGCGACAGTAAAAAATAATTTTTTGAAACATTTACTATATAAAAGGCAATCCTGGGCGTATTTAAAATTTGCGACAGTAAAAAACTATTTTTTTAAATACTTACAATAAAAAAGGCAATCCTCGGCGTATTTAAAATTTGCGACAGTAAAAGATAATTTTTTGAAAAATTTGCAATAGCAAAGGCAACCCTCGGCATATTTAAAATTTGCGACAGTAAAAAATTATTTATTGAGAAATTTACTATAGAAAGGGCGATACTCGCCGTATTTAAAATTTGCGACAGAAATAAATAACTTTTTGAAAAGTTTACAATAGAAAAGGCAATCCTCGGCGTATTTAAAATTTGCGACAGTAAAAGATAATTTTTTGAAAAGTTTACAATAGAAAAGGCAACCCTCGGCATATTTAAAATTTGCGACAGTAAAAAATTATTTATTGAGAAATTTACTATAGAAAGGGCGATACTCGCCGTATTTAAAATTTGCGACAGTAAAAGATAATTTTTTGAAAAGTTTACAATAGAAAAGGCAATCGTCGGCGTATTAAAAATTTGCGACTGTTAAAAATAATTTTTTGAAAATTTACTATAGAAAAAAATAACTTTTTGAAAAGTTTACAATAGAAAAGGCAATCCTCGGCGTATTTAAAATTTGCGACAGTAAAAGATAATTTTTTGAAAAGTTTACAATAGAAAAGGCAATCGTCGGGGTATTTAAAATTTGCGACAGTAAAAAATAATTTTTTGAAACATTTACTATATAAAAGGCAATCCTGGGCGTATTTAAAATTTGCGACAGTAAAAAACTATATTTTTAAATACTTACAATAAAAAAGGCAATCCTCGGCGTATTTAAAATTTGCGACAGTAAAAGATAATTTTTTGAAAAATTTACAATAGCAAAGGCAACCCTCGGCATATTTAAAATTTGCGACAGTAAAAAATTATTTATTGAGAAATTTACTATAGAAAGGGCGATACTCGCCGTATTTAAAATTTGCGACAGTAAAAGATAATTTTTTGAAAAGTTTACAATAGAAAAGGCAATCGTCGGCGTATTAAAAATTTGCGACTGTTAAAAATAATTTTTTGAAAATTTACTATAGAAAAAAATAACTTTTTGAAAAGTTTACAATAGAAAAGGCAATCCTCGGCGTATTTAAAATTTGCGACAGTAAAAGATAATTTTTTGAAAAGTTTACAATAGAAAAGGCAATCGTCGGCGTATTTAAAATTTGCGACAGTAAAAAATAATTTTTTGAAACATTTACTATATAAAAGGCAATCCTGGGCGTATTTAAAATTTGCGACAGTAAAAAACTATTTTTTTAAATACTTACAATAAAAAAGGCAATCCTCGGCGTATTTAAAATTTGCGACAGTAAAAGATAATTTTTTGAAAAATTTGCAATAGCAAAGGCAACCCTCGGCATATTTAAAATTTGCGACAGTAAAAAATTATTTATTGAGAAATTTACTATAGAAAGGGCGATACTCGCCGTATTTAAAATTTGCGACAGAAATAAATAACTTTTTGAAAAGTTTACAATAGAAAAGGCAATCCTCGGCGTATTTAAAATTTGCGACAGTAAAAGATAATTTTTTGAAAAGTTTACAATAGAAAAGGCAATCGTCGGCGTATTTAAAATTTGCGACAGTAAAAGATAATTTTTTGAACAGTTTACTATAGAAAAAGCAATTCTCGGCATTTTTAAAATTTGCGACAGTAAAAAATTGTTTATTGAGAAGTTTACTATAGAAAGGGCGATACTCGCCGTATTTAAAATTTGCGACAGTAAAAATAATTTTTTGAAAAATTTACTATAGAAAAGGCAATCCTCGGCGTATTTAAATTTGCCACATTAAAAAATAATTTTTTGAAAAATTTACAATAGAAAAGGCAATCCTCGGCGTATTTAAAATTTGCGAGAGTAAAAAATTATTTTTTGAAAAATTTACTATAGAAAAGGCAATCCTCGGCGTATTTAAAATTTGCGACAGTGAAAAATTCTTTTTTGAAAAATTTACAATAGAAAAGGCAATCCTCGGCGTATTTAAAATTTGCGACAGTAAAAAATAATTTTTTGAAAAATTTACTATAGAAAAGGCAATCCTCGGCATATTTAAAATTTGCGACAGTATAAAATTATTTATTGAGAAATTTACTATAGAAAGGGCGATACTCGCCGTATTTAAAATTTGCGACAGTAAAAGATAATTTTTTGAAAAGTTTACAATAGAAAAGGCAATCGTCGGCGTATTTAAAATTTGCGACAGTAAAAAATAATTTTTTGAAAATTTACTATAGAAAAGGCCATTCTCGCCGTATTTAAAATTTGCGACAGAAAAAAATTATTTTTTTAAATATTTACAATAGAAAAGGCAATCCTCGGCGTATTTAAAATTTGCGACAGTAAAAGATAATTTTTTGAAAAGTTTACTATAGAAAAAGCAATCCTCGGCATTTTTAAAATTTGCGACAGTAAAAAATAATTTTTTGAAAAATTTACTATAGAAAAGGCAATCCTCGGCATATTTAAAATTTGCGACAGTAAAAAATTATTTATTGAGAAATTTACTATAGAAAGGGCGATACTCGCCGTATTTAAAATTTGCGACAGTAAAAGATAATTTTTTGAAAAGTTTACAATAGAAAAGGCAATCGTCGGCGTATTTAAAATTTGCGACAGTAAAAAATAATTTTTTGAAAATTTACTATAGAAAAGGCCATTCTCGCCGTATTTAAAATTTGCGACAGAAAAAAATTATTTTTTTAAATATTTACAATAGAAAAGGCAATCCTCGGCGTATTTAAAATTTGCGATAGTGAAAATAATTTTTTGAAAAATTTACTATAGAAAAGGCAATCCTCGGCGTATTTAAATTTGCCACATTAAAAAATAATTTTTTGAAAAATTTACAATAGAAAAGGCAATCCTCGGCGTATTAAAAATTTGCGACAGTTAAAAATACTTTTTTGAATATTTACTATAGAAAAGGCCATACTCGCCGTATTTAAAATTTGCGACAGAAAAAATAACTTTTTGAAAAGTTTACAATAGAAAAGGCAATCCTCGGCGTATTTAAAACTTGCGACAGTAAAAGATCATTTTTGAAAAGTTGGCAATAGAAAAGGCAATCGTCGGCGTATTAAAAATTTGCGACAGTTAAAAATATTTTGTTGAAAATTTACTATAGAAAACGCCATACTCGCCGTATTTAAAATTTGCGACAGAAAAAAATAACTTTTTGAAAAGTTTACAATAGAAAAGGCAATCCTCGGCGTATTTAAAATTTGCGACAGTAAAAGATAATTTTTTGAAAAGTTTACAATAGAAAAGGCAATCCTCGGCGTATTTAAAATTTGCGACAGTAAAAGATAATTTTTTGAAAATTTACTACAGAAAAGGCCATACTCGCCGTATTTAAAATTTGCGACAGTAAAAGATAATTTTTTGAAAAGTTTACAATAGAAAAGGCAATCCTCGGCGTATTTAAAATTTGCGACAGTAAAAGATAATTTTTTGAAAAGTTTACTATAGAAAAGACAATCCTCGGCGTATTTAAAATTTGCGACAGTAAAAAATAATTTTTTGAAAAATTTACTATAGAAAAGGCCATACTCGCCGTATTTAAAATTTGTGACAGTAAAAAATAATTTTTTTAAAAATTTACTATAGAAAAGGCAATCCTCGGCATATTTAAAATTTGCGACAGTAAAAAATTATTTATTGAGAAATTTACTATAGAAAGGGCGATACTCGCCGTATTTAAAATTTGCGACAGTAAAAGATAATTTTGTGAAAAGTTTACAATAGAAAAGGCAATCGTCGGCTTATTTAAAATTTGCGACAGAAAAAAATAACTTTTTGAAAAGTTTACAATAGAAAAGGCAATCCTCGGCGTATTTAAAATTTGCGACAGTAAAAGGTAATTTTTTGAAAAGTTTACAATAGAAAAAGCAATCGTCGGCGTATTTAAAATTTGCGACAGTAAAAGATAATTTTTTGAAAGTTTAATATAGAAAAAGCAATCCTCGGCATTTTTAAAATTTGCGACAGTAAAAAATTGTTTATTGAGAAGTTTGCTATAGAAAGGGCGATACTCGCCGTATTTAAAATTTGCGACAGTAAAAATAATTTTTTGAAAAATTTACTATAGAAAAGGCAATCCTCGGCGGATTTAAATTTGCCACATTAAAAAATAATTTTTTGAAAAATTTACAATAGAAAAGGCAATCCTCGGCGTATTTAAAATTTGCGACAGTAAAAGATAATTTTTTGAAAAGTTTACAATAGAAAAGGCAATCCTCGGCGTATTTAAAATTTGCGACAGTAAAAGATAATTTTTTGAAAGTTTAATATAGAAAAAGCAATCCTCGGCATTTTTAAAATTTGCGACAGTAAAAAATTGTTTATTGAGAAGTTTGCTATAGAAAGGGCGATACTCGCCGTATTTAAAATTTGCGACAGTAAAAATAATTTTTTGAAAAATTTACTATAGAAAAGGCAATCCTCGGCGGATTTAAATTTGCCACATTAAAAAATAATTTTTTGAAAAATTTACAATAGAAAAGGCAATCCTCGGCGTATTTAAAATTTGCGACAGTAAAAGATAATTTTTTGAAAATTTACTATAGAAAAGGCCATTCTCGCCGTATTTAAAATTTGCGACAGAAAAAAATAACTTTTTGAAAAGTTTACAATAGAAAAGGCAATCCTCGGCGTATTTAAAATTTGCGTCAGTAAAAGATAATTTTTTGGAAAGTTTACAATAGAAAAGGCAATCCTCGGCGTATTAAAAATTTGCGACAGTAAAAGATAATTTTTTGAAAATTTACTATAGAAAAGGCCATACTCGCCGTATTTAAAATTTGCGACAGTAAAAGATAATTTTTTGAAAAGTTTACAATAGAAAAGGCAATCCTCGGCGTATTTAAAATTTGCGACAGTAAAAGATAATTTTTTGAAAAGTTTACTATAGCAAAGACAATCCTCGGCGTATTTAAAATTTGCGAGAGTAAAAAATAATTTTTTGAAAAATTTACTATAGAAAAGGCCATACTCGCCGTATTTAAAATTTGCGACAGTAAAAGATAATTTTTTGAAAAGTTTACAATAGAAAAGGCAATCCTCGGCGTATTTAAAATTTGCGACAGTAAAAGATAATTTTTTGAAAAGTTTACTATAGCAAAGACAATCCTCGGCGTATTTAAAATTTGCGAGAGTAAAAAATAATTTTTTGAAAAATTTACTATAGAAAAGGCCATACTCGCCGTATTTAAAATTTGTGACAGTAAAAAATAATTTTTTTAAAAATTTACTATAGAAAAGGCAATCCTCGGCATATTTAAAATTTGCGACAGTAAAAAATTATTTATTGAGAAATTTACTATAGAAAGGGCGATACTCGCCGTATTTAAAATTTGCGACAGTAAAAGATAATTTTTTGAAAAGTTTACAATAGAAAAGGCAATCGTCGGCTTATTTAAAATTAGCGACAGAAAAAAATAACTTTTTGAAAAGTTTACAATAGAAAAGGCAATCCTCGGCGTATTTAAAATTTGCGACAGTAAAAGGTAATTTTTTGAA
Organism: Dioctria rufipes; assembly: GCA_963924295.1. Classification (NCBI taxonomy): domain Eukaryota; kingdom Metazoa; phylum Arthropoda; class Insecta; order Diptera; family Asilidae; genus Dioctria; species Dioctria rufipes. Next base: position 130,469 of record CAWUPM010000369.1, read on the forward strand.
AAGTTTACAATAGAAAAAGCAATCGTCGGCGTATTTAAAATTTGCGACAGTAAAAGATAATTTTTTGAAAGTTTAATATAGAAAAAGCAATCCTCGGCATTTTTAAAATTTGCGACAGTAAAAAATTGTTTATTGAGAAGTTTGCTATAGAAAGGGCGATACTCGCCGTATTTAAAATTTGCGACAGTAAAAATAATTTTTTGAAAAATTTACTATAGAAAAGGCAATCCTCGGCGGATTTAAATTTGCCACATTAAAAAATAATTTTTTGAAAAATTTACAATAGAAAAGGCAATCCTCGGCGTATTTAAAATTTGCGACAGTAAAAGATAATTTTTTGAAAAGTTGACAATAGAAAAGGCAATCGTCGGCGTATTTAAAATTTGCGACAGTTAAAAATATTTTTTTGAAAATTTACTATAGAAAAGGCCATACTCGCCGTATTTAAAATTTGCGACAGAAAAAAATAACTTTTTGAAAAGTTTACAATAGAAAAGGCAATCCAGTAAAAGATAATTTTTTGAAAAGTTTACAATAGAAAAGGCAATCCTCGGCGTATTTAAAATTTGCGACAGTAAAAGATAATTTTTTGAAAAGTTTACAATAGAAAAGGCAATCGTCGGCGTATTTAAAATTTGCGACAGTAAAATATAATTTTTTGAAAATTTACTATAGAAAAGGCCATTCTCGCCGTATTTAAAAAATTGTGACAGAAAAAAATAACTTTTTGAAAAGTTTACAATAGAAAAGGCAATCCTCGGCGTATTTAAAATTTGCGTCAGTAAAAGATAATTTTTTTAAAAGTTTACAATAGAAAAGGCAATGCTCGGCGTATTTAAAATTTGCGACAGTAAAAGATAATTTTTTGAAAAGTTGACAATAGAAAAGGCAATCGTCGGCGTATTAAAAATTTGCGACAGTTAAAAATATTTTTTTGAAAATTTACTATAGAACAGGCCATACTCGCCGTATTTAAAATTTGCGACAGAAAAAAATAACTTTTTGAAAAGTTGACAATAGAAAACGCAATCCTCGGCGTATTTAAAATTTGCGACAGTAAAAGATAATTTTTTGAAAAGTTTACAATAGAAAAGGCAATCCTCGGAGTATTTAAAATTTGCGACAGTAAAAGATAATTTTTTGAAAATTTACTATAGAAAAAATTTGCGACAGAAAAAAATAACTTTTTGAAAAGTTTACACTAGAAAAGGCAATCCTCGGCGTATTTAAAATTTGCGACAGTAAAAGATAATATTTTGAAAAGTTTACAATAGAAAAGGCAATCCTCGGCGTATTTAAAATTTGCGACAGTAAAAGATAATTTTTTGAAAAGTTTACAATAGAAAAGGCAATCCTCGGCGTATTTAAAATTTGCGACAGTAAAAGATAATTTTTGAAAATTTACTATAGAAAAGGCCATACTCGCCGTATTTAAAATTTGCGACAGTAAAAGATAATTTTTTGAAAAGTTTACAATAGAAAAGGCAATCCTCGGCTGATATAAAATTTGCGACAGTTAAAAATTATTTTTTGAAAAATTTACAATAGAAAAGGCATTCCTCGGGGTATTTAAAATTTGCGAAAATAAACATAATTTTTTGAAAAATTTACTATAGAAAGGACAATCCTCGGCGTATTTAAAATTTGCGACAGTAAAAAATAATTTTTTGAAAAATTTACTATAGAAAAGGCCATACTCGCCGTATTTAAAATTTGTGACAGTAAAAAATAATTTTTTGAAAAATTTACTATAGAAAAGGCAATCCTCGGCATATTTAAAATTTGCGACAGTAAAAAATTATTTATTGAAAATTTACTATAGAAAAGGCCATACTCGCCGTATTTAAAATTTGCGACAGTAAAAGATAATTTTTTGAAAAGTTTACAATAGAAAAGGCAATCGTCGGCGTATTTAAAATTTGCGACAGTAAAATATAATTTTTTGAAAATTTACTATAGAAAAGGCCATTCTCGCCGTATTTAAAATTTGCGACAGAAAAAAATAACTTTTTGAAAAGTTTACAATAGAAAAGGCAATCCTCGGCGTATTTAAAATTTGCGTCAGTAAAAGATAATTTTTTGAAAAGTTTACAATAGAAAAGGCAATCCTCGGCGTATTTAAAATTTGCGACAGTAAAAGATAATTTTTTGAAAAGTTGACAATAGAAAAGGCAATCGTCGGCGTATTAAAAATTTGCGACAGTTAAAAATATTTTTTTGAAAATTTACTATAGAAAAGGCCAAACTCGCCGTGTTTAAAATTTGCGACAGAAAAAAATAACTTTTTGAAAAGTTTACAATAGAAAACGCAATCCTCGGCGTATTTAAAATTTGCGACAGTAAAAGATAATTTTTTGAAAAGTTTGCAATAGAAAAGGCAATCCTCGGCGTATTTAAAATTTGCGCCAGTAAAAGATAATTTTTTGAAAATTTACTATAGAAAAGGCCATACTCGCCGTATTTAAAATTTGCGACAGAAAAAAATAACTTTTTGAAAAGTTTACACTAGAAAAGGCAATCCTCGGCGTATTTAAAATTTGCGACAGTAAAAGATAATATTTTGAAAAGTTTACAATAGAAAAGGCAATCCTCGGCGTATTTAAAATTTGCGACAGCAAAAGATAATTTTTGAAAAGTTTACAATAGAAAAGGCAATCCTCGGCGTATTTAAAATTTGCGACAGTAAAAGATAATTTTTTGAAAATTTACTATAGAAAAGGCCATACTCGCCGTATTTAAAATTTGCGACAGTAAAAGATAATTTTTTGAAAAGTTTACAATAGAAAAGGCAATCCTCGGCGTATTTAAAATTTCCGACAGTAAAAGATAATTTTTTGAAAAGTTTACAATAGAAAAGGCAATCGTCGGCGTATTTAAAATTTGCGACAGTAAAAAATAATTTTTGAAAAATTTACTATATAAAAGCCAATCCTCGGCGTATTTAAAATTTGCGGCAGTAAAAAATTATTTTTTTAAATATTTACAATAGAAAAGGCAATCCTCGGCGGATATAAAATTTGCGACAGTTAAAAATTATTTTTTGAAAAATTTACAATAGAAAAGGCATTCCTCGGGGTATTTAAAATTTGCGAAAATAAACATAATTTCTTGAAAAATTTACTATAGAAAGGACAATCCTCGGCGTATTTAAAATTTGCGACAGTAAAAAATAATTTTTTGAAAAATTTACTATAGAAAAGGCCATACTCGCCGTATTTAAAATTGTGACAGTAAAAAATAATTTTTGAAAAATTTACTATAGAAAAGGCAATCCTCGGCATATTTAAAATTTGCGACAGTAAAAAATTATTTATTGAAAATTTACTATAGAAAAGGCCATACTCGACGTATTTAAAATTTGCGACAGAAAAAAATAACTTTTTGAAAAGTTTACAATAGAAAAGGCAATCCTCGGCGTATTTAAAATTTGCGACAGTAAAAGATAATTTTTGAAAAGTTGACAAAAGAAAAGGCAATCGTCGGCGTATTAAAAATTTGCGACAGTTAAAAATATTTTGTTGAAAATTTCCTATAGAAAAGGCCATACTCGCCGTATTTAAAATTTGCGACAGAAAAAAATAATTTTTTGAATATTTACTATAGAAAAGGCCATACTCGCCGTATTTAAAATTTGCGACAGTAAAAGATAATTTTTTTGAAAAGTTGACAAAAGAAAGGCAATCGTCGGCGTATTAAAAATTTGCGACAGTTAAAAATATTTTGTTGAAAATTTACTATAGAAAAGGCCATACTCGCCGTATTTAAAATTTGCGACAGAAAAAAATAACTTTTTGAAAAGTTTACAATCAAAAAGGCAATCCTCGGCGTATTTAAAATTTGCGACAGTAAAAGATAATTTTTTGAAAAGTTTACAATAGAAAAGGCAATCCTCGGCGTATTTAAAATTTGCGACAGTAAAAGATAATTTTTTGAAAATTTACTATAGAAAAGGCCATACTCGCCGTATTTAAAATTTGCGACAGTAAAAGATAATTTTTTGAAAATTTACTATAGAAAAGGCCATACTCGCCGTATTTAAAATTTGTGACAGTAAAAAATAATTTTTTGAAAAATTTACTATAGAAAAGGCAATCCTCGGCATATTTAAAATTTGGGACAGTAAAAAATTATTTATTGAGAAATTTACTATAGAAAGGGCGATACTCGCCGTATTTAAAATTTGCGACAGTAAAAGATAATTTTTTGAAAAGTTTACAATAGAAAAGGCAATCGTCGGCGTATTTAAAATTTGCGACAGAAAAAAATAACTTTTTGAAAAGTTTACAATAGAATAGGCAATCCTCGGCGTATTTAAAATTTGCGACAGTAAAAGGTAATTTTGTGAAAAGTTTACAATAGAAAAGGCAATCGTCGGCGTATTTAAAATTTGCGACAGTAAAAGATAATTTTTTGAAAAGTTTACTATAGAAAAAGCAATCCTCGGCATTTTTAAAATTTGCGACAGTAAAAAATTGTTTATTGAGAAGTTTACTATAGAAAGGGCGATACTCGCCGTATTTAAAATTTGCGACAGTAAAAATAATTTTTTGAAAAATTTACTATAGAAAAGGCAATCCTCGGAGTATTTAAATTTGCCACATTAAAAATAATTTTTGAAAAATTTACAATAGAAAAGGCAATCCTCGGCGTATCAAAAATTTGATACAGTTAAAAATAATTTTTTGAATATTTACTATAGAAAAGGCCATACTCGCCGTATTTAAAATTTGCGACAGAAAAAATAACTTTTTGAAAAGTTTACAATAGAAAAGGCAATCCTCGGCGTATTTAAAATTTGCGACAGTAAAAGATAATTTTTTGAAAAGTTGACAATAGAAAAGGCAATCGTCGGCGTATTAAAAATTAGCGACAGTTAAAAATATTTTTTTGAAAATTTACCATAGAAAAGGCCATACTCGCCGTATTTAAAATTTGCGACAGAAAAAAATAACTTTTTGAAAAGTTTACAATAGAAAAGGCAATCCTCGGCGGATATAAAATTTGCGACAGTAAAAGATAATTTTTTGAAAAGTTTACAATAGAAAAGGCAATCCTCGGCGTATTTAAAATTTGCGACAGTAAAAGATAATTTTTTGAAAATTTACTATAGAAAAGGCCATACTCGCCGTATTTAAAATTTGCGACAGTAAAAGATAATTTTTTGAAAAGTTTACAATAGAAAAGGTCCTCGGCGTATTTAAAATTTGCGACAGTAAAAGATAATTTTTTGAAAAGTTTACTATAGAAAAGACAATCCTCGGCGTATTTAAAATTTGCGACAGTAAAAAATAATTTTTTGAAAATTTACTATAGAAAAGGCCATACTCGCCGTATTTAAAATTTGTGACAGTAAAAAATAATTTTTTGAAAAATTTACTATAGAAAAGGCAATCCTCGGCATATTTAAAATTTGCGACAGTAAAAAATTATTTATTGAGAAATTTACTATAGAAAGGGCGATACTCGCCGTATTTAAAATTTGCGACAGTAAAAGATAATTTTTTGAAAAGTTTACAATAGAAAAGGCAATCGTCGGCGTATTTAAAATTTGCGACAGTAAAAAATAATTTTTTGAAAAATTTACTATATAAAAGCCAATCCTCGGCGTATTTAAAATTTGCGACAGTAAAAAATTATTTTTTTAAATATTTACAATAGAAAAGGCAATCCTCGGCGTACATAAAATTTGCGACAGTTAAAAATTATTTTTTGAAAAATTTACAATAGAAAAGGCATTCCTCGGGGTATTTAAAATTTGCGACAGTAAAAGATAATTTTTTGAAAAGTTTACAATAGAAAAGGCAATCGTCGGCGTATTAAAAATTTGTGACTGTTAAAAATAATTTTTTGAAAATTTACTATAGAAAAAAATAACTTTTTGAAAAGTTTACAATAGAAAAGGCAATCCTCGGCGTATTTAAAATTTGCGACAGTAAAAGATAATTTTTTGAAAAGTTTACAATAGAAAGGCAATCGTCGGCGTATTTAAAATTTGCGACAGTAAAAATAATTTTTTGAAACATTTACTATATAAAAGGCAATCCTGGGCGTATTTAAAATTTGCGACAGTAAAAAACTATTTTTTTAAATACTTACAATAAAAAAGGCAATCCTCGGCGTATTTAAAATTTGCGACAGTAAAAGATAATTTTTTGAAAAATTTACAATAGCAAAGGCAACCCTCGGCATATTTAAAATTTGCGACAGTAAAAAATTATTTATTGAGAAATTTACTATAGAAAGGGAGATACTCGCCGTATTTAAAATTTGCGACAGAAAAAAATAACTTTTTGAAAAGTTTATAATAGAAAAGGCAATCCTCGGCGTATTTAAAATTTGCGACAGTAAAAGATAATTTTTTGAAAAGTTTACAATAGAAAAGGCAATCGTCGGCGTATTTAAAATTTGCGACAGTAAAAGATAATTTTTTGAACAGTTTACTATAGAAAAAGCAATTCTCGGCATTTTTAAAATTTGCGACATTAAAAAATTGTTTATTTAGAAGTTTACTATAATAAGGGCGATACTCTCCGTATTTAAAATTTGCGACAGTAAAAATAATTTTTTGAAAAATTTACTATAGAAAAGGCAATCCTCGGCGTATTTAAATTTGCCACATTAAAAAATAATTTTTTGAAAAATTTACAATAGAAAAGGCAATCCTCGGCGTATTTAAAATTTGCGACAGTAAAAGATAATTTTTTGAAAAATTTACAATAGCAAAGGCAACCCTCGGCATATTTAAAATTTGCGACAGTAAAAAATTATTTATTGAGAAATTTACTATAGAAAGGGAGATACTCGCCGTATTTAAAATTTGCGACAGAAAAAAATAACTTTTTGAAAAGTTTACAATAGAAAAGGCAATCCTCGGCGTATTTAAAATTTGCGACAGTAAAAGGTAATTTTTTGAAAAGTTTACAATAGAAAAGGCAATCGTCGGCGTATTTAAAATTTGCGACAGTAAAAGATAATTTTTTGAAAAGTTTACAATAGAAAAGGCAATCGTCGGCTTATTTAAAAATTGCGACAGAAAAAAATAACTTTTTGAAAAGTTTACAATAGAAAAGGCAATCCTCGGCGTATTTAAAATTTGCGACAGTAAAAGGTAATTTTTTGAAAAGTTTACATAGAAAAGGCAATCCTCGGCGTATTTAAAATTTGCGACAGTAAAAGATAATTTTTTGAAAAATTTACAATAGCAAAGGCAACCCTCGGCGTATTTAAAATTTGCGACAGTAAAAAATTATTTATTGAGAAATTTACTATAGAAAGGGCGATACTCGCCGTATTTAAAATTTGCGACAGTGAAAAATTCTTTTTTGAAAAATTTACAATAGAAAAGGCAATCCTCGGCGTATTTAAAATTTGCGACAGTAAAAGATAATTTTTTGAAAAATTTACAATAGCAAAGGCAACCCTCGGTATATTTAAAATTTGCGACAGTAAAAAAATTTATTTATTGAGAAATTTACTATAGAAAGGGCGATACTCGCCGTATTTAAAATTTGCGACAGTAAAAGATAATTTTTGAAAAGTTTACAATAGAAAAGGCAATCGTCGGCGTATTTAAAATTTGCGACAGTAAAAAATAATTTTTTGAAAAATTTACTATATAAAAGCCAATCCTCGGCGTATTTAAAATTTGCGACAGTAAAAAATTATTTTTTTAAATATTTACAATAGAAAAGGCAATCCTCGGCGTACATAAAATTTGCGACAGTTAAAAATTATTTTTTGAAAAATTTACAATAGAAAAGGCATTCCTCGGGGTATTTAAAATTTGCGACAGTAAAAGATAATTTTTTGAAAAGTTTACAATAGAAAAGGCAATCGTCGGCGTATTAAAAATTTGCGACTGTTAAAAATAATTTTTTGAAAATTTACTATAGAAAAAAATAACTTTTTGAAAGTTTACAATAGAAAAGGCAATCCTCGGCGTATTTAAAATTTGCGACAGTAAAAGATAATTTTTTGAAAAGTTTACAATAGAAAGGCAATCGTCGGCGTATTTAAATTTGCGACAGTAAAAAATAATTTTTTGAAACATTTACTATATAAAAGGCAATCCTGGGCGTATTTAAAATTTGCGACAGTAAAAAACTATTTTTTTAAATACTTACAATAAAAAAGGCAATCCTCGGCGTATTTAAAATTTGCGACAGTAAAAGATAATTTTTGAAAAATTTACAATAGCAAAGGCAACCCTCGGCATATTTAAAATTTGCGACAGTGAAAAATTATTTATTGAGAAATTTACTATAGAAAGGGAGATACTCGCCTTATTTAAAATTTGCGACAGAAAAAAATAACTTTTTGAAAAGTTTATAATAGAAAAGGCAATCCTCGGCGTATTTAAAATTTGCGACAGTAAAAGATATTTTTTTGAAAAGTTTACAATAGAAAAGGCAATCGTCGGCGTATTTAAAATTTGCGACAGTAAAAGATAATTTTTTGAACAGTTTACTATAGAAAAAGCAATTCTCGCATTTTAAAATTTGCGACATTAAAAAATTGTTTATTTAGAAGTTTACTATAGAAAGGGCGATACTCTCCGTATTTAAAATTTGCGACAGTAAAAATAATTTTTTGAAAAATTTACTATAGAAAAGGCAATCCTCGGCGTATTTAAATTTGCCACATTAAAAAATAATTTTTTGAAAAATTTACAATAGAAAAGGCAATCCTCGGCGTATTTAAAATTTGCGACAGTAAAAGATAATTTTTTGAAAAATTTACAATAGCAAAGGCAACCCTCGGCATATTTAAAATTTGCGACAGTAAAAAATTATTTATTGAGAAATTTACTATAGAAAGGGAGATACTCGCCGTATTTAAAATTTGCGACAGAAAAAAAAAACTTTTTGAAAAGTTTACAATAGAAAAGGCAATCCTCGGCGTATTTAAAATTTGCGACAGTAAAAGGTAATTTTTTGAAAAGTTTACAATAGAAAAGGCAATCGTCGGCGTATTTAAAATTTGCGACAGTAAAAGATAATTTTTTGAAAAGTTTACAATAGAAAAGGCAATCGTCGGCTTATTTAAAAATTGCGACAGAAAAAAATAACTTTTTGAAAAGTTTACAAGAGAAAAGGCAATCCTCGGCGTATTTAAAATTTGCGACAGTAAAAGGTAATTTTTTGAAAAGTTTACAATAGAAAAGGCAATCCTCGGCGTATTTAAAATTTGCGACAGTAAAAGATAATTTTTTGAAAAATTTACAATAGCAAAGGCAACCCTCGGCGTATTTAAAATTTGCGACAGTAAAAAATTATTTATTGAGAAATTTACTATAGAAAGGGCGATACTCGCCGTATTTAAAATTTGCGACAGTGAAAAATTCTTTTTTGAAAAATTTACAATAGAAAAGGCAATCCTCGGCGTATATAAAATTTGCGACAGTAAAAGATAATTTTTTGAAAAATTTACAATAGCAAAGGCAACCCTCGGCATATTTAAAATTTGCGACAGTAAAAAATTATTTATTGAGAAATTTACTATAGAAAGGGAGATACTCGCCGTATTTAAAATTTGCGACAGAAAAAAATAACTTTTTGAAAAGTTTACAATAGAAAAGGCAATCCTAGGCGTATTTAAAATTTGCGACAGTAAAAGGTAATTTTTTGAAAAGTTTACAATAGAAAAGGCAATCGTCGGCGTATTTAAAATTTGCGACAGTAAAAGATAATTTTTTGAAAAGTTTACAATAGAAAAGGCAATCGTCGGCTTATTTAAAAATTGCGACAGAAAAAAATAACTTTTAGAAAAGTTTACAATAGAAAAGGCAATCCTCGGCGTATTTAAAATTTGCGACAGTAAAAGGTAATTTTTTGAAAAGTTTACAATAGAAAAGGCAATCCTCGGCGTATTTAAAATTTGCGACAGTAAAAGATAATTTTTTGAAAAGTTTACAATAGAAAAGGCAATCCTCGGCGTATTTAAAATTTGCGACAGTAAAAGATAATTTTTTGAAAATTTACTATAGAAAAGGCCATACTCGCCGTATTTAAAATTTGCGACAGTAAAAGATAATTTTTTGAAAAGTTTACAATAGAAAAGGCAATCCTCGGCGTATTTAAAATTTGCGACAGTAAAAGATAATTTTTTGAAAAGTTTACTATAGAAAAGACAATCCTCGGCGTATTTAAAATTTGCGACAGTAAAAAATAATTTTTTGAAAAGTTTACTATAGAAAAAGCAATCCTCGGCATTTTTAAAATTTGCGACAGTAAAATATTATTTATTGAGAAGTTTACTATAGAAAGGGCGATACTCGCCGTATTTAAAATTTGCGACAGTAAAAATAATTTTTTGAAAAATTTACTATAGAAAAGGCAATCCTCGGCGGATTTAAATTTGCCACATAAAAAAATAATTTTTTGAAAAATTTACAATAGAAAAGGCAATCCTCGGCGTATTTAAAATCTGCGACAGTAAAAGATAATTTTTTGAAAAGTTGACAATAGAAAAGGCAATCCTCGGCGTATTTAAAATTTGCGACAGTAAAAGATAATTTTTTGAAAATTTACTATAGAAAAGGCCATACTCGCCGCATTTAAAATTTGTGACAGTAAAAAATAATTTTTTGAAAAATTTACTATAGAAAACGCAATCCTCGGCATATTTAAAATTTGCGACAGTAAAAAATTATTTATTGAGAAATTTACTATAGAAAGGGCGATACTCGCCGTATTTAAAATTTGCGACAGTAAAAGATAATTTTTTGAAAAGTTTACAATAGAAAAGGCAATCCTAGGCGTATTTAAAATTTGCGACAGTAAAAGGTAATTTTTTGAAAAGTTTACAATAGAAAAGGCAATCCTCGGCGTATTTAAAATTTGCGACAGTAAAAGATAATTTTTTGAAAATTTACTATAGAAAAGGCCATACTCGCCGCATTTAAAATTTGTGACAGTAAAAAATAATTTTTTGAAAAATTTACTATAGAAAAGGCAATCCTCGGCATATTTAAAATTTGCGACAGTAAAAAATTATTTATTGAGAAATTTACTATAGAAAGGGCGATACTCGCCGTATTTAAAATTTGCGACAGTAAAAGATAATTTTTTGAAAAGTTTACAATAGAAAAGGCAATCGTCGGCTTATTTAAAATTTGCGACAGAAAAAAATAACTTTTTGAAAAGTTTACAATAGAAAAGGCAATCCTCGGCGTATTTAAAATTTGCGACAGTAAAAGATAATTTTTTGAAAATTTACTATAGAAAAGGCCATACTCGCCGCATTTAAAATTTGTGACAGTAAAAAATAATTTTTTGAAAAATTTACTATAGAAAAGGCAATCCTCGGCATATTTAAAATTTGCGACAGTAAAAAATTATTTATTGAGAAATTTACTATAGAAAGGGCGATACTCGCCGTATTTAAAATTTGCGACAGTAAAAGATAATTTTTTGAAAAGTTTACAATAGAAAAGGCAATCGTCGGCTTATTTAAAATTTGCGACAGAAAAAAATAACTTTTTGAAAAGTTTACAATAGAAAAGGCAATCCTCGGCGTATTTAAAATTTGCGACAGTAAAAGATAATTTTTTGAAAATTTACTATAGAAAAGGCCATACTCGCCGCATTTAAAATTTGTGACAGTAAAAAATAATTTGTTGAAAAATTTACTATAGAAAAGGCAATCCTCGGCATATTTAAAATTTGCGACAGTAAAAAATTATTTATTGAGAAATTTACTATAGAAAGGGAGATACTCGCCGTATTTAAAATTTGCGACAGAAAAAAATAACTTTTTGAAAAGTTTACAATAGAAAAGGCAATCCTAGGCGTATTTAAAATTTGCGACAGTAAAAGGTAATTTTTTGAAAAGTTTACAATAGAAAAGGCAATCCTCGGCGTATTTAAAATTTGCGACAGTAAAAGATAATTTTTTGAAAATTTACTATAGAAAAGGCCATACTCGCCGCATTTAAAATTTGTGACAGTAAAAAATAATTTTTTGAAAAATTTACTATAGAAAAGGCAATCCTCGGCATATTTAAAATTTGCGACAGTAAAAAATTATTTATTGAGAAATTTACTATAGAAAGGGCGATACTCGCCGTATTTAAAATTTGCGACAGTAAAAGATAATTTTTTGAAAAGTTTATAATAGAAAAGGCAATCGTCGGCTTATTTAAAATTTGCGACAGAAAAAAATAACTTTTTGAAAAGTTTACAATAGAAAAGGCAACCTCGGCGTATTTAAAATTTGCGACAGTAAAAGGTAATTTTTTGAAAAGTTTACAATAGAAAAGGCAATCGTCGGCGTATTTAAAATTTGCGACAGTAAAAGATAATTTTTTGAAAAGTTTACTATAGAAAAAGCAATCCTCGGCATTTTTAAAATTTGCGACAGTAAAATATTATTTATTGAGAAGTTTACTATAGAAAGGGCGATACTCGCCGTATTTAAAATTTGCGACAGTAAAAAATAATTTTTTGAAAAATTTACTATAGAAAAGGCAATCCTCGGCGGATTTAAATTTGCCACATAAAAAAATAATTTTTTGAAAAATTTACAATAGAAAAGGCAATCCTCGGCGTATTTAAAATCTGCGACAGTAAAAGATAATTTTTTGAAAAGTTGACAATAGAAAAGGCAATCGTCGGCGTATTTAAAATTTGCGACAGTTAAAAATATTTTTTTGAAAATTTACTATAGAAAAGGCCATACTCGCCGTATTTAAAATTTGCGACAGAAAAAAATAACTTTTTGAAAAGTTTACAATAGAAAAGGCAATCCTCGGTGTATTTAAAATTTGCGACAGTAAAAGGTAATATTTTGAAAAGTTTACAATAGAAAAGGCAATCCTCGGCGTATTTAAAATTTGCGACAGTAAAAGATAATTTTTTGAAAAGTTTACAATAGAAAACGCAATCGTCGGCGTATTTAAAATTTGCGACAGTAAAAAATAATTTTTTGAAAAATTTACTATATAAAAGCCAATCCTCGGCGTATTTAAAATTTGCGACAGTAAAAAATAATTTTTTTAAATATTTACAATAGAAAAGGCAATCCTCGGCGTACATAAAATTTGCGACAGTTAAAAATTATTTTTTGAAAAATTTACAATAGAAAAGGCATTCCTCGGGGTATTTAAAATTTGCGACAGTAAAAGATAATTTTTTGGAAAGTTTACAATAGAAAAGGCAATCGTCGGCATATTAAAAATTTGCGACTGTTAAAAATAATTATTTGAAAATTTACTATAGAAAAAAATAACTTTTTGAAAAGTTTACAATAGAAAAGGCAATCCTCGGCGTATTTAAAATTTGCGACAGTAAAAGATAATTTTTTGAAAAGTTTACAATAGAAAGGCAATCGTCGGCGTATTTAAAATTTGCGACAGTAAAAAATAATTTTTTGAAACATTTACTATATAAAAGGCAATCCTGGGCGTATTTAAAATTTGCGACAATAAAAAACAATTTTTTTAAATACTTACAATAAAAAAGGCAATCCTCGGCGTATTTAAAATTTGCGACAGTAAAAGATAATTTTTTGAAAAATTTGCAATAGCAAAGGCAACCCTCAGCATATTTAAAATTTGCGACAGTAAAAAATTATTTATTGAGAAATTTACTATAGAAAGGGAGATACTCGCCGTATTTAAAATTTGCGACAGAAAAAAATAACTTTTGAAAAGTTTATAATAGAAAAGGCAATCCTCGGCGTATTTAAAATTTGCGACAGTAAAAGATAATTTTTTGAAAAGTTTACAATAGAAAAGGCAATCGTCGGCGTATTTAAAATTTGCGACAGTAAAAGATAATTTTTTGAACAGTTTACTATAGAAAAAGCAATTCTCGGCATTTTTAAAATTTGCGACATTAAAAAATTGTTTATTTAGAAGTTTATTATAGAAAGGGCGATACTCGCCGTATTTAAAATTTGCGACAGTAAAAATAATTTTTTGAAAAATTTACTATAGAAAAGGCAATCCTCGGCGTATTTAAATTTGCCACATTAAAAAATAATTTTTTGAAAAATTTACAATAGAAAAGGCAATCCTCGGCGTGTTTAAAATTTGCGAGAGTAAAAAATTATTTTTTGAAAAATTTACTATAGAAAAGGCAATCCTCGGCGTATTTAAAATTTGCGACAGTGAAAAATTCTTTTTTGCAAAATTTACAATAGAAAAGGCAATCCTCGGCGTATTTAAAATTTGCGACAGTAAAAAATAATTTTTTGAAAAATTTACTATAGAAAAGGCAATCCTCGGCATATTTAAAATTTGCGACAGTAAAAAATTATTTATTGAGAAATTTACTATAGAAAGGGCGATACTCGCCGTATTTAAAATTTGCGACATTAAAAGATAATTTTTTGAAAAGTTTACAATAGAAAAAGCAATCGTCGGCGTATTTAAAATTTGCGACAGTAAAAAATAATTTTTTGAAAATTTACTATAGAAAGGCCATTCTCGCCGTATTTAAAATTTGCGACAGAAAAAAATTATTTTTTAAATATTTACAATAGAAAAGGCAATCCTCGGCGTATTTAAAATTTGCGACAGTAAAAGATAATTTTTTGAAAAGTTTACTATAGAAAAAGCAATCCTCGGCATTTTTAAAATTTGCGACAGTAAAAAATTGTTTATTGAGAAGTTTACTATAGAAAGGGCGATACTCGCCGTATTTAAAATTTGCGACAGTAAAAATAATTTTTTGAAAAATTTACTATAGAAAAGGCAATCCTCGGCGTATTTAAATTTGCCACATTAAAAAATAATTTTTTGAAAAATTTACAATAGAAAAGGCAATCCTCGGCGTATTAAAAATTTGCGACAGTTAAAAATAATTTTTTGAATATTTACTATAGAAAAGGCCATACTCGCCGTATTTAAAATTTGCGACAGAAAAAATAACTTTTTGAAAAGTTTGCAATAGAAAAGGCAATCCTCGGCGTATTTAAAACTTGCGACAGTAAAAGACCATTTTTTGAAAAGTTGGCAATAGAAAAGGCAATCGTCGGCGTATTAAAAATTTGCGACAGTTAAAAAATATTTTGCTGAAAATTTACTATAGAAAAGGCCATACTCGCCGTGTTTAAAATTTGTGACAGTAAAAAATAATTTTTTGAAAAATTTACTATAGAAAAGGCAATCCTCGGCATATTTAAAATTTGCGACAGTAAAAAATTATTTATTGAGAAATTTACTATAGAAAGGGCGATACTCGCCGTATTTAAAATTTGCGACAGTGAAAAATTCTTTTTTGAAAAATTTACAATAGAAAAGGCAATCCTCGGCGTATTTAAAATTTGCGACAGTAAAAGATAATTTTTTAAAAATTTACAATAGCAAAGGCAACCCTCGGCATATTTAAAATTTGCGACAGTAAAAAATTATTTATTGAGAAATTTACTATAGAAAGGGAGATACTCGCCGTATTTAAAATTTGCGACAGAAAAAAATAACTTTTTGAAAAGTTTACAATAGAAAAGGCAATCCTAGGCGTATTTAAAATTTGCGACAGTAAAAGGTAATTTTTTGAAAAGTTTACAATAGAAAAGGCAATCGTCGGCGTATTTAAAATTTGCGACAGTAAAAGATAATTTTTTGAAAAGTTTACAATAGAAAAGGCAATCGTCGGCTTATTTAAAAATTGCGACAGAAAAAAATAACTTTTAGAAAAGTTTACAATAGAAAAGGCAATCCTCGGCGTATTTAAAATTTGCGACAGTAAAAGGTAATTTTTTGAAATGTTTACAATAAAAAAGGCAATCCTCGGCGTATTTAAAATTTGCGACAGTAAAAGATAATTTTTTGAAAAGTTTACAATAGAAAAGGCAATCCTCGGCGTATTTAAAATTTGCGACAGTAAAAGATAATTTTTTGAAAATTTACTATAGAAAAGGCCATACTCGCCGTATTTAAAATTTGCGACAGTAAAAGATAATTTTTTGAAAAGTTTACAATAGAAAAGGCAATCCTCGGCGTATTTAAAATTTGCGACAGTAAAAGATAATTTTTTGAAAAGTTTACTATAGAAAAGACAATCCTCGGCGTATTTAAAATTTGCGACAGTAAAAAATAATTTTTTGAAAAGTTTACTATAGAAAAAGCAATCCTCGGCATTTTTAAAATTTGCGACAGTAAAATATTATTTATTGAGAAGTTTACTATAGAAAGGGCGATACTCGCCGTATTTAAAATTTGCGACAGTAAAAATAATTTTTTGAAAAATTTACTATAGAAAAGGCAATCCTCGGCGGATTTAAATTTGCCACATAAAAAAATAATTTTTTGAAAAATTTACAATAGAAAAGGCAATCCTCGGTGTATTTAAAATCTGCGACAGTAAAAGATAATTTTTTGAAAAGTTGACAATAGAAAAGGCAATCCTCGGCGTATTTAAAATTTGCGACAGTAAAAGATAATTTTTTGAAAATTTACTATAGAAAAGGCCATACTCGCCGCATTTAAAATTTGTGACAGTAAAAAATAATTTTTTGAAAAATTTACTATAGAAAAGGCAATCCTCGGCATATTTAAAATTTGCGACAGTAAAAAATTATTTATTGAGAAATTTACTATAGAAAGGGCGATACTCGCCGTATTTAAAATTTGCGACAGTGAAAAATTCTTTTTTGAAAAATTTACAATAGAAAAGGCAATCCTCGGCGTATTTAAAATTTGCGACAGTAAAAGATAATTTTTTGAAAAATTTACAATAGCAAAGGCAACCCTCGGCATATTTAAAATTTGCGACAGTAAAAAATTATTTATTGAGAAATTTACTATAGAAAGGGAGATACTCGCCGTATTTAAAATTTGCGACAGAAAAAAATAACTTTTTGAAAAGTTTACAATAGAAAAGGCAATCCTAGGCGTATTTAAAATTTGCGACAGTAAAAGGTAATTTTTTGAAAAGTTTACAATAGAAAAGGCAATCGTCGGCGTATTTAAAATTTGCGACAGTAAAAGATAATTTTTTGAAAAGTTTACAATAGAAAAGGCAATCGTCGGCTTATTTAAAAATTGCGACAGAAAAAAATAACTTTTAGAAAAGTTTACAATAGAAAAGGCAATCCTCGGCGTATTTAAAATTTGCGACAGTAAAAGGTAATTTTTTGAAATGTTTACAATAAAAAAGGCAATCCTCGGCGTATTTAAAATTTGCGACAGTAAAAGATAATTTTTTGAAAAGTTTACAATAGAAAAGGCAATCCTCGGCGTATTTAAAATTTGCGACAGTAAAAGATAATTTTTTGAAAATTTACTATAGAAAAGGCCATACTCGCCGTATTTAAAATTTGCGACAGTAAAAGATAATTTTTTGAAAAGTTTACAATAGAAAAGGCAATCCTCGGCGTATTTAAAATTTGCGACAGTAAAAGATAATTTTTTGAAAAGTTTACTATAGAAAAGACAATCCTCGGCGTATTTAAAATTTGCGACAGTAAAAAATAATTTTTTGAAAAGTTTACTATAGAAAAAGCAATCCTCGGCATTTTTAAAATTTGCGACAGTAAAATATTATTTATTGAGAAGTTTACTATAGAAAGGGCGATACTCGCCGTATTTAAAATTTGCGACAGTAAAAATAATTTTTTGAAAAATTTACTATAGAAAAGGCAATCCTCGGCGGATTTAAATTTGCCACATAAAAAAATAATTTTTTGAAAAATTTACAATAGAAAAGGCAATCCTCGGTGTATTTAAAATCTGCGACAGTAAAAGATAATTTTTTGAAAAGTTGACAATAGAAAAGGCAATCCTCGGCGTATTTAAAATTTGCGACAGTAAAAGATAATTTTTTGAAAATTTACTATAGAAAAGGCCATACTCGCCGCATTTAAAATTTGTGACAGTAAAAAATAATTTTTTGAAAAATTTACTATAGAAAAGGCAATCCTCGGCATATTTAAAATTTGCGACAGTAAAAAATTATTTATTGAGAAATTTACTATAGAAAGGGCGATACTCGCCGTATTTAAAATTTGCGACAGTAAAAGATAATTTTTTGAAAAGTTTACAATAGAAAAGGCAATCGTCGGCTTATTTAAAATTTGCGACAGAAAAAAATAACTTTTTGAAAAGTTTACAATAGAAAAGGCAATCCTCGGCGTATTTAAAATTTGCGACAGTAAAAGATAATTTTTTGAAAATTTACTATAGAAAAGGCCATACTCGCCGCATTTAAAATTTGTGACAGTAAAAAATAATTTTTTGAAAAATTTACTATAGAAAAGGCAATCCTCGGCATATTTAAAATTTGCGACAGTAAAAAATTATTTATTGAGAAATTTACTATAGAAAGGGCGATACTCGCCGTATTTAAAATTTGCGACAGTAAAAGATAATTTTTTGAAAAGTTTACAATAGAAAAGGCAATCGTCGGCTTATTTAAAATTTGCGACAGGAAAAAATAACTTTTTGAAAAGTTTACAATAGAAAAGGCAATCCTCGGCGTATTTAAAATTTGCGACAGTAAAAGATAATTTTTTGAAAATTTACTATAGAAAAGGCCATACTCGCCGCATTTAAAATTTGTGACAGTAAAAAATAATTTTTTGAAAAATTTACTATAGAAAAGGCAATCCTCGGCATATTTAAAATTTGCGACAGTAAAAAATTATTTATTGAGAAATTTACTATAGAAAGGGAGATACTCGCCGTATTTAAAATTTGCGACAGAAAAAAATAACTTTTTGAAAAGTTTACAATAGAAAAGGCAATCGTCGGCTTATTTAAAATTTGCGACAGGAAAAAATAATTTTTTGAAAAGTTTACAATAGAAAGGCAATCGTCGGCGTATTTAAAATTTGCGACAGTAAAAAATAATTTTTTGAAACATTTACTATATAAAAGGCAATCCTGGGCGTATTTAAAATTTGCGACAGTAAAAAACAATTTTTTTAAATACTTACAATAAAAAAGGCAATCCTCGGCGTATTTAAAATTTGCGACAGTAAAAGATAATTTTTTGAAAAATTTGCAATAGCAAAGGCAACCCTCAGCATATTTAAAATTTGCGACAGTAAAAAATTATTTATTGAGAAATTTACTATAGAAAGGGAGATACTCGCCGTATTTAAAATTTGCGACAGAAAAAAATAACTTTTTGAAAAGTTTATAATAGAAAAGGCAATCCTCGGCGTATTTAAAATTTGCGACAGTAAAAGATAATTTTTTGAAAAGTTTACAATAGAAAAGGCAATCGTCGGCGTATTTAAAATTTCCGACAGTAAAAGATAATTTTTTGAACAGTTTACTATAGAAAAAGCAATTCTCGGCATTTTTAAAATTTGCGACATTAAAAAATTGTTTATTTAGAAGTTTATTATAGAAAGGGCGATACTCGCCGTATTTAAAATTTGCGACAGTAAAAATAATTTTTTGAAAAATTTACTATAGAAAAGGCAATCCTCGGCGTATTTAAATTTGCCACATTAAAAAATAATTTTTTGAAAAATTTACAATAGAAAAGGCAATCCTCGGCGTGTTTAAAATTTGCGAGAGTAAAAAATTATTTTTTGAAAAATTTACTATAGAAAAGGCAATCCTCGGCGTATTTAAAATTTGCGACAGTGAAAAATTCTTTTTTGCAAAATTTACAATAGAAAAGGCAATCCTCGGCGTATTTAAAATTTGCGACAGTAAAAAATAATTTTTTGAAAAATTTACTATAGAAAAGGCAATCCTCGGCATATTTAAAATTTGCGACAGTAAAAAATTATTTATTGAGAAATTTACTATAGAAAGGGCGATACTCGCCGTATTTAAAATTTGCGACATTAAAAGATAATTTTTTGAAAAGTTTACAATAGAAAAAGCAATCGTCGGCGTATTTAAAATTTGCGACAGTAAAAAATAATTTTTTGAAAATTTACTATAGAAAGGCCATTCTCGCCGTATTTAAAATTTGCGACAGAAAAAAATTATTTTTTTAAATATTTACAATAGAAAAGGCAATCCTCGGCGTATTTAAAATTTGCGACAGTAAAAGATAATTTTTTGGAAAGTTTACTATAGAAAAAGCAATCCTCGGCATTTTTAAAATTTGCGACAGTAAAAAATTGTTTATTGAGAAGTTTACTATAGAAAGGGCGATACTCGCCGTATTTAAAATTTGCGACAGTAAAAATAATTTTTTGAAAAATTTACTATAGAAAAGGCAATCCTCGGCGTATTTAAATTTGCCACATTAAAAAATAATTTTTTGAAAAATTTACAATAGAAAAGGCAATCCTCGGCGTATTAAAAATTTGCGACAGTTAAAAATAATTTTTTGAATATTTACTATAGAAAAGGCCATACTCGCCGTATTTAAAATTTGCGACAGAAAAAATAACTTTTTGAAAAGTTTGCAATAGAAAAGGCAATCCTCGGCGTATTTAAAACTTGCGACAGTAAAAGACCATTTTTTGAAAAGTTGGCAATAGAAAAGGCAATCGTCGGCGTATTAAAAATTTGCGACAGTTAAAAATATTTTGCTGAAAATTTACTATAGAAAAGGCCATACTCGCCGTATTTAAAATTTGTGACAGTAAAAAATAATTTTTTGAAAAATTTACTATAGAAAAGGCAATCCTCGGCATATTTAAAATTTGCGACAGTAAAAAATTATTTATTGAGAAATTTACTATAGAAAGGGCGATACTCGCCGTATTTAAAATTTGCGACAGTGAAAAATTCTTTTTTGAAAAATTTACAATAGAAAAGGCAATCCTCGGCGTATTTAAAATTTGCGACAGTAAAAGATAATTTTTTGAAAAATTTACAATAGCAAAGGCAACCCTCGGCATATTTAAAATTTGCGACAGTAAAAAATTATTTATTGAGAAATTTACTATAGAAAGGGAGATACTCGCCGTATTTAAAATTTGCGACAGAAAAAAATAACTTTTTGAAAAGTTTACAATAGAAAAGGCAATCCTAGGCGTATTTAAAATTTGCGACAGTAAAAGGTAATTTTTTGAAAAGTTTACAATAGAAAAGGCAATCGTCGGCGTATTTAAAATTTGCGACAGTAAAAGATAATTTTTTGAAAAGTTTACAATAGAAAAGGCAATCGTCGGCTTATTTAAAAATTGCGACAGAAAAAAATAACTTTTAGAAAAGTTTACAATAGAAAAGGCAATCCTCGGCGTATTTAAAATTTGCGACAGTAAAAGGTAATTTTTTGAAATGTTTACAATAAAAAAGGCAATCCTCGGCGTATTTAAAATTTGCGACAGTAAAAGATAATTTTTTGAAAAGTTTACAATAGAAAAGGCAATCCTCGGCGTATTTAAAATTTGCGACAGTAAAAGATAATTTTTTGAAAATTTACTATAGAAAAGGCCATACTCGCCGTATTTAAAATTTGCGACAGTAAAAGATAATTTTTTGAAAAGTTTACAATAGAAAAGGCAATCCTCGGCGTATTTAAAATTTGCGACAGTAAAAGATAATTTTTTGAAAAGTTTACTATAGAAAAGACAATCCTCGGCGTATTTAAAATTTGCGACAGTAAAAAATAATTTTTTGAAAAGTTTACTATAGAAAAAGCAATCCTCGGCATTTTTAAAATTTGCGACAGTAAAATATTATTTATTGAGAAGTTTACTATAGAAAGGGCGATACTCGCCGTATTTAAAATTTGCGACAGTAAAAATAATTTTTTGAAAAATTTACTATAGAAAAGGCAATCCTCGGCGGATTTAAATTTGCCACATAAAAAAATAATTTTTTGAAAAATTTACAATAGAAAAGGCAATCCTCGGTGTATTTAAAATCTGCGACAGTAAAAGATAATTTTTTGAAAAGTTGACAATAGAAAAGGCAATCCTCGGCGTATTTAAAATTTGCGACAGTAAAAGATAATTTTTTGAAAATTTACTATAGAAAAGGCCATACTCGCCGCATTTAAAATTTGTGACAGTAAAAAATAATTTTTTGAAAAATTTACTATAGAAAAGGCAATCCTCGGCATATTTAAAATTTGCGACAGTAAAAAATTATTTATTGAGAAATTTACTATAGAAAGGGCGATACTCGCCGTATTTAAAATTTGCGACAGTGAAAAATTCTTTTTTGAAAAATTTACAATAGAAAAGGCAATCCTCGGCGTATTTAAAATTTGCGACAGTAAAAGATAATTTTTTGAAAAATTTACAATAGCAAAGGCAACCCTCGGCATATTTAAAATTTGCGACAGTAAAAAATTATTTATTGAGAAATTTACTATAGAAAGGGAGATACTCGCCGTATTTAAAATTTGCGACAGAAAAAAATAACTTTTTGAAAAGTTTACAATAGAAAAGGCAATCCTAGGCGTATTTTAAATTTTGCGACAGTAAAAGGTAATTTTTTGAAAAGTTTACAATAGAAAAGGCAATCGTCGGCGTATTTAAAATTTGCGACAGTAAAAGATAATTTTTTGAAAAGTTTACAATAGAAAAGGCAATCGTCGGCTTATTTAAAAATTGCGACAGAAAAAAATAACTTTTAGAAAAGTTTACAATAGAAAAGGCAATCCTCGGCGTATTTAAAATTTGCGACAGTAAAAGGTAATTTTTTGAAATGTTTACAATAAAAAAGGCAATCCTCGGCGTATTTAAAATTTGCGACAGTAAAAGATAATTTTTTGAAAAGTTTACAATAGAAAAGGCAATCCTCGGCGTATTTAAAATTTGCGACAGTAAAAGATAATTTTTTGAAAATTTACTATAGAAAAGGCCATACTCGCCGTATTTAAAATTTGCGACAGTAAAAGATAATTTTTTGAAAAGTTTACAATAGAAAAGGCAATCCTCGGCGTATTTAAAATTTGCGACAGTAAAAGATAATTTTTTGAAAAGTTTACTATAGAAAAGACAATCCTCGGCGTATTTAAAATTTGCGACAGTAAAAAATAATTTTTTGAAAAGTTTACTATAGAAAAAGCAATCCTCGGCATTTTTAAAATTTGCGACAGTAAAATATTATTTATTGAGAAGTTTACTATAGAAAGGGCGATACTCGCCGTATTTAAAATTTGCGACAGTAAAAATAATTTTTTGAAAAATTTACTATAGAAAAGGCAATCCTCGGCGGATTTAAATTTGCCACATAAAAAAATAATTTTTTGAAAAATTTACAATAGAAAAGGCAATCCTCGGTGTATTTAAAATCTGCGACAGTAAAAGATAATTTTTTGAAAAGTTGACAATAGAAAAGGCAATCCTCGGGGTATTTAAAATTTGCGACAGTAAAAGATAATTTTTTGAAAATTTACTATAGAAAAGGCCATACTCGCCGCATTTAAAATTTGTGACAGTAAAAAATAATTTTTTGAAAAATTTACTATAGAAAAGGCAATCCTCGGCATATTTAAAATTTGCGACAGTAAAAAATTATTTATTGAGAAATTTACTATAGAAAGGGCGATACTCGCCGTATTTAAAATTTGCGACAGTAAAAGATAATTTTTTGAAAAGTTTACAATAGAAAAGGCAATCGTCGGCTTATTTAAAATTTGCGACAGAAAAAAATAACTTTTTGAAAAGTTTACAATAGAAAAGGCAATCCTCGGCGTATTTAAAATTTGCGACAGTAAAAGATAATTTTTTGAAAATTTACTATAGAAAAGGCCATACTCGCCGCATTTAAAATTTGTGACAGTAAAAAATAATTTTTTGAAAAATTTACTATAGAAAAGGCAATCCTCGGCATATTTAAAATTTGCGACAGTAAAAAATTATTTATTGAGAAATTTACTATAGAAAGGGCGATACTCGCCGTATTTAAAATTTGCGACTGTAAAAGATAATTTTTTGAAAAGTTTACAATAGAAAAGGCAATCGTCGGCTTATTTAAAATTTGCGACAGGAAAAAATAACTTTTTGAAAAGTTTACAATAGAAAAGGCAATCCTCGGCGTATTTAAAATTTGCGACAGTAAAAGATAATTTTTTGAAAATTTACTATAGAAAAGGCCATACTCGCCGCATTTAAAATTTGTGACAGTAAAAAATAATTTTTTGAAAAATTTACTATAGAAAAGGCAATCCTCGGCATATTTAAAATTTGCGACAGTAAAAAATTATTTATTGAGAAATTTACTATAGAAAGGGAGATACTCGCCGTATTTAAAATTTGCGACAGAAAAAAATAACTTTTTGAAAAGTTTACAATAGAAAAGGCAATCCTAGGCGTATTTAAAATTTGCGACAGTAAAAGGTAATTTTTTGAAAAGTTTACAATTGAAAAGGCAATCCTCGGCGTATTTAAAATTTGCGACAGTAAAAGATAATTTTTTGAAAATTTAGTATAGAAAAGGCCATACTCGCCGCATTTAAAATTTGTGACAGTAAAAAATAATTTTTTGAAAAATTTACTATAGAAAAGGCAATCCTCGGCATATTTAAAATTTGCGACAGTAAAAAATTATTTATTGAGAAATTTACTATAGAAAGGGCGATACTCGCCGTATTTAAAATTTGCGACAGTAAAAGATAATTTTTTGAAAAGTTTACAATAGAAAAGGCAATCGTCGGCTTATTTAAAATTTGCGACAGAAAAAAATAACTTTTTGAAAAGTTTACAATAGAAAAGGCAATCCTCGGCGTATTTAAAATTTGCGACAGTAAAAGGTAATTTTTTGAAAAGTTTACAATAGAAAAGGCAATCGTCGGCGTATTTAGAATTTGCGACAGTAAAAGATAATTTTTTGAAAAGTTTACTATAGAAAAAGCAATCCTCGGCATTTTTAAAATTTGCGACAGTAAAATATTATTTATTGAGAAGTTTACTATAGAAAGGGCGATACTCGCCGTATTTAAAATTTGCGACAGTAAAAATAATTTTTTGAAAAATTTACTATAGAAAAGGCAATCCTCGGCGGATTTAAATTTGCCACATAAAAAAATAATTTTTTGAAAAATTTACAATAGAAAAGGCAATCCTCGGCGTATTTAAAATCTGCGACAGTAAAAGATAATTTTTTGAAAAGTTGACAATAGAAAAGGCAATCGTCGGCATATTTAAAATTTGCGACAGTTAAAAATATTTTTTTGAAAATTTACTATAGAAAAGGCCATACTCGCCGTATTTAAAATTTGCGACAGAAAAAAATAACTTTTTGAAAAGTTTACAATAGAAAAGGCAATCCTCGGTGTATTTAAAATTTGCGACAGTAAAAGGTAATATTTTGAAAAGTTTACAATAGAAAAGGCAATCCTCGGCGTATTTAAAATTTGCGACAGTAAAAGATAATTTTTTGAAAAGTTTACAATAGAAAAGGCAATCCTCGGCGTATTTAAATTTTGCGACAGTAAAAGATAATTTTTTGAAAATTTACTATAGAAAAGGCCATACTCGCCGTATTTAAAATTTGCGACAGCAAAAGATAATTTTTTGAAAAGTTTACAATAGAAAAGGCAATCCTCGGCGTATTTAAAATTTGCGACAGTAAAAGATAATTTTTTGAAAAGTTTACTATAGAAAAGACAATCCTCGGCGTATTTAAAATTTGCGACAGTAAAAAATAATTTTTTGAAAAATTTACTATAGAAAAGGCCATACTCGCCGCATTTAAAATTTGTGAGAGTAAAAAATAATTTTTTGAAAAATTTACTATAGAAAAGGCAATCCTCGGCATATTTAAAATTTGCGACAGTAAAAAATTATTTATTGAGAAATTTACTATAGAAAGGGCGATACTCGCCGTATTTAAAATTTGCGACAGTAAAAGATAATTTTTTGAAAAGTTTACAATAGAAAAGGCAATCGTCGGCTTATTTAAAATTTGCGACAGAAAAAAATAACTTTTTGAAAAGTTTACAATAGAAAAGGCAATCCTCGGCGTATTTAAAATTTGCGACAGTAAAATTTAATTTTTTGAAAAGTTTACAATAGAAAAGGCAATCGTCGGCGTATTTAAAATTTGCGACAGTAAAAGATAATTTTTTGAAAAGTTTACTATAGAAAAAGCAATCCTCGGCATTTTTAAAATTTGCGACAGTAAAATATTATTTATTGAGAAGTTTACTATAGAAAGGGCGATACTCGCCGTATTTAAAATTTGCGACAGTAAAAATAATTTTTTGAAAAATTTACTATAGAAAAGGCAATCCTCGGCGGATTTAAATTTGCCACATAAAAAAATAATTTTTTGAAAAATTTACAATAGAAAAGGCAATCCTCGGTGTATTTAAAATCTGCGACAGTAAAAGATAATTTTTTGAAAAGTTGACAATAGAAAAGGCAATCCTCGGCGTATTTAAAATTTGCGACAGTAAAAGATAATTTTTTGAAAATTTACTATAGAAAAGGCCATACTCGCCGCATTTAAAATTTGTGACAGTAAAAAATAATTTTTTGAAAAATTTACTATAGAAAAGGCAATCCTCGGCATATTTAAAATTTGCGACAGTAAAAAATTATTTATTGAGAAATTTACTATAGAAAGGGCGATACTCGCCGTATTTAAAATTTGCGACAGTAAAAGATAATTTTTTGAAAAGTTTACAATAGAAAAGGCAATCGTCGGCTTATTTAAAATTTGCGACAGAAAAAAATAACTTTTTGAAAAGTTTACAATAGAAAAGGCAATCCTCGGCGTATTTAAAATTTGCGACAGTAAAAGATAATTTTTTGAAAATTTACTATAGAAAAGGCCATACTCGCCGCATTTAAAATTTGTGACAGTAAAAAATAATTTTTTGAAAAATTTACTATAGAAAAGGCAATCCTCGGCATATTTAAAATTTGCGACAGTAAAAAATTATTTATTGAGAAATTTACTATAGAAAGGGCGATACTCGCCGTATTTAAAATTTGCGACAGTAAAAGATAATTTTTTGAAAAGTTTACAATAGAAAAGGCAATCGTCGGCTTATTTAAAATTTGCGACAGAAAAAAATAACTTTTTGAAAAGTTTACAATAGAAAAGGCAATCCTCGGCGTATTTAAAATTTGCGACAGTAAAAGATAATTTTTTGAAAATTTACTATAGAAAAGGCCATACTCGCCGCATTTAAAATTTGTGACAGTAAAAAATAATTTTTTGAAAAATTTACTATAGAAAAGGCAATCCTCGGCATATTTAAAATTTGCGACAGTAAAAAATTATTTATTGAGAAATTTACTATAGAAAGGGAGATACTCGCCGTATTTAAAATTTGCGACAGAAAAAAATAACTTTTTGAAAAGTTTACAATAGAAAAGGCAATCCTAGGCGTATTTAAAATTTGCGACAGTAAAAGGTAATTTTTTGAAAAGTTTACAATAGAAAAGGCAATCCTCGGCGTATTTAAAATTTGCGACAGTAAAAGATAATTTTTTGAAAATTTACTATAGAAAAGGCCATACTCGCCGCATTTAAAATTTGTGACAGTAAAAAATAATTTTTTGAAAAATTTACTATAAAAAAGGCAATCCTCGGCATATTTAAAATTTGCGACAGTAAAAAATTATTTA
This sequence comes from Dioctria rufipes, assembly GCA_963924295.1. Classification (NCBI taxonomy): domain Eukaryota; kingdom Metazoa; phylum Arthropoda; class Insecta; order Diptera; family Asilidae; genus Dioctria; species Dioctria rufipes. The sequence goes on from CAWUPM010000369.1 coordinate 157,862, forward strand.
TTGAGAAATTTACTATAGAAAGGGCGATACTCGCCGTATTTAAAATTTGCGACAGTAAAAGATAATTTTTTGAAAAGTTTACAATAGAAAAGGCAATCGTCGGCTTATTTAAAATTTGCGACAGAAAAAAATAACTTTTTGAAAAGTTTACAATAGAAAAGGCAATCCTCGGCGTATTTAAAATTTGCGACAGTAAAAGGTAATTTTTTGAAAAGTTTACAATAGAAAAGGCAATCGTCGGCGTATTTAAAATTTGCGACAGTAAAAGATAATTTTTTGAAAAGTTTACTATAGAAAAAGCAATCCTCGGCATTTTTAAAATTTGCGACAGTAAAATATTATTTATTGAGAAGTTTACTATAGAAAGGGCGATACTCGCCGTATTTAAAATTTGCGACAGTAAAAATAATTTTTTGAAAAATTTACTATAGAAAAGGCAATCCTCGGCGGATTTAAATTTGCCACATAAAAAAATAATTTTTTGAAAAATTTACAATAGAAAAGGCAATCCTCGGCGTATTTAAAATCTGCGACACTAAAAGATAATTTTTTGAAAAGTTGACAATAGAAAAGGCAATCGTCGGCGTATTTAAAATTTGCGACAGTTAAAAATATTTTTTTGAAAATTTACTATAGAAAAGGCCATACTCGCCGTATTTAAAATTTGCGACAGAAAAAAATAACTTTTTGAAAAGTTTACAATAGAAAAGGCAATCCTCGGTGTATTTAAAATTTGCGACAGTAAAAGGTAATATTTTGAAAAGTTTACAATAGAAAAGGCAATCCTCGGCGTATTTAAAATTTGCGACAGTAAAAGATAATTTTTTGAAAAGTTTACAATAGAAAAGGCAATCCTCGGCGTATTTAAAATTTGCGACAGTAAAAGATAATTTTTTGAAAATTTACTATAGAAAAGGCCATACTCGCCGTATTTAAAATTTGCGACAGCAAAAGATAATTTTTTGAAAAGTTTACAATAGAAAAGGCAATCCTCGGCGTATTTAAAATTTGCGACAGTAAAAGATAATTTTTTGAAAAGTATACTATAGAAAAGACAATCCTCGGCGTATTTAAAATTTGCGACAGTAAAAAATAATTTTTTGAAAAATTTACTATAGAAAAGGCCATACTCGCCGCATTTAAAATTTGTGAGAGTAAAAAATAATTTTTTGAAAAATTTACTATAGAAAAGGCAATCCTCGGCATATTTAAAATTTGCGACAGTAAAAAATTATTTATTGAGAAATTTACTATAGAAAGGGCGATACTCGCCGTATTTAAAATTTGCGACAGTAAAAGATAATTTTTTGAAAAGTTTACAATAGAAAAGGCAATCGTCGGCTTATTTAAAATTTGCGACAGAAAAAAATAACTTTTTGAAAAGTTTACAATAGAAAAGGCAATCCTCGGCGTATTTAAAATTTGCGACAGTAAAAGGTAATTTTTTGAAAAGTTTACAATAGAAAAGGCAATCGTCGGCGTATTTAAAATTTGCGACAGTAAAAGATAATTTTTTGAAAAGTTTACTATAGAAAAAGCAATCCTCGGCATTTTTAAAATTTGCGACAGTAAAATATTATTTATTGAGAAGTTTACTATAGAAAGGGCGATACTCGCCGTATTTAAAATTTGCGACAGTAAAAATAATTTTTTGAAAAATTTACAATAGAAAAGGCAATCCTCGGCGTATTTAAATTTGCCACATTAAAAAATAATTTTTTGAAAAATTTACAATAGAAAAGGCAATCCTCGGCGTATCAAAAATTTGCTACAGTTAAAAATAATTTTTTGAATATTTACTATAGAAAAGGCCATACTCGCCGTATTTAAAATTTTCGACAGAAAAAAATAACTTTTTGAAAAGTTTACAATAGAAAAGGCAATCCTCGGCGTATTTAAAATTTGCGACAGTAAAAGATAATTTTTTGAAAAGTTGACAATAGAAAAGGCAATCGTCGGCGTATTAAAAATTAGCGACAGTTAAAAATATTTTTTTGAAAATTTACCATAGAAAAGGCCATACTCGCCGTATTTAAAATTTGCGACAGAAAAAAATAACTTTTTGAAAAGTTTACAATAGAAAAGGCAATCCTCGGCGGATATAAAATTTGCGACAGTAAAAATAATTTTTTGAAAAGTTTACAATAGAAAAGGCAATCCTCGGCGTATTTAAAATTTGCGACAGTAAAAGATAATTTTTTGAAAATTTACTATAGAAAAGGCCATACTCGCCGTATTTAAAATTTGCGACAGTAAAAGATAATTTTTTGAAAAGCTTACAATAGAAAAGGCAATCCTCGGCGTATTTAAAATTTGCGACAGTAAAAGGTAATTTTTTGAAAAGTTTACTATAGAAAAGACAATCCTCGGCGTATTTAAAATTTGCGACAGTAAAAAATAATTTTTTGAAAAATTTACTATAGAAAAGGCCATACTCGCCGTGTTTAAAATTTGTGACAGTAAAAAATAATTTTTTGAAAAATTTACTATAGAAAAGGCAATCCTCGGCATATTTAAAATTTGCGACAGTAAAAAATTATTTATTGAGAAATTTACTATAGAAAGGGCGATACTCGCCGTATTTAAAATTTGCGACAGTAAAAGATAATTTTTTGAAAAGTTTACAATAGAAAAGGCAATCGTCGGCGTATTTAAAATTTGCGACAGTAAAAAATAATTTTTTGAAAAATTTACTATATAAAAGCCAATCCTCGGCGTATTTAAAATTTGCGACAGTAAAAAATTATTTTTTTAAATATTTACAATAGAAAAGGCAATCCTCGGCGTACATAATATTTGCGACAGTTAAAAATTATTTTTTGAAAAATTTACAATAGAAAAGGCATTCCTCGGGGTATTTAAAATTTGCGACAGTAAAAGATAATTTTTTGAAAAGTTTACAATAGAAAAGGCAATCGTCGGCGTATTAAAAATTTGCGACTGTTTAAAATAATTATTTGAAAATTTACTATAGAAAAAAATAACTTTTTGAAAAGTTTACAATAGAAAAGGCAATCCTCGGCGTATTTAAAATTTGCGACAGTAAAAGATAATTTTTTGAAAAGTTTACAATAGAAAGGCAATCGTCGGCGTATTTAAATTTGCGACAGTAAAAAATAATTTTTTGAAACATTTACTATATAAAAGGCAATCCTGGGCGTATTTAAAATTTGCGACAATAAAAAACAATTTTTTAAATACTTACAATAAAAAAGGCAATCCTCGGCGTATTTAAAATTTGCGACAGTAAAAGATAATTTTTTGAAAAATTTGCAATAGCAAAGGCAACCCTCAGCATATTTAAAATTTGCGACAGTAAAAAATTATTTATTGAGAAATTTACTATAGAAAGGGAGATACTCGCCGTATTTAAAATTTGCGACAGAAAAAAATAACTTTTTGAAAAGTTTATAATAGAAAAGGCAATCCTCGGCGTATTTAAAATTTGCGACAGTAAAAGATAATTTTTTGAAAAGTTTACAATAGAAAAGGCAATCGTCGGCGTATTTAAAATTTGCGACAGTAAAAGATAATTTTTTGAACAGTTTACTATAGAAAAAGCAATTCTCGGGATTTTTAAAATTTGCGACATTAAAAAATTGTTTATTTAGAAGTTTATTATAGAAAGGGCGATACTCGCCGTATTTAAAATTTGCGACAGTAAAAATAATTTTTGAAAAATTTACTATAGAAAAGGCAATCCTCGGCGTATTTAAATTTGCCACATTAAAAAATAATTTTTTGAAAAATTTACAATAGAAAAGGCAATCCTCGGCGTGTTTAAAATTTGCGAGAGTAAAAAATTATTTTTTGAAAAATTTACTATAGAAAAGGCAATCCTCGGCGTATTTAAAATTTGCGACAGTGAAAAATTCTTTTTTGCAAAATTTACAATAGAAAAGGCAATCCTCGGCGTATTTAAAATTTGCGACAGTAAAAAATAATTTTTTCAAAAATTTACTATAGAAAAGGCAATCCTCGGCATATTTAAAATTTGCGACAGTAAAAAAATTATTTATTGAGAAATTTACTATAGAAAGGGCGATACTCGCCGTATTTAAAATTTGCGACATTAAAAGATAATTTTTTGAAAAGTTTACAATAGAAAAAGCAATCGTCGGCGTATTTAAAATTTGCGACAGTAAAAAATAATTTTTTGAAAATTTACTATAGAAAGGCCATTCTCGCCGTATTTAAAATTTGCGACAGAAAAAAATTATTTTTTTAAATATTTACAATAGAAAAGGCAATCCTCGGCGTATTTAAAATTTGCGACAGTAAAAGATAATTTTTTGAAAAGTTTACTATAGAAAAAGCAATCCTCGGCATTTTTAAAATTTGCGACAGTAAAAAATTGTTTATTGAGAAGTTTACTATAGAAAGGGCGATACTCGCCGTATTTAAAATTTGTGACAGTAAAAATAATTTTTTGAAAAATTTACTATAGAAAAGGCAATCCTCGGCGTATTTAAATTTGCCACATTAAAAAATAATTTTTTGAAAAATTTACAATAGAAAAGGCAATCCTCGGCGTATTAAAAATTTGCGACAGTTAAAAATAATTTTTTGAATATTTACTATAGAAAAGGCCATACTCGCCGTATTTAAAATTTGCGACAGAAAAAATAACTTTTTGAAAAGTTTGCAATAGAAAAGGCAATCCTCGGCGTATTTAAAACTTGCGACAGTAAAATACCATTTTTTGAAAAGTTGGCAATAGAAAAGGCAATCGTCGGCGTATTAAAAATTTGCGACAGTTAAAAATATTTTGCTGAAAATTTACTATAGAAAAGGCCACACTCGCCGTATTTAAAATTTGTGACAGTAAAAAATAATTTTTTGAAAAATTTACTATAGAAAAGGCAATCCTCGGCATATTTAAAATTTGCGACAGTAAAAAATTATTTATTGAGAAATTTACTATAGAAAGGGCGATACTCGCCGTATTTAAAATTTGCGACAGTAAAAGATAATTTTTTGAAAAGTTTACAATAGAAAAGGCAATCGTCGGCTTATTTAAAAATTGCGACAGAAAAAAATAACTTTTTGAAAAGTTTACAATAGAAAAGGCAATCCTCGGCGTATTTAAAATTTGCGACAGTAAAAGGTAATTTTTTGAAAAGTTTTCAATAGAAAAGGCAATCCTCGGCGTATTTAAAATTTGCGACAGTAAAAGATAATTTTTTGAAAAGTTTACAATAGAAAAGGCAATCCTCGGCGTATTTAAAATTTGCGACAGTAAAAGATAATTTTTTGAAAATTTACTATAGAAAAGGCCATACTCGCCGTATTTAAAATTTGCGACAGTAAAAGATAATTTTTTGAAAAGTTTACAATAGAAAAGGCAATCCTGGGCGTATTTAAAATTTGCGACAGTAAAAGATAATTTTTTGAAAAGTTTACTATAGAAAAGACAATCCTCGGCGTATTTAAAATTTGCGACAGTAAAAAATAATTTTTTGAAAAATTTACTATAGAAAAGGCCATACTCGCCGCATTTAAAATTTGTGACAGTAAAAAATAATTTTTTGAAAAATTTAATATAGAAAAGGCAATCCTCGGCATATTTAAAATTTGCGACAGTAAAAAATTATTTATTGAGAAATTTACTATAGAAAGGGCGATACTCGCCGTATTTAAAATTTGCGACAGTAAAAGATAATTTTTTGAAAAGTTTACAATAGAAAAGGCAATCGTCGGCTTATTTAAAATTTGCGACAGAAAAAAATAACTTTTTGAAAAGTTTACAATAGAAAAGGCAATCCTCGGCGTATTTAAAATTTGCGACAGTAAAAGGTAATTTTTTGAAAAGTTTACAATAGAAAAGGCAATCGTCGGCGTATTTAAAATTTGCGACAGTAAAAGATAATTTTTTGAAAAGTTTACTATAGAAAAAGCAATCCTCGGCATTTTTAAAATTTGCGACAGTAAAATATTATTTATTGAGAAGTTTACTATAGAAAGGGCGATACTCGCCGTATTTAAAATTTGCGACAGTAAAAATACTTTTTTGAAAAATTTACTATAGAAAAGGCAATCCTCGGCGGATTTAAATTTGCCACTTAAAAAAATAATTTTTTGAAAAATTTACAATAGAAAAGGCAATCCTCGGCGTATTTAAAATCTGCGACAGTAAAAGATAATTTTTTGAAAAGTTGACAATAGAAAAGGCAATCGTCGGCGTATTTAAAATTTGCGACAGTTAAAAATATTTTTTTGAAAATTTACTATAGAAAAGGCCATACTCGCCGTATTTAAAATTTGCGACAGAAAAAAATAACTTTTTGAAAAGTTTACAATAGAAAAGGCAATCCTCGGTGTATTTAAAATTTGCGACAGTAAAAGGTAATATTTTGAAAAGTTTACAATAGAAAAGGCAATCCTCGGCGTATTTAAAATTTGCGACAGTAAAAGATAATTATTTGAAAAGTTTACAATAGAAAAGGCAATCCTCGGCGTATTTAAAATTTGCGACAGTAAAAGATAATTTTTTGAAAATTTACTATAGAAAAGGCCATACTCGCCGTATTTAAAATTTGCGACAGCAAAAGATAATTTTTTGAAAAGTTTACAATAGAAAAGGCAATCCTCGGCGTATTTAAAATTTGCGACAGTAAAAGATAATTTTTTGAAAAGTTTACTATAGAAAAGACAATCCTCGGCGTATTTAAAATTTGCGACAGTAAAAAATAATTTTTTGAAAAATTTACTATAGAAAAGGCCATACTCGCCGCATTTAAAATTTGTGAGGGTATAAAAAAATTTTTTGAAAAATTTACTATAGAAAAGGCAATCCTCGGCATATTTAAAATTTGCGACAGTAAAAAATTATTTATTGAGAAATTTACTATAGAAAGGGCGATACTCGCCGTATTTAAAATTTGCGACAGTAAAAGATAATTTTTTGAAAAGTTTACAATAGAAAAGGCAATCGTCGGCTTATTTAAAATTTGCGACAGAAAAAAATAACTTTTTGAAAAGTTTACAATAGAAAAGGCAATCCTCGGCGTATTTAAAATTTGCGACAGTAAAAGGTAATTTTTTGAAAAGTTTACAATAGAAAAGGCAATCGTCGGCGTATTTAAAATTTGCGACAGTAAAAGATAATTTTTTGAAAAGTTTACTATAGAAAAAGCAATCCTCGGCATTTTTAAAATTTGCGACAGTAAAATATTATTTATTGAGAAGTTTACTATAGAAAGGGCGATACTCGCCGTATTTAAAATTTGCGACAGTAAAAATAATTTTTTGAAAAATTTACTATAGAAAAGGCAATCCTCGGCGTATTTAAATTTGCCACATTAAAAAATAATTTTTTGAAAAATTTACAATAGAAAAGGCAATCCTCGGCGTATCAAAAATTTGCTACAGTTAAAAATAATTTTTTGAATATTTACTATAGAAAAGGCCATACTCGCCGTATTTAAAATTTTCGACAGAAAAAAATAACTTTTTGAAAAGTTTACAATAGAAAAGGCAATCGTCGGCGTATTTAAAATTTGCGACAGTAAAAGATAATTTTTTGAAAAGTTTACTATAGAAAAAGCAATCCTCGGCATTTTTAAAATTTGCGACAGTAAAATATTATTTATTGAGAAGTTTACTATAGAAAGGGCGATACTCGCCGTATTTAAAATTTGCGACAGTAAAAATAATATTTTGAAAAATTTACTATAGAAAAGGCAATCCTCGGCGTATTTAAATTTGCCACATTAAAAAATAATTTTTTGAAGAATTTACAATAGAAAAGGCAATCCTCGGCGTATCAAAAATTTGCTACAGTTAAAAATAATTTTTTGAATATTTACTATAGAAAAGGCCATACTCGCCGTATTTAAAATTTTCGACAGAAAAAAATAACTTTTTGAAAAGTTTACAATAGAAAAGGCAATCCTCGGCGTATTTAAAATTTGCGACAGTAAAAGATAATTTTTTGAAAAGTTGACAATAGAAAAGGCAATCGTCGGCGTATTAAAAATTAGCGACAGTTAAAAATATTTTTTTGAAAATTTACCATAGAAAAGGCCATACTCGCCGTATTTAAAATTTGCGACAGAAAAAAATAACTTTTTGAAAAGTTTACAATAGAAAAGGCAATCCTCGGCGGATATAAAATTTGCGACAGTAAAAATAATTTTTTGAAAAGTTTACAATAGAAAAGGCAATCCTCGGCGTATTTAAAATTTGCGACAGTAAAAGATAATTTTTTGAAAATTTACTATAGAAAAGGCCATACCCGCCGTATTTAAAATTTGCGACAGTAAAAGATAATTTTTTGAAAAGTTTTTAAAATTTGCGACAGTAAAAGATAATTTTTTGAAAAGTTTACTATAGAAAAGACAATCCTCGGCGTATTTAAAATTTGCGACAGTAAAAAATAATTTTTTGAAAAATTTACTATAGAAAAGGCCATACTCGCCGTATTTAAAATTTGCGACAGTAAAAATAATTTTTTGAAAAATTTACTATAGAAAAGGCAATCCTCGGCGTATTTAAATTTGCCACATTAAAAAATAATTTTTTGAAAAATTTACAATAGAAAACGCAATCCTCGGCGTGTTTAAAATTTGCGAGAGTAAAAAATTATTTTTTGAAAAATTTACTATAGAAAAGGCAATCCTCGGCGTATTTAAAATTTGCGACAGTGAAAAATTCTTTTTTGCAAAATTTACAATAGAAAAGGCAATCCTCGGCGTATTTAAAATTTGCGACAGTAAAAAATAATTTTTTGAAAAATTTACTATAGAAAAGGCAATCCTCGGCATATTTAAAATTTGCGACAGTAAAAAATTATTTATTGAGAAATTTACTATAGAAAGGGCGATACTCGCCGTATTTAAAATTTGCGACATTAAAAGATAATTTTTTGAAAAGTTTACAATAGAAAAAGCAATCGTCGGCGTATTTAAAATTTGCGACAGTAAAAAATAATTTTTTGAAAATTTACTATAGAAAGGCCATTCTCGCCGTATTTAAAATTTGCGACAGAAAAAAATTATTTTTTTAAATATTTACAATAGAAAAGGCAATCCTCGGCGTATTTAAAATTTGCGACAGTAAAAGATAATTTTTTGAAAAGTTTACTATAGAAAAAGCAATCCTCGGCATTTTTAAAATTTGCGACAGTAAAAAATTGTTTATTGAGAAGTTTACTATAGAAAGGGCGATACTCGCCGTATTTAAAATTTGCGACAGTAAAAATAATTTTTTGAAAAATTTACTATAGAAAAGGCAATCCTCGGCGTATTTAAATTTGCCACATTAAAAAATAATTTTTTGAAAAATTTACAATAGAAAAGGCAATCCTCGGCGTATTAAAAATTTGCGACAGTTAAAAATAATTTTTTGAATATTTACTATAGAAAAGGCAATCCTCGGCGTATTTAAAACTTGCGACAGTAAAAGGCCATTTTTTGAAAAGTTGGCAATAGAAAAGGCAATCCTGGGCGTATTTAAAATTTGCGACAGTAAAAGATAATTTTTTGAAAAGTTTACTATAGAAAAGACAATCCTCGGCGTATTTAAAATTTGCGACAGTAAAAAATAATTTTTTGAAAAGTTTACTATAGAAAAGGCCATACTCGCCGCATTTAAAATTTGTGACAGTAAAAAATAATTTTTTGAAAAATTTACTATAGAAAAGGCAATCCTCGGCATATTTAAAATTTGCGACAGTAAAAAATTATTTATTGAGAAATTTACTATAGAAAGGGCGATACTCGCCGTATTTAAAATTTGCGACAGTAAAAGATAATTTTTTGAAAAGTTTACAATAGAAAAGGCAATCGTCGGCTTATTGAAAATTTGCGACAGAAAAAAATAACTTTTTGAAAAGTTTACAATAGAAAAGGCAATCCTCGGCGTATTTAAAATTTGCGACAGTAAAAGGTAATTTTTTGAAAAGTTTACAATAGAAAAGGCAATCGTCGGCGTATTTAAAATTTGCGACAGTAAAAGATAATTTTTTGAAAAGTTTACTATAGAAAAAGCAATCCTCGGCATTTTTAAAATTTGCGACAGTAAAATATTATTTATTGAGAAGTTTACTATAGAAAGGGCGATACTCGCCGTATTTAAAATTTGCGACAGTAAAAATAATTTTTTGAAAAATTTACTATAGAAAAGGCAATCCTCGGCGGATTTAAATTTGCCACATAAAAAAATAATTTTTTGAAAAATTTACAATAGAAAAGGCAATCCTCGGCGTATTTAAAATCTGCGACAGTAAAAGATAATTTTTTGAAAAGTTGACAATAGAAAAGGCAATCGTCGGCGTATTTAAAATTTGCGACAGTTAAAAATATTTTTTTGAAAATTTACTATAGAAAAGGCCATACTCGCCGTATTTAAAATTTGCGACAGAAAAAAATAACTTTTTGAAAAGTTTACAATAGAAAAGGCAATCCTCGGTGTATTTAAAATTTGCGACAGTAAAAGGTAATATTTTGAAAAGTTTACAATAGAAAAGGCAATCCTCGGCGTATTTAAAATTTGCGACAGTAAAAGATAATTATTTGAAAAGTTTACAATAGAAAAGGCAATCCTCGGCGTATTTAAAATTTGCGACAGTAAAAGATAATTTTTTGAAAATTTACTATAGAAAAGGCCATACTCGCCGTATTTAAAATTTGCGACAGCAAAAGATAATTTTTTGAAAAGTTTACAATAGAAAAGGCAATCCTCGGCGTATTTAAAATTTGCGACAGTAAAAGATAATTTTTTGAAAAGTTTACTATAGAAAAGACAATCCTCGGCGTATTTAAAATTTGCGACAGTAAAAAATAATTTTTTGAAAAATTTACTATAGAAAAGGCCATACTCGCCGCATTTAAAATTTGTGAGAGTAAAAAATAATTTTTTGAAAAATTTACTATAGAAAAGGCAATCCTCGGCATATTTAAAATTTGCGACAGTAAAAAATTATTTATTGAGAAATTTACTATAGAAAGGGCGATACTCGCCGTATTTAAAATTTGCGACAGTAAAAGATAATTTTTTGAAAAGTTTACAATAGAAAAGGCAATCGTCGGCTTATTTAAAATTTGCGACAGAAAAAAATAACTTTTTGAAAAGTTTACAATAGAAAAGGCAATCCACGGCGTATTTAAAATTTGCGACAGTAAAAGGTAATTTTTTGAAAAGTTTACAATAGAAAAGGCAATCGTCGGCGTATTTAAAATTTGCGACAGTAAAAGATAATTTTTTGAAAAGTTTACTATAGAAAAAGCAATCCTCGGCATTTTTAAAATTTGCGACAGTAAAATATTATTTATTGAGAAGTTTACTATAGAAAGGGCGATACTCGCCGTATTTAAAATTTGCGACAGTAAAAATAATTTTTTGAAAAATTTACTATAGAAAAGGCAATCCTCGGCGTATTTAAATTTGCCACATTAAAAAATAATTTTTTGAAAAATTTACAACAGAAAAGGCAATCCTCGGCGTATCAAAAATTTGCTACAGTTAAAAATAATTTTTTGAATATTTACTATAGAAAAGGCCATACTCGCCGTATTTAAAATTTTCGACAGAAAAAAATAACTTTTTGAAAAGTTTACAATAGAAAAGGCAATCCTCGGCGTATTTAAAATTTGCGACAGTAAAAGATAATTTTTTGAAAAGTTGACAATAGAAAAGGCAATCGTCGGCGTATTAAAAATTAGCGACAGTTAAAAATATTTTTTTGAAAATTTACCATAGAAAAGGCCATACTCGCCGTATTTAAAATTTGCGACAGAAAAAAATAACTTTTTGAAAAGTTTACAATAGAAAAGGCAATCCTCGGCGGATATAAAATTTGCGACAGTAAAAGATAATTTTTTGAAAAGTTTACAATAGAAAAGGCAATCTTCGGCGTATTTAAAATTTGCGACAGTAAAAGATAATTTTTTGAAAATTTACTATAGAAAAGGCCATACTCGCCGTATTTAAAATTTGCGACAGTAAAAGATAATTTTTTGAAAAGTTTACAATAGAAAAGGCAATCCTCGGCGTATTTAAAATTTGCGACAGTAAAAGGTAATTTTTTGAAAAGTTTACTATAGAAAAGACAATCCTCGGCGTATTTAAAATTTGCGACAGTAAAAAATAATTTTTTGAAAAATTTACTATAGAAAAGGCCATACTCGCCGTGTTTAAAATTTGTGACAGTAAAAAATAATTTTTTGAAAAATTTACTATAGAAAAGGCAATCCTCGGCATATTTAAAATTTGCGACAGTAAAAAATTATTTATTGAGAAATTTACTATAGAAAGGGCGATACTCGCCGTATTTAAAATTTGCGACAGTAAAAGATAATTTTTTGAAAAGTTTACAATAGAAAAGGCAATCGTCGGCGTATTTAAAATTTGCGACAGTAAAAAATAATTTTTTGAAAAATTTACTATATAAAAGCCAATCCTCGGCGTATTTAAAATTTGCGACAGTAAAAAATTATTTTTTTAAATATTTACAATAGAAAAGGCAATCCTCGGCGTACATAAAATTTGCGACAGTTAAAAATTATTTTTTGAAAAATTTACAATAGAAAAGGCATTCCTCGGGGTATTTAAAATTTGCGACAGTAAAAGATAATTTTTTGAAAAGTTTACAATAGAAAAGGCAATCGTCGGCGTATTAAAAATTTGCGACTGTTAAAAATAATTATTTGAAAATTTACTATAGAAAAAAATAACTTTTTGAAAAGTTTACAATAGAAAATGCAATCCTCGGCGTATTTAAAATTTGCGACAGTAAAAGATAATTTTTTGAAAAGTTTACAATAGAAAGGCAATCGTCGGCGTATTTAAAATTTGCGACAGTAAAAAATAATTTTTTGAAACATTTACTATATAAAAGGCAATCCTGGGCGTATTTAAAATTTGCGACAGTAAAAAACAATTTTTTTAAATACTTACAATAAAAAAGGCAATCCTCGGCGTATTTAAAATTTGCGACAGTAAAAGATAATTTTTTGAAAAATTTGCAATAGCAAAGGCAACCCTCGGCATATTTAAAATTTGCGACAGTAAAAAATTATTTATTGAGAAATTTACTATAGAAAGGGAGATACTCGCCGTATTTAAAATTTGCGACAGAAAAAAATAACTTTTTGAAAAGTTTATAATAGAAAAGGCAATCCTCGGCGTATTTAAAATTTGCGACAGTAAAAGATAATTTTTTGAAAAGTTTACAATAGAAAAGGCAATCGTCGGCGTATTTAAAATTTGCGACAGTAAAAGATAATTTTTTGAACAGTTTACTATAGAAAAAGCAATTCTCGGCATTTTTAAAATTTGCGACATTAAAAAATTGTTTATTTAGAAGTTTACTATAGAAAGGGCGATACTCGCCGTATTTAAAATTTGCGACAGTAAAAATAATTTTTTGAAAAATTTACTATAGAAAAGGCAATCCTCGGCGTATTTAAATTTGCCACATTAAAAAATAATTTTTTGAAAAATTTACAATAGAAAAGGCAATCCTCGGCGTGTTTAAAATTTGCGAGAGTAAAAAATTATTTTTTGAAAAATTTACTATAGAAAAGGCAATCCTCGGCGTATTTAAAATTTGCCACAGAGAAAAACTCTTTTTTGAAAAATGTACAATAGAAAAGGCAATCCTCGGCGTATTTAAAATTTGCGACAGTAAAAAATAATTTTTTGAAAAATTTACTATAGAAAAGGCAATCCTCGGCATATTTAAAATTTGCGACAGTAAAAAATTATTTATTGAGAAATTTACTATAGAAAGGGCGATACTCGCCGTATTTAAAATTTGCGACAGTAAAAGATAATTTTTTGAAAAGTTTACAATAGAAAAGGCAATCGTCGGCGTATTTAAAATTTGCGACAGTAAAAAATAATTTTTTGAAAATTTACTATAGAAAGGCCATTCTCGCCGTATTTAAAATTTGCGACAGAAAAAAATTATTTTTTTAAATATTTACAATAGAAAAGGCAATCCTCGGCGTATTTAAAATTTGCGACAGTAAAAGATAATTTTTTGAAAAGTTTACTATAGAAAAAGCAATCCTCGGCATTTTTAAAATTTGCGACAGTAAAAAATTGTTTATTGAGAAGTTTACTATAGAAAGGGCGATACTCGCCGTATTTAAAATTTGCGACAGTAAAAATAATTTTTTGAAAAATTTACTATAGAAAAGGCAATCCTCGGCGTATTTAAATTTGCCACATTAAAAAATAATTTTTTGAAAAATTTACAATAGAAAAGGCAATCCTCGGCGTATTAAAAATTTGCGACAGTTAAAAATAATTTTTTGAATATTTACTATAGAAAAGGCCATACTCGCCGTATTTAAAATTTGCGACAGAAAAAATAACTTTTTGAAAAGTTTGCAATAGAAAAGGCAATCCTCGGCGTATTTAAAACTTGCGACAGTAAAAGACCATTTTTTGAAAAGTTGGCAATAGAAAAGGCACTCGTCGGCGTATTAAAAATTTGCGACAGTTAAAAATATTTTGCTGAAAATTTACTATAGAAAAGGCCATACTCGCCGTATTTAAAATTTGTGACAGTAAAAAATAATTTTTTGAAAAATTTACTATAGAAAAGGCAATCCTCGGCATATTTAAAATTTGCGATAGTAAAAAATTATTTATTGAGAAATTTACTATAGAAAGGGCGATACTCGCCGTATTTAAAATTTGCGACAGTAAAAGATAATTTTTTGAAAAGTTTACAATAGAAAAGGCAATCGTCGGCTTATTTAAAAATTGCGACAGAAAAAAATAACTTTTTGAAAAGTTTACAATAGAAAAGGCAATCCTCGGCGTATTTAAAATTTGCGACAGTAAAAGGTAATTTTTTGAAAAGTTTACAATAGAAAAGGAAATCCTCGGCGTATTTAAAATTTGCGACAGTAAAAGATAATTTTTTGAAAAGTTTACAATAGAAAAGGCAATCCTCGGCGTATTTAAAATTTGCGACAGTAAAAGATAATTTTTTGAAAATTTACTATAGAAAAGGCCATACTCGCCGTATTTAAAATTTGCGACAGTAAAAGATAATTTTTTGAAAAGTTTACAATAGAAAAGGCAATCCTCGGCGTATTTAAAATTTGCGACAGTAAAACATAATTTTTTGAAAAGTTTACTAGAGAAAAGACAATCCTCGGCGTATTTAAAATTTGCGACAGTAAAAAATAATTTTTTGAAAAATTTACTATAGAAAAGGCCATACTCGCCGCATTTAAAATTTGTGACAGTAAAAAATAATTTTTTGAAAAATTTACTATAGAAAAGGCAATCCTCGGCATATTTAAAATTTGCGACAGTAAAAAATTATTTATTGAGAAATTTACTATAGAAAGGGCGATACTCGCCGTATTTAAAATTTGCGACAGTAAAAGATATTTTTTTGAAAAGTTTACAATAGAAAAGGCAATCGTCGGCTTATTTAAAAATTGCGACAGAAAAAAATAACTTTTTGAAAAGTTTACAATAGAAAAGGCAATCCTCGGCGTATTTAAAATTTGCGACAGTAAAAGGTAATTTTTTGAAAAGTTTACAATAGAAAAGGCAATCCTCGGCGTATTTAAAATTTGCGACAGTAAAAGGTAATTTTTTGAAAAGTTTACAATAGAAAAGGCAATCGTCGGCGTATTTAAAATTTGCGACAGTAAAAGATAATTTTTTGAAAAGTTTACTATAGAAAAAGCAATCCTCGGCATTTTTAAAATTTGCGACAGTAAAATATTATTTATTGAGAAGTTTACTATAGAAAGGGCGATACTCGCCGTATTTAAAATTTGCGACAGTAAAAATAATTTTTTGAAAAATTTACTATAGAAAAGGCAATCCTCGGCGGATTTAAATTTGCCACATAAAAAATAATTTTTTGAAAAATTTACAATAGAAAAGGCAATCCTCGGCGTATTTAAAATCTGCGACAGTAAAAGATAATTTTTTGAAAGTTGACAATAGAAAAGGCAATCGTCGGCGTATTTAAAATTTGCGACAGTTAAAAATATTTTTTTGAAAATTTACTATAGAAAAGGCCATACTCGCCGTATTTAAAATTTGCGACAGAAAAAAATAACTTTTTGAAAAGTTTACAATAGAAAAGGCAATCCAGTAAAAGATAATTTTTTGAAAAGTTTACAATAGAAAAGGCAATCCTCGGTGTATTTAAAATTTGCGACAGTAAAAGATAATTTTTTGAAAAGTTTACAATAGAAAAGGCAATCGTCGGCGTATTTAAAATTTGCGACAGTAAAATATGATTTTTTGAAAATTTACTATAGAAAAGGCCATTCTCGCCGTATTTAAAATTTGCGACAGAAAAAAATAACTTTTTGAAAAGTTTACAATAGAAAAGGCAATCCTCGGCGTATTTAAAATTTGCGTCAGTAAAAGATAATTTTTTGAAAAGTTTACCATAGAAAAGGCAATCCTCGGCGTATTTAAAATTTGCGACAGTAAAAGATAATTTTTTGAAAAGTTGACAATAGAAAAGGCAATCGTCGGCGTATTAAAAATTTGCGACAGTTAAAAATATTTTTTTGAAAATTTACTATAGAAAAGGCCATACTCGCCGTATTTAAAATTTGCGACAGAAAAAAATAACTTTTTGAAAAGTTGACAATAGAAAACGCAATCCTCGGCGTATTTAAAATTTGCGACAGTAAAAGATAATTTTTTGAATAGTTTACAATAGAAAAGGCAATCCTCGGCGTATTTAAAATTTGCGACAGTAAAAGATAATTTTTTGAAAATTTACTATAGAAAAGGCCATACTCGCCGTATTTAAAATTTGCGACAGAAAAAAATAACTTTTTGAAAAGTTTACACTAGAAAAGGCAATCCTCGGCGTATTTAAAATTTGCGACAGTAAAAGATAATATTTTGAAAAGTTTACAATAGAAAAGGCAATCCTCGGCGTATTTAAAATTTGCGACAGTAAAAGATAATTTTTTGAAAAGTTTACAATAGAAAAGGCAATCCTCGGCGTATTTAAAATTTGCGACAGTAAAAGATAATTTTTTGAAAATTTACTATAGAAAAGGCCATACTCGCCGTATTTAAAATTTGCGTAAGTAAAAGATAATTTTTTGAAATGTTTACAATAGAAAAGGCAATCCTCGGCTGATATAAAATTTGCGACAGTTAAAAATTATTTTTTGAAAAATTTACAATAGAAAAGGCATTCCTCGGGGTATTTAAAATTTGCGAAAGTAAACATAATTTTTTGAAAAATTTACTATAGAAAGGACAATCCTCGGCGTATTTAAAATTTGCGACAGTAAAAAATAATTTTTTGAAAAATTTACTATAGAAAAGGCTATACTCGCCGTATTTAAAATTTGTGACAGTAAAAAATAATTTTTTGAAAAATTTACTATAGAAAAGGCAATCCTCGGCATATTTAAAATTTGCGACAGTAAAAAATTATTTATTGAAAATTTACTATAGAAAAGGCCATACTCGCCGTATTTAAAATTTGCGACAGAAAAAAATAACTTTTTGAAAAGTTTACACTAGAAAAGGCAATCCTCGGCGTATTTAAAATTTGCGACAGTAAAAGATAATTTTTTGAAAAGTTTACAATAGAAAAGGCAATCCTCGGCGTATTTAAAATTTGCGACAGTAAAAGATAATTTTTTGAAAAGTTTACAATAGAAAAGGCAATCGTCGGCGTATTTAAAATCTGCGACAGTAAAATATAATTTTTTGAAAATTTACTATAGAAAAGGCCATTCTAGCCGTATTTAAAATTTGCGACAGAAAAAAATAACTTTTTGAAAAGTTTACAATAGAAAAGGCAATCCTCGGCGTATTTAAAATTTGCGTCAGTAAAAGATAATTTTTTGAAAAGTTTACAATAGAAAAGGCAATCCTCGGCGTATTTAAAATTTGCGACAGTAAAAGATAATTTTTTGAAAAGTTGACAATAGAAAAGGCAATCGTCGGCGTATGCGACAGTTAAAAATATTTTTTTGAAAATTTACTATAGAAAAGGCCATACTCGCCGTATTTAAAATTTGCGACAGAAAAAAATAGCTTTTTGAAAAGTTTACAATAGAAAACGCAATCCTCGGCGTATTTAAAATTTGCGACAGTAAAAGATAATTTTTGAAAAGTTTACAATAGAAAAGGCAATCCTCGGCGTATTTAAAATTTGCGACAGTAAAAGGTAATTTTTGAAAATTTACTGTAGAAAAGGCCATACTCGCCGTATTTAAAATTTGCGACAGAAAAAAATAACTTTTTGAAAAGTTTACACTAGAAAAGGCAATCCTCGGCGTATTTAAAATTTGCGACAGTAAAAGATAATATTTTGAAAAGTTTACAATAGAAAAGGCAATCCTCGGCGTATTTAAAATTTGCGACAGCAAAAGATAATTTTTTGAAAAGTTTACAATAGAAAAGGCAATCCTCGGCGTATTTAAAATTTGCGACAGTAAAAGATAATTTTTTTAAAATTTACTATAGAAAAGGCCATACTCGCCGTATTTAAAATTTGCGACAGTAAAAGATAATTTTTTGAAAAGTTTACAATAGAAAAGGCAATCCTCGGCGTATTTAAAATTTCCGACAGTAAAATATAATTTTTTGAAAAGTTTACAATAGAAAAGGCAATCGTCGGCGTATTTAAAATTTGCGACAGTAAAAAATAATTTTTTGAAAAATTTACTATATAAAAGCCAATCCTCGGCGTATTTAAAATTTGCGGCAGTAAAAAATTATGTTTTTAAATATTTACAATAGAAAAGGCAATCCTCGGCGGATATAAAATTTGCGACAGTTAAAAATTATTTTTTGAAAAATTTACAATAGAAAAGGCATTCCTCGGGGTATTTAAAATTTGCGAAAATAAACATAATTTTTTGAAATATTTACTATAGAAAGGACAATCCTCGGCGTATTTAAAATTTGCGACAGTAAAAAATAATTTTTTGAAAAATTTACTGTAGAAAAGGCCATACTCGCCGTATTTAAAATTTGTGACAGTAAAAAATAATTTTTTGAAAAATTTACTATAGAAAAGGCAATCCTCGGCATATTTAAAATTTGCGACAGTAAAAAATTATTTATTGAAAATTTACTATAGAAAAGGCCATACTCGACGTATTTAAAATTTGCGACAGAAAAAAATAACTTTTTGAAAAGTTTACACTAGAAAAGGCAATCCTCGGCGTATTTAAAATTTGCGACAGTAAAAAATAATTTTTTGAAAAATTTACTATAGAAAAGGCCATACTCGCCGTATTTAAAATTTGTGACAGTAAAAAATAATTTTTTGAAAAATTTACTATAGAAAAGGCAATCCTCGGAATATTTAAAATTTGCGACAGTAAAAAATTATTTATTGAAAATTTACTATAGAAAAGGCCATACTCGCCGTATTTAAAATTTGCGACAGAAAAAAAACAACTTTTTCAAAAGTTTACACTAGAAAAGGCAATCCTCGGCGTATTTAAAATTTGCGACAGTAAAAGATAATTTTTTGAAAAGTTTACAATAGAAAAGGCAATCCTCGGCGTATTTAAAATTTGCGACAGTAAAAGATAATTTTTTGAAAAGTTGACAAAAGAAAAGGCAATCGTCGGCGTATTAAAAATTTGCGACAGTTAAAAATATTTTGTTGAAAATTTACTATAGAAAAGGCCATACTCGCCGTATTTAAAATTTGCGACAGAAAAAAATAACTTTTTGAAAAGTTTACAATAGAAAAGGCAGTCCTCGGCGTATTTAAAATTTGCGACAGTAAAAGATAATTTTTTGAAAAGTTTACAATAGAAAAGGCAATCCTCGGCGTATTTAAAATTTGCGACAGTAAAAGATAATTTTTTGAAAATTTACTATAGAAAAGGCCATACTCCCCGTATTTAAAATTTGCGACAGTAAAAGATAATTTTTTGAAAAGTTTACAATAGAAAAGGCAATCCTCGGCGTATTTAAAATTTGCGACAGTAAAAGATAATTTTTTGAAAAGTTTACTATAGAAAAGACAATCCTCGGCGTATTTAAAATTTGCGACAGTAAAAAATAATTTTTTGAAAAATTTTACTATAGAAAAGGCCATACTCGCCGTATTTAAAATTTGTGACAGTAAAAAATATTTTTTTGAAAAATTTACTATAGAAAAGGCAATCCTCGGCATATTCAAAATTTGCGACAGTAAAAAATTATTTATTGAGAAATTTACTATAGAAAGGGCGATACTCGCCGTATTTAAAATTTGCGACAGTAAAAGATAATTTTTTGAAAAGTTTACAATAGAAAAGGCAATCGTCGGCGTATTTAAAATTTGCGACAGAAAAAAATAACTTTTTGAAAACTTTACAATAGAAAAGGCAATCCTCGGCGTATTTAAAATTTGTGACAGTAAAAAGGTAATTTTTTGAAAAGTTTACAATAGAAAAGGCAATCGTCGGCGTATTTAAAATTTGCGACAGTAAAAGATAATTTTTTGAAAAGTTTACTATAGAAAAAGCAATCCTCGGCATTTTTAAAATTTGCGACAGTAAAAAATTGTTTATAGAGAAGTTTACTATAGAAAGGGCGATACTCGCCGTATTTAAAATTTGCGACAGTAAAAATAATTTTTTGAAAAATTTACTATAGAAAAGGCAATCCTCGGCGTATTTAAATTTGCCACATTAAAAAATAATTTTTTGAAAAATTTACAATAGAAAAGGCAATCCTCGGCGTATTAAAAATTTGCGACAGTTAAAAATAATTTTTTGAATATTTACTATAGAAAAGGCCATACTCGCCGTATTTAAAATTTGCGACAGAAAAATATAACTTTTGAAAAGTTTACAATAGAAAAGGCAATCCTCGGCGTATTTAAAATTTGCGACAGTAAAAGATAATTTTTTGAAAAGTTGACAATAGAAATGGCAATCGTCGGCGTATTAAAAATTTGCGACAGTTAAAAATATTTTTTTGAAAGTTTACCATAGAAAAGGCCATACTCGCCGTATTTAAAATTTGCGAGAGAAAAAAATAACTTTTTGAAAAGTTTACAATACAAAAGGCAATCCTCGGCGGATTTAAAATTTGCGACAGTAAAAGATAATTTTTTGAAACGTTTACAATAGAAAAGGCAATCCTCGGCGTATTTAAAATTTGCGACAGTAAAAGATAATTTTTTGAAAATTTACTATAGAAAAGGCCATACTCGCCGTATTTAAAATTTGCGACAGTAAAAGATAATTTTTTGAAAAGTTTACAATAGAAAAGGCAATCCTCGGCGTATTTAAAATTTGCGACAGTAAAAGATAATTTTTTGAAAAGTTTACTATAGAAAAGACAATCCTCGGCGTATTTAAAATTTGCGACAGTAAAAAATAATTTTTTGAAAAATTTACTATAGAAAAGGCCATACTCGTCGTATTTAAAATTTGTGACAGTAAAAAAATAATTTTTTGAAAAATTTACTATAGAAAAGGCAATCCTCGGCATATTTAAAATTTGCGACAGTAAAAAATTATTTATTGAGAAATTTACTATAGAAAGGGCGATACTCGCCGTATTTAAAATTTGCGACAGTAAAAGATAATTTTTTGAAAAGTTTACAATAGAAAAGGCAATCGTCGGCGTATTTAAAATTTGCGACAGTAAAAAATAATTTTTTGAAAAATTTACTATATAAAAGCCAATCCTCGGCGTATTTAAAATTTGCGACAGTAAAAAATTATTTTTTTAAATATTTACAATAGAAAAGGCAATCCTCGGCGTACATAAAATTTGCGACAGTTAAAAATTATTTTTTGAAAAATTTACAATAGAAAAGGCATTCCTCGGGGTATTTAAAATTTGCGACAGTAAAAGATAATTTTTTGAAAAGTTTACAATAGAAAAGGCAATCGTCGGCGTATTAAAAATTTGCGACTGTTTAAAATAATTTTTTGAAAATTTACTATAGAAAAAAATAACTTTTTGAAAAGTTTACAATAGAAAAGGCAATCCTCGGCGTATTTAAAATTTGCGACAGTAAAAGATAATTTTTTGAAAAGTTTACAATAGAAAGGCAATCGTCGGCGTATTTAAAATTTGCGACAGTAAAAAATAATTTTTTGAAACATTTACTATATAAAAGGCAATCCTGGGCGTATTTAAAATTTGCGAAAGTAAAAAACTATTTTTTTAAATACTTACAATAAAAAAGGCAATCCTCGGCGTATTTAAAATTTGCGACAGTAAAAGATAATTTTTTGAAAATTTTACAATAGCAAAGGCAACCCTCGGCATATTTAAAATTTGCGACAGTAAAAAATTATTTATTGAGAAATTTACTATAGAAAGGGCGATACTCGCCGTATTTAAAATTTGCGACAGAAAAAATAACTTTTTGAAAAGTTTACAATAGAAAAGGCAATCCTCGGCGTATTTAAAATTTGCGACAGTAAAAGATAATTTTTTGAAAAGTTTACAATAGAAAAGGCAATCGTCGGCGTATTTAAAATTTGCGACAGTAAAAGATAATTTTTTGAACAGTTTACTATAGAAAAAGCAATTCTCGGCATTTTTAAAATTTGCGACAGTAAAAAATAGTTTATTTAGAAGTTTACTATAGAAAGGGCGATACTCGCCGTATTTAAAATTTGCGACAGTAAAAATAATTTTTTGAAAAATTTACTATAGAAAAGGCAATCCTCGGCGTGTTTAAATTTGCCACATTAAAAAATAATGTTTTGAAAAATTTCCGATAGAAAAGGCAATCCTCGGCGTATTTAAAATTTGCGAGAGTAAAAAATTATTTTTTGAAAAATTTACTATAGAAAAGGCAATCCTCGGCTTATTTAAAATTTGCGACAGTGAAAAATTCTTTTTTGAAAAATTTACAATAGAAAAGGCAATCCTCGGCGTATTTAAAATTTGCGACAGTAAAAAATAATTTTTTGAAAAATTTACTATAGAAAAGGCAATCCTCGGCATATTTAAAATTTGCGACAGTAAAAAATTATTTATTGAGAAATTTACTATAGAAAGGGCGATATTCGCCGTATTTAAAATTTGTGACAGTAAAAGATAATTTTTTGAAAAGTTTACAATAGAAAAGGCAATCGTCGGCGTATTTAAAATTTGCGACAGTAAAAAATAATTTTTTGAAAATTTACTATAGAAAAGGCCATTCTCGCCGTATTTAAAATTTGCGACAGAAAAAAATTATTTTTTTAAATATTTACAATAGAAAAGGCAATCCTCGGCGTATTTAAAATTTGCGACAGTAAAAGATAATTTTTTGAAAAGTTTACTATAGAAAAAGCAATCCTCGCCATTTTTAAAATTTGCGACAGTAAAAAATTGTTTATTGAGAAGTTTACTATAGAAAGGGCGATACTCGCCGTATTTAAAATTTGCGACAGTAAAAATAATTTTTTGAAAAATTTACTATAGAAAACGCAATCCTCGGCGTATTTAAATTTGCCACATTAAAAAATAATTTTTTGAAAAATTTACAATAGAAAAGGCAATCCTCGGCGTATTAAAAATTTGCGACAGTTAAAAATAATTTTTTGAATATTTACTATAGAAAAGGCCATACTCGCCGTATTTAAAATTTGCGACAGAAAAAATAACTTTTTGAAAAGTTTACAATAGAAAAGGCAATCCTCGGCGTAGTTAAAACTTGCGACAGTAAAAGATCATTTTTTGAAAAGTTGGCAATAGAAAAGGCAATCGTCGGCGTATTAAAAATTTGCGACAGTTAAAAATATTTTGTTGAAAATTTACTATAGAAAAGGCCATACTCGCCGTATTTAAAATTTGCGACAGAAAAAAATAACTTTTTGAAAAGTTTACAATAGAAAAGGCAATCCTCGGCGTATTTAAAATTTGCGACAGTAAAAGATAATTTTTTGAAAAGTTTACAATAGAAAAGGCAATCCTCGGCGTATTTAAAATTTGCGACAGTAAAAGATAATTTTTTGAAAATTTACTATAGAAAAGGCCATACTGGCCGTATTTAAAATTTGCGACAGTAAAAGATAATTTTTTGAAAAGTTTACAATAGAAAAGGCAATCCTCGGCGTATTTAAAATTTGCGACAGTAAAAGATAATTTTTTGAAAAGTTTACTATAGAAAAGACAATCCTCGGCGTATTTAAAATTTGCGACAGTAAAAAATAATTTTTTGAAAAATTTACTATAGAAAAGGCCATACTCGCCGTATTTAAAATTTGTGACAGTAAAAAATAATTTTTTGAAAAATTTACTATAGAAAAGGCAATCCTCGGCATATTTAAAATTTGCGACAGTAAAAAATTATTTATTGAGAAATTTACTATAGAAAGGGCGATACTCGCCGTATTTAAAATTTGCGACAGTAAAAGATAATTTTTTGAAAAGTTTACAATAGAAAAGGCAATCGTCGGCGTATTTAAAATTTGCGACAGTAAAAAATAATTTTTTGAAAAATTTACTATATAAAAGCCAATCCTCGGCGTATTTAAAATTTGCGACAGTAAAAAATTATTTTTTTAAATATTTACAATAGAAAAGGCAATCCTCGGCGTACATAAAATTTGCGACAGTTAAAAATTATTTTTTGAAAAATTTACAATAGAAAAGGCATTCCTCAGGGTATTTAAAATTTGCGACAGTAAAAGATAATTTTTTGAAAAGTTTACAATAGAAAAGGCAATCGTCGGCGTATTAAAAATTTGCGACTGTTAAAAATAATTTTTTGAAAATTTACTATAGAAAAAAATAACTTTTTGAAAAGTTTACAATAGAAAAGGCAATCCTGGGCGTATTTAAAATTTGCGACAGTAAAATGCTATTTTTTTAAATACTTACAATAAAAAAGGCAATCCTCGGCGTATTTAAAATTTGCGACAGTAAAAGATAATTTTTTGAAAAATTTACAATAGCAAAGGCAACCCTCGGCATATTTAAAATTTGCGACAGTAAAAAATTATTTATTGAGAAATTTACTATAGAAAGGGCGATACTCGCCGTATTTAAAATTTGCGACAGAAAAAAATAACTTTTTGAAAAGTTTACAATAGAAAAGGCAATCGTCGGCGTATTAAAAATTTGCGACAGTTAAAAATATTTTTTTGAAAATTTACCATAGAAAAGGCTATACTCGCCGTATTTAAAATTTGCGACAGAAAAAAATAACTTTTTGAAAAGTTTACAATAGAAAAGGCAATCCTCGGCGGATTTAAAATTTGCGACATTAAAGATAATTTTTTGAAACTATTACAATAGAAAAGGCAATCCTCGGCGTATTTAAAATTTGCGACAGTAAAAGATAATATTTTGAAAATTTACTATAGAAAAGGCCATACTCGCCGTATTTAAAATTTGCGACAGTAAAAGATAATTTTTTGAAAAGTTTACTATAGAAAAAGCAATCCTCGGCATTTTTAAAATTTGCGACAGTAAAAAATTGTTTATAGAGAAGTTTACTATAGAAAGGGCGATACTCGCCGTATTTAAAATTTGCGACAGTAAAAATAATTTTTTGAAAAATTTACTATAGAAAAGGCAATCCTCGGCGTATTTAAATTTGCAACATTAAAAAATAATTTTTTGAAAAATTTACAATAGAAAAGGCAATCCTCGGCGTATTAAAAATTTGCGACAGTTAAAAATAATTTTTTGAATATTTACTATAGAAAAGGCCATACTCGCCGTATTTAAAATTTGCGACAGAAAAAAATAACTTTTTGAAAAGTTTACAATAGAAAAGGCAATCCTCGGCGTATTTAAAATTTACTATAGCAAAAAATAACTTTTTGAAAAGTTTACAATAGAAAAGGCAATCCTCGGCGTATTTAAAATTTGCGACAGTAAAAGATAATTTTTTGAAAAGTTTACAATAGAAAAGGCAATCGTCGGCGTATTTAAAATTTGCGACAGTAAAAAATAATTTTTTGAAACATTTACTATATAAAAGGCAATCCTGGGCGTATTTAAAATTTGCGACAGTAAAAAACTATTTTTTTAAATACTTACAATAAAAAAGGCAATCCTCGGCGTATTTAAAATTTGCGACAGTAAAAGATAATTTTTTGAAAAATTTACAATAGCAAAGGCAACCCTCGGCATATTTAAAATTTGCGACAGTAAAAAATTATTTATTGAGAAATTTACTATAGAAAGGGCGATACTCGCCGTATTTAAAATTTGCGACAGAAAAAAATTACTTTTTGAAAAGTTTACAATAGAAAAGGCAATCCTCGGCGTATTTAAAATTTGCGACAGTAAAAGATAATTTTTTGAAAAGTTTACAATAGAAAAGGCAATCGTCGGCGTATTAAAAATTTGCGACAGTTAAAAATATTTTTTTGAAAATTTACCATAGAAAAGGCCATACTCGCCGTATTTAAAATTTGCGACAGAAAAAAATAACTTTTTGAAAAGTTTACAATAGAAAAGGCAATCCTCGGCGGATTTAAAATTTGCGACAGTAAAAGATAATTTTTTGAAACGTTTACAATAGACAAGGCAATCCTCGGCGTATTTAAAATTTGCGACAGTAAAAGATAATTTTTTGAAAATTTACTATAGAAAAGGCCATACTCGCCGTATTTAAAATTTGCGACAGTAAAAGATAATTT
Source organism: Dioctria rufipes (assembly GCA_963924295.1). Lineage (NCBI taxonomy): Eukaryota > Metazoa > Arthropoda > Insecta > Diptera > Asilidae > Dioctria > Dioctria rufipes. The sequence continues at coordinate 184,384 of CAWUPM010000369.1, forward strand.
TTTGAAAAGTTTACTATAGAAAAAGCAATCCTCGGCATTTTTAAAATTTGCGACAGTAAAAAATTGTTTATAGAGAAGTTTACTATAGAAAGGGCGATACTCGCCGTATTTAAAATTTGCGACAGTAAAAATAATTTTTTGAAAAATTTACTATAGAAAAGGCAATCCTCGGCGTATTTAAATTTGCCACATTAAAAAATAATTTTTTGAAAAATTTTCAATAGAAAAGGCAATCCTCGGCGTATTAAAAATTTGCAACAGTTAAAAATAATTTTTTGAATATTTACTATAGAAAAGGCCATACTCGCCGTATTTAAAATTTGCGACAGAAAAAAATAACTTTTTGAAAAGTTTACAATAGAAAAGGCAATTCTCGGCGTATTTAAAATTTGCGACAGTAAAAGATAATTTTTTGAAAAGTTGACAATAGAAAAGGCAATCGTCGGCGTATTAAAAATTTGCGACAGTTAAAAATATTTTTTTGAAAATTTACCATAGAAAAGGCCATACTCGCCGTATTTAAAATTTGCGAGAGAAAAAAATAACTTTTTGAAAAGTTTACAAATAGAAAAGGCAATCCTCGGCGGATTTAAAATTTGCGACAGTAAAAGATAATTTTTTGAAACGTTTACAATAGAAAAGGCAATCCTCGGCGTATTTAAAATTTGCGACAGTAAAAGATAATTTTTTGAAAATTTACTATAGAAAAGGCCATACTCGCCGTATTTAAAATTTGCGACAGTAAAAGATAATTTTTTGAAAAGTTTACAATAGAAAAGGCAATCCTCGGCGTATTTAAAATTTGCGACAATAAAAGATAATTTTTGGAAAAGTTTACTATAGAAAAGACAATCCTCGGCGTATTTAAAATTTGCGACAGTAAAAAATAATTTTTTGAAAAATTTACTATAGAAAAGGCCAAACTCGTCGTATTTAAAATTTGTGACAGTAAAAAATAATTTTTTGAAAAATTTACTATAGAAAAGGCAATCCTCGGCATATTTAAAATTTGCGACAGTAAAAAATTATTTATTGAGAAATTTACTATAGAAAGGGCGATACTCGCCGTATTTAAAATTTGCGACAGTAAAAGATAATTTTTTGAAAAGTTTACAATAGAAAAGGCAATCGTCGGCGTATTTAAAATTTGCGACAGTAAAAAATAATTTTTTGAAAAATTTACTATATAAAAGCCAATCCTCGGCGTATTTAAAATTTGCGACAGTAAAAAATTATTTTTTTAAATATTTACAATAGAAAAGGCAATCCTCGGCGTACATAAAATTTGCGACAGTTAAAAATTATTTTTTGAAAAATTTACAATAGAAAAGGCATTCCTCGGGGTATTTAAAATTTGCGACAGTAAAAGATAATTTTTTGAAAAGTTTACAATAGAAAAGGCAATCGCCGGCGTATTAAAAATTTGCGACTGTTAAAAATAATTTTTTGAAAATTTACTATAGAAAAAAATAACTTTTTGAAACATTTACTATATAAAAGGCAATCCTGGGCGTATTTAAAATTTGCGACAGTAAAAAACTATTTTTTTAAATACTTACAATAAAAAAGGCAATCCTCGGCGTATTTAAAATTTGCGACAGTAAAAGATAATTTTTTGAAAAATTTACAATAGCAAAGGCAACCCTCGGCATATTTAAAATTTGCGACAGTAAAAAATTATTTATTGAGAAATTTACTATAGAAAGGGCGATACTCGCCGTATTTAAAATTTGCGACAGAAAAAAATAACTTTTTGAAAAGTTTACAATAGAAAAGGCAATCCTCGGCGTATTTAAAATTTGCGACAGTAAAAGATAATTTTTTGAAAAGTTTACAATAGAAAAGGCAATCGTCGGCGTATTTAAAATTTGCGACAGTAAAAAATAATTTTTTGAAGATTTACTATAGAAAAGGCCATTCTCGCCGTATTTAAAATTTGCGACAGAAAAAAATAACTTTTTGAAAAGTTTACAATAGAAAAGGCAATCCTCGGCGTAGTTAAAACTTGCGACAGTAAAAGATCATTTTTTGAAAAGTTGGCAATAGAAAAGGCAATCGTCGGCGTATTAAAAATTTGCGACAGTTAAAAATATTTTGTTGAAAATTTACTATAGAAAAGGCCATACTCGCCGTATTTAAAATTTGCGACAGAAAAAAATAACTTTTTGAAAAGTTTACAATAGAAAAGGCAATCCTCGGCGTATTTAAAATTTGCGACAGTAAAAGATAATTTTTTGAAAAGTTTACAATAGAAAAGGCAATCCTCGGCGTATTTAAAATTTGCGACAGTAAAAGATAATTTTTTGAAAATTTACTATAGAAAAGGCCATACTGGCCGTATTTAAAATTTGCGACAGTAAAAGATAATTTTTTGAAAAGTTTACAATAGAAAAGGCAATCCTCGGCGTATTTAAAATTTGCGACAGTAAAAGATAATTTTTTGAAAAGTTTACTATAGAAAAGACAATCCTCGGCGTATTTAAAATTTGCGACAGTAAAAAATAATTTTTTGAAAAATTTACTATAGAAAAGGCCATACTCGCCGTATTTAAAATTTGTGACAGTAAAAAATAATTTTTTGAAAAATTTACTATAGAAAAGGCAATCCTCGGCATATTTAAAATTTGCGACAGTAAAAAATTATTTATTGAGAAATTTACTATAGAAAGGGCGATACTCGCCGTATTTAAAATTTGCGACAGTAAAAGATAATTTTTTGAAAAGTTTACAATAGAAAAGGCAATCGTCGGCGTATTTAAAATTTGCGACAGTAAAAAATAATTTTTTGAAAAATTTACTATATAAAAGCCAATCCTCGGCGTATTTAAAATTTGCGACAGTAAAAAATTATTTTTTTAAATATTTACAATAGAAAAGGCAATCCTCGGCGTACATAAAATTTGCGACAGTTAAAAATTATTTTTTGAAAAATTTACAATAGAAAAGGCATTCCTCAGGGTATTTAAAATTTGCGACAGTAAAAGATAATTTTTTGAAAAGTTTACAATAGAAAAGGCAATCGTCGGCGTATTAAAAATTTGCGACTGTTAAAAATAATTTTTTGAAAATTTACTATAGAAAAAAATAACTTTTTGAAAAGTTTACAATAGAAAAGGCAATCCTGGGCGTATTTAAAATTTGGGACAGTAAAATACTATTTTTTTAAATACTTACAATAAAAAAGGCAATCCTCGGCGTATTTAAAATTTGCGACAGTAAAAGATAATTTTTTGAAAAATTTACAATAGCAAAGGCAACCCTCGGCATATTTAAAATTTGCGACAGTAAAAAATTATTTATTGAGAAATTTACTATAGAAAGGGCGATACTCGCCGTATTTAAAATTTGCGACAGAAAAAAATAACTTTTTGAAAAGTTTACAATAGAAAAGGCAATCGTCGGCGTATTAAAAATTTGCGACAGTTAAAAATATTTTTTTGAAAATTTACCATAGAAAAGGCTATACTCGCCGTATTTAAAATTTGCGACAGAAAAAAATAACTTTTTGAAAAGTTTACAATAGAAAAGGCAATCCTCGGCGGATTTAAAATTTGCGACATTAAAGATAATTTTTTGACAGTAAAAGATAATATTTTGAAAATTTACTATAGAAAAGGCCATACTCGCCGTATTTAAAATTTGCGACAGTAAAAGATAATTTTTTGAAAAGTTTACTATAGAAAAAGCAATCCTCGGCATTTTTAAAATTTGCGACAGTAAAAAATTGTTTATAGAGAAGTTTACTATAGAAAGGGCGATACTCGCCGTATTTAAAATTTGCGACAGTAAAAATAATTTTTTGAAAAATTTACTATAGAAAAGGCAATCCTCGGCGTATTTAAATTTGCCACATTAAAAAATAATTTTTTGAAAAATTTACAATAGAAAAGGCAATCCTCGGCGTATTAAAAATTTGCGACAGTTAAAAATAATTTTTTGAATATTTACTATAGAAAAGGCCATACTCGCCGTATTTAAAATTTGCGACAGAAAAAAATAACTTTTTGAAAAGTTTACAATAGAAAAGGCAATCCTCGGCGTATTTAAAATTTACTATAGAAAAAAATAACTTTTTGAAAAGTTTACAATAGAAAAGGCAATCCTCGGCGTATTTAAAATTTGCGACAGTAAAAGATAATTTTTTGAAAAGTTTACAATAGAAAAGGCAATCGTCGGCGTATTTAAAATTTGCGACAGTAAAAAATAATTTTTTGAAACATTTACTATATAAAAGGCAATCCTGGGCGTATTTAAAATTTGCGACAGTAAAAAACTATTTTTTTAAATACTTACAATAAAAAAGGCAATCCTCGGCGTATTTAAAATTTGCGACAGTAAAAGATAATTTTTGAAAAATTTACAATAGCAAAGGCAACCCTCGGCATATTTAAAATTTGCGACAGTAAAAAATTATTTATTGAGAAATTTACTATAGAAAGGGCGATACTCGCCGTATTTAAAATTTGCGACAGAAAAAAATTACTTTTTGAAAAGTTTACAATAGAAAAGGCAATCCTCGGCGTATTTAAAATTTGCGACAGTAAAAGATAATTTTTTGAAAAGTTTACAATAGAAAAGGCAATCGTCGGCGTATTAAAAATTTGCGACAGTTAAAAATATTTTTTTGAAAATTTACCATAGAAAAGGCCATACTCGCCGTATTTAAAATTTGAGACAGAAAAAAATAACTTTTTGAAAAGTTTACAATAGAAAAGGCAATCCTCGGCGGATTTAAAATTTGCGACAGTAAAAGATAATTTTTTGAAACGTTTACAATAAAAAAGGCAATCCTCGGCGTATTTAAAATTTGCGACAGTAAAAGATAATTTTTTGAAAATTTACTATAGAAAAGGCCATACTCGCCGTATTTAAAATTTGCGACAGTAAAAGATAATTTTTTGAAAAGTTTACTATAGAAAAAGCAATCCTCGGCATTTTTAAAATTTGCGACAGTAAAAAATTGTTTATAGAGAAGTTTACTATAGAAAGGGCGATACTCGCCGTATTTAAAATTTGCGACAGTAAAAATAATTTTTTGAAAAATTTACTATAGAAAAGGCAATCCTCGGCATATTTAAATTTGCCACATTAAAAATAATTTTTTGAAAAATTTTCAATAGAAAAGGCAATCCTCGGCGTATTAAAAATTTGCAACAGTTAAAAATAATTTTTTGAATATTTACTATAGAAAAGGCCATACTCGCCGTATTTAAAATTTGCGACAGAAAAAAATAACTTTTTGAAAAGTTTACAATAGAAAAGGCAATTCTCGGCGTATTTAAAATTTGCGACAGTAAAAGATAATTTTTTGAAAAGTTGACAATAGAAAAGGCAATCGTCGGCGTATTAAAAATTTGCGACAGTTAAAAATATTTTTTTGAAAATTTACCATAGAAAAGGCCATACTCGCCGTATTTAAAATTTGCGAGAGAAAAAAATAACTTTTTGAAAAGTTTACAATAGAAAAGGCAATCCTCGGCGGATTTAAAATTTGCGACAGTAAAAGATAATTTTTTGAAACGTTTACAATAGAAAAGGCAATCCTCGGCGTATTTAAAATTTGCGACAGTAAAAGATAATTTTTGAAAATTTACTATAGAAAAGGCCATACTCGCCATATTTAAAATTTGCGACAGTAAAAGATAATTTTTTGAAAAGTTTACAATAGAAAAGGCAATCCTCGGCGTATTTAAAATTTGCGACAATAAAAGATAATTTTTGGAAAAGTTTACTATAGAAAAGACAATCCTCGGCGTATTTAAAATTTGCGACAGTAAAAAATAATTTTTGAAAAATTTACTATAGAAAAGGCCAAACTCGTCGTATTTAAAATTTGTGACAGTAAAAAATAATTTTTTGAAAAATTTACTATAGAAAAGGCAATCCTCGGCATATTTAAAATTTGCGACAGTAAAAAATTATTTATTGAGAAATTTACTATAGAAAGGGCGATACTCGCCGTATTTAAAATTTGCGACAGTAAAAGATAATTTTTTGAAAAGTTTACAATAGAAAAGGCAATCGTCGGCGTATTTAAAATTTGCGACAGTAAAAAATAATTTTTTGAAAAATTTACTATATAAAAGCCAATCCTCGGCGTATTTAAAATTTGCGACAGTAAAAAATTATTTTTTTAAATATTTACAATAGAAAAGGCAATCCTCGGCGTACATAAAATTTGCGACAGTTAAAAATTATTTTTTGAAAAATTTACAATAGAAAAGGCATTCCTCGGGGTATTTAAAATTTGCGTCAGTAAAAGATAATTTTTTGAAAAGTTTACAATAGAAAAGGCAATCGCCGGCGTATTAAAAATTTGCGACTGTTAAAAATAATTTTTTGAAAATTTACTATAGAAAAAAATAACTTTTTGAAACATTTACTATATAAAAGGCAATCCTGGGCGTATTTAAAATTTGCGACAGTAAAAAACTATTTTTTTAAATACTTACAATAAAAAAGGCAATCCTCGGCGTATTTAAAATTTGCGACAGTAAAAGATAATTTTTTGAAAAATTTACAATAGCAAAGGCAACCCTCGGCATATTTAAAATTTGCGACAGTAAAAAATTATTTATTGAGAAATTTACTATAGAAAGGGCGATACTCGCCGTATTTAAAATTTGTGACAGAAAAAAATAACTTTTTGAAAAGTTTACAATAGAAAAGGCAATCCTCGGCGTATTTAAAATTTGCGACAGTAAAAGATAATTTTTTGAAAAGTTTACAATAGAAAAGGCAATCGTCGGCGTATTTAAAATTTGCGACAGTAAAAAATAATTTTTTGAAGATTTACTATAGAAAAGGCCATTCTCGCCGTATTTAAAATTTGCGACAGAAAAAAATTATTTTTTTAAATATTTACAATAGAAAAGGCAATCCTCGGCGTATTTAAAATTTGCGACAGTAAAAGATAATTTTTTGAAAAGTTTACTATAGAAAAAGCAATCCTCGGCATTTTTAAAATTTGCGACAGTAAAAAATTGTTTATTGAGAAGTTTACTATAGAAAGGGCGATACTCGATGTATTTAAAATTTGCGACAGTAAAAATAATTTTTTGAAAAATTTACTATAGAAAACGCAATCCTCGGCGTATTTAAATTTGCCACATTAAAAAATAATTTTTTGAAAAATTTACAATAGAAAAGGCAATCCTCGGCGTATTAAAAATTTGCGACAGTTAAAAATAATTTTTTGAATATTTACTATAGAAAAGGCCATACTCGCCGTATTTAAAATTTGCGACAGAAAAAATTACTTTTTGAAAAGTTTACAATAGAAAAGGCAATCCTCGGCGTATTTAAAACTTGCGACAGTAAAAGATCATTTTTTGAAAAGTTGGCAATAGAAAAGGCAATCGTCGGCGTATTAAAAATTTGCGACAGTTAAAAATATTTTGTTGAAAATTTACTATAGAAAAGGCCATACTCGCCGTATTTAAAATTTGCGCCAGAAAAAAATAACTTTTTGAAAAGTTTACAATAGAAAAGGCAATCCTCGGCGTATTTAAAATTTGCGACAGTAAAAGATAATTTTTTGAAAAGCTTACAATAGAAAAGGCAATCCTCGGCGTATTTAAAATTTGCGACAGTAAAAGATAATTTTTTGAAAATTTACTATAGAAAAGGCCATACTGGCCGTATTTAAAATTTGCGACAGTAAAAGATAATTTTTTGAAAAGTTTACAATAGAAAGGGCAATCCTCGGCGTATTTAAAATTTGCGACAGTAAAAGATAATTTTTTGAAAAGTTTACTATAGAAAAGACAATCCTCGGCGTATTTAAAATTTGCGACAGTAAAAAATAATTTTTTGAAAAATTTACTATAGAAAAGGCCATACTCGCCGTATTTAAAATTTGTGACAGTAAAAAATAATTTTTTGAAAAATTTACTATAGAAAAGGCAATCCTCGGCATATTTAAAATTTGCGACAGTAAAAAATTATTTATTGAGAAATTTACTATAGAAAGGGCGATACTCGCCGTATTTAAAATTTGCGACAGTAAAAGATAATTTTTTGAAGAGTTTACAATAGAAAAGGCAATCGTCGGCATATTTAAAATTTGCGACAGAAAAAAATAACTTTTTGAAAAGTTTACAATAGAAAAGGCAATCCTCGGCGTATTTAAAATTTGCGACAGTAAAAGGTGATTTTTTGAAAAGTTTACTATAGAAAAGACAATCCTCGGCGTATTTAAAATTTGCGACAGTAAAAAATAATTTTTTGAAAAATTTACTATAGAAAAGGCCATACTCGCCGTATTTAAAAGTTGTGACAGTAAAAAATAATTTTTTGAAAAATTTACTATAGAAAAGGCAATCCTCGGCATATTTAAAATTTGCGACAGTAAAAAATTATTTATTGAGAAATTTACTATAGAAAGGGCGATACTCGCCGTATTTAAAATTTGCGACAGTAAAAGATAATTTTTTGAAAAGTTTACAATAGAAAAGGCAATCGTCGGCGTATTTAAAATTTGCGACAGTAAAAAATAATTTTTTGAAAAATTTACTATATAAAAGCCAATCCTCGGCGTATTTAAAATTTGCGACAGTAAAAAATTATTTTTTTAAATATTTACAATAGAAAAGGCAATCCTCGGCGTACATAAAATTTGCGACAGTTAAAAATTATTTTTTGAAAAATTTACAATAGAAAAGGCATTCCTCGGGGTATTTAAAATTTGCGACAGTAAAAGATAATTTTTTGAAAAGTTTACAATAGAAAAGGCAATCGTCGGCGTATTAAAAATTTGCGACTGTTAAAAATAATTTTTTGAAAATTTACTATAGAAAAAAATAACTTTTTGAAAAGTTTACAATAGAAAAGGCAATCCTCGGCGTATTTAAAATTTGCGACAGTAAAAGATAATTTTTTGAAAAGTTTACAATAGAAAAGGCAATCGTCGGCGTATTTAAAATTTGCGACAGTAAAAAATAATTTTTTGAAACATTTACTATATAAAAGGCAATCCTGGGCGTATTTAAAATTTGCGACAGTAAAAAACTATTTTTTTAAATACTTACAATAAAAAAGGCAATCCTCGGCGTATTTAAAATTTGCGACAGTAAAAGATAATTTTTTGAAAAATTTACAATAGCAAAGGCAACCCTCGGCATATTTAAAATTTGCGACAGTAAGAAATTATTTATTGAGAAATTTACTATAGAAAGGGCGATACTCGCCGTATTTAAAATTTGCGACAGAAAAAAATAACTTTTTGAAAAGTTTACAATAGAAAAGGCAATCCTCGGCGTATTTAAAATTTGCGACAGTAAAAGATAATTTTTTGAAAAGTTTACAATAGAAAAGGCAATCGCCGGCGTATTAAAAATTTGCGACAGTTAAAAATATTTTTTTGAAAATTTACCATAGAAAAGGCCATACTCGCCGTATTTAAAATTTGCGACAGAAAAAAATAACTTTTTGAAAAGTTTACAATAGAAAAGGCAATCCTCGGCGGATTTAAAATTTGCGACAATAAAAGATAATTTTTGAAACGTTTACAATAGAAAAGGCAATCCTCGACGTATTTAAAATTTGCGACAGTAAAAGATAATTTTTTGAAAATTTACTATAGAAAAGGCCATACTCGCCGTATTTAAAATTTGCGACAGTAAAAGATAATTTTTTGAAAAGTTTACTATAGAAAAAGCAATCCTCGGCATTTTTAAAATTTGCGACAGTAAAAAATTGTTTATAGAGAAGTTTACTATAGAAAGGGCGATACTCGCCGTATTTAAAATTTGCGACAGTAAAAATAATTTTTTGAAAAATTTACTATAGAAAAGGCAATCCTCGGCGTATTTAAATTTGCCACATTAAAAAATAATTTTTTGAAAAATTTACAATAGAAAAGGCAATCCTCGGCGTATTAAAAATTTGCGACGGTTAAAAATAATTTTTTGAATATTTACTATAGAAAAGGCCATACTCGCCGTATTTAAAATTTGCGACAGAAAAAAATAACTTTTTGAAAAGTTTACAATAGAAAAGGCAATCCTCGGCGTATTTAAAATTTGCGACAGTAAAAGATAATTTTTTGAAAAGTTGACAATAGAAAAGGCAATCGTCGGCGTATTAAAAATTTGCGACAGTTAAAAATATTTTTTTGAAAATTTACCATAGAAAAGGCCATGCTCGCCGTATTTAAAATTTGCGACAGAAAAAAATAACTTTTTGAAAAGTTTACAATAGAAAAGGCAATCCTCGGCGGATTTAAAATTTGCGACAGTAAAAGATAATTTTTTCAAACGTTTACAATAGAAAAGGCAATCCTCGGCGTATTTAAAATTTGCGACAGTAAAAGATAATTTTTTGAAAATTTACTATAGAAAAGGCCATACTCGCCGTATTTAAAATTTGCGACAGTAAAAGATAATTTTTTGAAAAGTTTACAATAGAAAAGGCAATCCTCAGCGTATTTAAAATTTGCGACAGTAAAAGACAATTTTTTGAAAAGTTTACTATAGAAAAGACAATCCTCGGCGTATTTAAAATTTGCGACAGTAAAAAATAATTTTTTGAAAAATTTACTATAGAAAAGGCCATACTCGTCGTATTTAAAATTTGTGACAGTAAAAAATAATTTTTTGAAACATTTACTATATAAAAGGCAATCCTGGGCGTATTTAAAATTTGCGACAGTAAAAAACTATTTTTTTAAATACTTACAATAAAAAGGCAATCCTCGGCGTATTTAAAATTTGCGACAGTAAAAGATAATTTTTTGAAAATTTACAATAGCAAAGGCAACCCTCGGCATATTTAAAATTTGCGACAGTAAAAAATTATTTATTGAGAAATTTACTATAGAAAGGGCGATACTCGCCGTATTTAAAATTTGCGACAGAAAAAAATAACTTTTTGAAAAGTTTACAATAGAAAAGGCAATCCTCGGCGTATTTAAAATTTGCGACAGTAAAAGATAATTTTTTGAAAAGTTTACAATAGAAAAGGCAATCGTCGGCGTATTAAAAATTTGCGACAGTAAAAGATAATTTTTTGAACAGTTTACTATAGAAAAAGCAATTCTCGGCATTTTTAAAATTTGCGACAGTAAAAAATTGTTTATTTAGAAGTTTACTATAGAAAGGGCGATACTCGCCGTATTTAAAATTTGCGACAGTAAAAATAATTTTTTGAAAACTTTACTATAGAAAAGGCAATCCTCGGCGTATTTAAATTTGCTACATTAAAAAATAATTTTTTGAAAAATTTACCATAGAAAAGGCAATCCTCGGCTTATTTAAAATTTGCGACAGTTAAAAATAATTTTTTGAATATTTACTATAGAAAAGGCCATACTCGCCGTATTTAAAATTTGCGACAGAAAAAATAACTTTTTGAAAAGTTTACAATAAAAAAGGCAATCCTCGGCGTATTTAAAATTTGCGACAGTAAAAGATAATTTTTTGAAAAATTTACAATAGCAAAGGCAACCCTCGGCATATTTAAAATTTGCGACAGTAAAAAATTATTTATTGAGAAATTTACTATAGAAAGGGCGATACTCGCCGTATTTAAAATTTGCGACAGTAAAAAATAATTTTTTGAAAATTTACTATAGAAAAGGCCATTCTCGCCGTATTTAAAATTTGCGACAGAAAAAAATTATTTTTTTAAATATTTACAATAGAAAAGGCAATCCTCGGCGTATTTAAAATTTGCGACAGTAAAAGATAATTTTTTGAAAAGTTTACTATAGAAAAAGCAATCCTCGGCATTTTTAAAATTTGCGACAGTAAAAAATTGTTTATTGAGAAGTTTACTATAGAAAGGGCGATACTCGCCGTATTTAAAATTTGCGACAGTAAAAATAATTTTTTAAAAATTTACTATAGAAAACGCAATCCTCGGCGTATTAAAAATTTGCGACAGTTAAAAATAATTTTTTGAATATTTACTATAGAAAAGGCCATACTCGCCGTATTTAAAATTTGCGACAGAAAAAATAACTTTTTGAAAAGTTTACAATAGAAAAGGCAATCCTCGGCGTATTTAAAACTTGCGACAGTAAAAGATCATTTTTTGAAAAGTTGGCAATAGAAAAGGCAATCGTCGGCGTATTAAAAATTTGCGACAGTTAAAAATATTTTGTTGAAAATTTACTATAGAAAAGGCCATACTCGCCGTATTTAAAATTTGCGACAGAAAAAAATAACTTTTTGAAAAGTTTACAATAGAAAAGGCAATCCTCGACGTATTTAAAATTTGCGACAGTAAAAGATAATTTTTTGAAAAGTTTACAATAGAAAAGGCAATCCTCGGCGTATTTAAAATTTGCGACAGTAAAAGATAATTTTTTGAAAATTTACTATAGAAAAGGCCATACTCGCCGTATTTAAAATTTGCGACAGTAAAAGATAATTTTTTGAAAAGTTTACAATAGAAAAGGCAATCCTCAGCGTATTTAAAATTTGCGACAGTAAAAGACAATTTTTTGAAAAGTTTACTATAGAAAAGACAATCCTCGGCGTATTTAAAATTTGCGACAGTAAAAAATAATTTTTTGAAAAATTTACTATAGAAAAGGCCATACTCGTCGTATTTAAAATTTGTGACAGTAAAAAATAATTTTTTGAAACATTTACTATATAAAAGGCAATCCTGGGCGTATTTAAAATTTGCGACAGTAAAAAACTATTTTTTTAAATACTTACAATAAAAAAGGCAATCCTCGGCGTATTTAAAATTTGCGACAGTAAAAGATAATTTTTTGAAAAATTTACAATAGCAAAGGCAACCCTCGGCATATTTAAAATTTGCGACAGTAAAAAATTATTTATTGAGAAATTTACTATAGAAAGGGCGATACTCGCCGTATTTAAAATTTGCGACAGAAAAAAATAACTTTTTGAAAAGTTTACAATAGAAAAGGCAATCCTCGGCGTATTTAAAATTTGCGACAGTAAAAGATAATTTTTTGAAAAGTTTACAATAGAAAAGGCAATCGTCGGCGTATTAAAAATTTGCGACAGTAAAAGATAATTTTTTGAACAGTTTACTATAGAAAAAGCAATTCTCGGCATTTTTAAAATTTGCGACAGTAAAAAATTGTTTATTTAGAAGTTTACTATAGAAAGGGCGATACTCGCCGTATTTAAAATTTGCGACAGTAAAAATAATTTTTTGAAAACTTTACTATAGAAAAGGCAATCCTCGGCGTATTTAAATTTGCTACATTAAAAAATAATTTTTTGAAAAATTTACCATAGAAAAGGCAATCCTCGGCTTATTTAAAATTTGCGACAGTTAAAAATAATTTTTTGAATATTTACTATAGAAAAGGCCATACTCGCCGTATTTAAAATTTGCGACAGAAAAAATAACTTTTTGAAAAGTTTACAATAAAAAAGGCAATCCTCGGCGTATTTAAAATTTGCGACAGTAAAAGATAATTTTTTGAAAAATTTACAATAGCAAAGGCAACCCTCGGCATATTTAAAATTTGCGACAGTAAAAAATTATTTATTGAGAAATTTACTATAGAAAGGGCGATACTCGCCGTATTTAAAATTTGCGACAGTAAAAAATAATTTTTTGAAAATTTACTATAGAAAAGGCCATTCTCGCCGTATTTAAAATTTGCGACAGAAAAAAATTATTTTTTTAAATATTTACAATAGAAAAGGCAATCCTCGGCGTATTTAAAATTTGCGACAGTAAAAGATAATTTTTTGAAAAGTTTACTATAGAAAAAGCAATCCTCGGCATTTTTAAAATTTGCGACAGTAAAAAATTGTTTATTGAGAAGTTTACTATAGAAAGGGCGATACTCGCCGTATTTAAAATTTGCGACAGTAAAAATAATTTTTTTAAAAATTTACTATAGAAAACGCAATCCTCGGCGTATTAAAAATTTGCGACAGTTAAAAATAATTTTTTGAATATTTACTATAGAAAAGGCCATACTCGCCGTATTTAAAATTTGCGACAGAAAAAATAACTTTTTGAAAAGTTTACAATAGAAAAGGCAATCCTCGGCGTATTTAAAACTTGCGACAGTAAAAGATCATTTTTTGAAAAGTTGGCAATAGAAAAGGCAATCGTCGGCGTATTAAAAATTTGCGACAGTTAAAAATATTTTGTTGAAAATTTACTATAGAAAAGGCCATACTCGCCGTATTTAAAATTTGCGACAGAAAAAAATAACTTTTTGAAAAGTTTACAATAGAAAAGGCAATCCTCGGCGTATTTAAAATTTGCGACAGTAAAAGATAATTTTTTGAAAAGTTTACAATAGAAAAGGCAATCCTCGGCGTATTTAAAATTTGCGACAGTAAAAGATAATTTTTTGAAAATTTACCATAGAAAAGGCCATACTGGCCGTATTTAAAATTTGCGACAGTAAAAGATAATTTTTTGAAAAGTTTACAATAGAAAAGGCAATCCTCGGCGTATTTAAAATTTGTGACAGTAAAAGATAATTTTTTGAAAAGTTTACTATAGAAAAGACAATCCTCGGCGTATTTAAAATTTGCGACAGTAAAAAATAATTTTTTGAAAAATTTACTATAGAAAAGGCCATACTCGCCGTATTTAAAATTTGTGACAGTAAAAAATAATTTTTTGAAAAATTTACTATAGAAAAGGCAATCCTCGGCATATTTAAAATTTGCGACAGTAAAAAATTATTTATTGAGAAATTTACTATAGAAAGGGCGATACTCGCCGTATTTAAAATTTGCGACAGTAAAAGATAATTTTTTGAAGAGTTTACAATAGAAAAGGCCATCGTCGGCATATTTAAAATTTGCGACACAAAAAAATTACTTTTTGAAAAGTTTACAATAGAAAAGGCAAACCTCGGCGTATTTAAAATTTGCGACAGTAAAAGGTAATTTTTTGAAAAGTTTACTATAGAAAAGACAATCCTCGGCGTATTTAAAATTTGCGACAGTAAAAAATTATTTTTTTAAATATTTACAATAGAAAAGGCAATCCTCGGCGTACATAAAATTTGCGACAGTTAAAAATTATTTTTTGAAAAATTTACAATAGAAAAGGCATTCCTCGGGGTATTTAAAATTTGCGACAGTAAAAGATAATTTTTTGAAAAGTTTACAATAGAAAAGGCAATCGTCGGCGTATTAAAAATTTGCGACTGTTAAAAATAATTTTTTGAAAATTTACTATAGAAAAAAATAACTTTTTGAAAAGTTTACAATAGAAAAGGCAATCCTCGGCGTATTTAAAATTTGCGACAGTAAAAGATAATTTTTTGAAAAGTTTACAATAGAAAAGGCAGTCGTCGGCGTATTTAAAATTTGCGACAGTAAAAAATAATTTTTTGAAACATTTACTATATAAAAGGCAATCCTGGGCGTATTTAAAATTTGCGACAGTAAAAAACTATTTTTTTAAATACTTACAATAAAAAAGGCAATCCTCGGCGTATTTAAAATTTGCGACAGAAAAAGATAATTTTTTGAAAAATTTACAATAGCAAAGGCAACCCTCGGCATATTTAAAATTTGCGACAGTAAAAAATTATTTATTGAGAAATTTACTATAGAAAGGGCGATACTCGCCGTATTTAAAATTTGCGACAGTAAAAGATAAGTTTTTGAAAAGTTTACAATAGAAAAGGCAATCGTCGGCGTATTTAAAATTTGCGACAGTAAAAAATTATTTATTGAGAAATTTACTATAGAAAGGGCGATACTCGCCGTATTTAAAATTTGCGACAGTAAAAGATAAGTTTTTGAAAAGTTTACAATAGAAAAGGCAATCGTCGGCGTATTTAAAATTTGCGACAGTAAAAAATAATTTTTTGAAAAATTTACTATATAAAAGCCAATCCTCGGCGTATTTAAAATTTGCGACAGTAAAAAATTATTTTTTTAAATATTTACAATAGAAAAGGCAATCCTCGGCGTACATAAAATTTGCGACAGTTAAAAATTATTTTTTGAAAAATTTACAATAGAAAAGGCATTCCTCGGGGTATTTAAAATTTGCGACAGTAAAAGATAATTTTTTGAAAAGTTTACAATAGAAAAGGCAATCGTCGGCGTATTAAAAATTTGCGACTGTTAAAAATAATTTTTTGAAAATTTACTATAGAAAAAAATAACTTTTTGAAAAGTTTACAATAGAAAAGGCAATCCTCGGCGTATTTAAAATTTGCGACAGTAAAAGATAATTTTTTGAAAAGTTTACAATAGAAAAGGCAATCGTCGGCGTATTTAAAATTTGCGACAGTAAAAAATAATTTTTTGAAACATTTACTATATAAAAGGCAATCCTGGGCGTATTTAAAATTTGCGACAGTAAAAAACTATTTTTTTAAATACTTACAATAAAAAAGGCAATCCTCGGCGTATTTAAAATTTGCGACAGTAAAAGATAATTTTTTGAAAAATTTACAATAGCAAAGGCAACCCTCGGCATATTTAAAATTTGCGACAGTAAAAAATTATTTATTGAGAAATTTACTATAGAAAGGGCGATACTCGCCGTATTTAAAATTTGCGACAGAAAAAAATAACTTTTTGAAAAGTTTACAATAGATAAGGCAAACCTCGGCGTATTTAAAATTTGCGACAGTAAAAGATAATTTTTTGAAAAGTTTACAATAGAAAAGGCAATCGTCGGCGTATTTAAAATTTGCGACAGTAAAAGATAATTTTTTGAACAGTTTACTATAGAAAAAGCAAATCTCGGCATTTTTAAAATTTGCGACAATAAAAAATTGTTTATTTAGAAGTTTACTAAAGAAAGGGCGATACTCGCCGTATTTAAAATTTGCGACAGTAAAAATAATTTTTTGAAAAATTTACTATAGAAAAGGCAATCCTCGGCGTATTTAAATTTGCCACATTAAAAAATAATTTTTTGAAAAATTTACAATAGAAAAGGCAATCCTCGGCGTATTTAAAATTTGCGAGAGTAAAAAATTATTTTTTGAAAAATTTACTATAGAAAAGGCAATCCTCGGCGTATTTAAAATTTGCGACAGTGAAGAATTCTTTTTTGAAAAATTTACAATAGAAAAGGCAATCCTCGGCGTATTTAAAATTTGCGACAGTAAAAAATAATTTTTTGAAAAATTTACTATAGAAAAGGCAATCCTCGGCATATTTAAAATTTGCGACAGTAAAAAATTATTTATTGAGAAATTTACTATAGAAAGGGCGATACTCGCCGTATTTAAAATTTGCGACAGTAAAAGATAATTTTTTGAAAAGTTTACAATAGGAAAGGCAATCGTCGGCGTATTTAAAATTTGCGACAGTAAAAAATAATTTTTTGAAAATTTACTATAGAAAAGGCCATTCTCGCCGTATTTAAAATTTGCGACAGAAAAAAATTATTTTTTTAAATATTTACAATAGAAAAGGCAATCCTCGGCGTATTTAAAATTTGCGACAGTAAAAGATAATTTTTTGAAAAGTTTACTATAGAAAAAGCAATCCTCGGCATTTTTAAAATTTGCGACAGTAAAAAATTGTTTATTGAGAAGTTTACTATAGAAAGGGCGATACTCGCCGTATTTAAAATTTACGACAGTAAAAATAATTTTTTGAAAAATTTACTATAGAAAAGGCAATCCTCGGCGTATTTAAATTTGCCACATTAAAAAATAATTTTTTGAAAAATTTACAATAGAAAAGGCAATCCTCGGCGTATTAAAAATTTGCGACAGTTAAAAATAATTTTTTGAATATTTACTATAGAAAAGGCCATACTCGCCGTATTTAAAATTTGCGACAGAAAAAATAACTTTTTGAAAAGTTTACAATAGAAAAGGCAATCCTCGGCGTATTTAAAACTTGCGACAGTAAAAGATCATTTTTTGAAAAGTTGGCAATAGGAAAGGCAATCGTCGGCGTATTAAAAATTTGCGACAGTTAAAAATATTTTGTTGAAAATTTACTATAGAAAAGGCCATACTCGCCGTATTTAAAATTTGCGACAGAAAAAAATAACTTTTTGAAAAGTTTACAATAGAAAAGGCAATCCTCGGCGTATTTAAAATTTGCGACAGTAAAAGATAATTTTTTGAAAAGTTTACAATAGAAATGGCAATCCTCGGCGTATTTAAAATTTGCGACAGTAAAAGATAATTTTTTGAAAATTTACTATAGAAAAGGCCATACTGGCCGTATTTAAAATTTGCGACAGTAAAAGATAATTTTTTGAAAAGTTTACAATAGAAAAGGCAATCCTCGGCGTATTTAAAATTTGCGACAGTAAAAGATAATTTTTTGAAAAGTTTACTATAGAAAAGACAATCCTCGGCGTATTTAAAATTTGCGACAGTAAAAAATAATTTTTTGAAAAATTTACTATAGAAAAGGCCATACTCGCCGTATTTAAAATTTGTGACAGTAAAAAATAATTTTTTGAAAAATTTACTATAGAAAAGGCAATCCTCGGCATATTTAAAATTTGCGACAGTAAAAAATTATTTATTGAGAAATTTACTATAGAAAGGGCGATACTCGCCGTATTTAAAATTTGCGACAGTAAAAGATAATTTTTTGAAACGTTTACAATAGAAAAGGCAATCGTCGGCTTATTTAAAATTTGCGACAGAAAAAAATAACTTTTTGAAAAGTTTACAATAGAAAAGGCAATCCTCGGCGTATTTAAAATTTGCGACAGTAAAAGGTAATTTTTTGAAAAGTTTACAATAGAAAAGGCAATCGTCGGCGTATTTAAAATTTGCGACAGTAAAAGATAATTTTTTGAAAAGTTTACTATAGAAAAAGCAATCCTCGGCATTTTTAAAATTTGCGACAGTAAAAAATTGTTTATTGAGAAGTTTACTATAGAAAGGGCGATACTCGCCGTATTTAAAATTTGCGACAGTAAAAGATAATTTTTTGAAACGTTTACAATAGAAAAGGCAATCGTCGGCTTATTTAAAATTTGCGACAGAAAAAAATAACTTTTTGAAAAGTTTACAATAGAAAAGGCAATCCTCGGCGTATTTAAAATTTGCGACAGTAAAAGGTAATTTTTTGAAAAGTTTACAATAGAAAAGGCAATCGTCGGCGTATTTAAAATTTGCGACAGTAAAAGATAATTTTTTGAAAAGTTTACTATAGAAAAAGCAATCCTCGGCATTTTTAAAATTTGCGACAGTAAAAAATTGTTTATTGAGAAGTTTACTATAGAAAGGGCGATACTCGCCGTATTTAAAATTTGCGACAGTAAAAGATAATTTTTTGAAAAGTTTACAATAGAAAAGGCAATCGTCGGCGTATTTAAAATTTGCGACAGTAAAAAATAATTTTTTGAAAAATTTACAATAGAAAAGGCAATCCTCGGCGTATTTAAAATTTGCGAGAGTAAAAAATTATTTTTTGAAAAATTTACTATAGAAAAGGCAATCCTCGGCGTATTTAAAATTTGCGACAGTGAAAAATTCTTTTTTGAAAAATTTACAATAGAAAAGGCAATCCTCGGCGTATTTAAAATTTGCGACAGTAAAAAATAATTTTTTGAAAAATTTACTATAGAAAAGGCAATCGTCGGCTTATTTAAAATTTGCCACAGAAAAAAATAACTTTTTGAAAAGTTTACAATAGAAAAGGCAATCCTCGGCGTATTTAAAATTTGCGACAGTAAAAGATAATTTTTTGAAAAGTTTACAATAGAAAAGGCAATCGTCGGCGTATTTAAAATTTGCGACAGTAAAAAATAATTTTTTGAAAATTTACTATGGAAAAGGCCATTCTCACCGTATTTAAAATTTGCGACAGAAAAAAATAACTTTTTGAAAAGTTTACAATAGAAAAGGCAATCCTCGGCGTATTTAAAATTTGCGACAGTAAAAGATAATTTTTTGAAAATTTTACAATAGAAAAGGCAATCCTCGGCGTATTTAAAATTTGCGACAGTAAAAGATAATTTTTTGAAAAGTTTACTATAGAAAAGACAATCCTCGGCGTATTTAAAATTTGCGACAGTAAAAAATAATTTTTTGAAAAATTTACTATAGAAAAGGCCATACTCGCCGTATTTAAAATTTGCGACAGTAAAAGATAATTTTTTGAAAAGTTTACAATAGAAAAGGCAATCCTCGGCGTATTTAAAATTTGCGACAGTAAAAAATTATTTATTGAGAAATTTACTATAGAAAGGGCGATACTCGCCGTATTTAAAATTTGCGAGAGTAAAAGATAATTTTTTGAAAAGTTTACAATAGAAAAGGCAATCGTCGGCGTATTTAAAATTTGCGACAGTAAAAAATAATTTTTTGAAAAATTTACTATATAAAAGCCAATCCTCGGCGTATTTAAAATTTGCGACAGTTAAAAATTATTTTTTGAAAATTTACTATAGAAAAGGCCATACTCGCCGTATTTAAAATTTGCGACAGAAAAAAATAACTTTTTGAAAAGTTTAAAATAGAAAAGGCAATCCTCGGCGTATTTAAAATTTGCGACAGTAAAAGATAATTTTTTGAAAAGTTTACAATAGAAAAGGCAATCGTCGGCGTATTTAAAATTTGCGACAGTAAAAAATAATTTTTTGAAAATTTACTATAGAAAAGGCCATTCTCACCGTATTTAAAATTTGCGACAGAAAAAAATAACTTTTTGAAAAGTTTACAATAGAAAAGGCAATCCTCGGCGTATTTAAAATTTGCGACAGTAAAAGATAATTTTTTGAAAATTTTACAATAGAAAAGGCAGTCCTCGGCGTATTTAAAATTTGCGACAGTAAAAGATAATTTTTTGAAAAGTTGACAATAGAAAAGGCAATCCTCGGCGTATTTAAAATTTGCGACAGTAAAAGATAATTTTTTGAAAAGTTTACTATAGAAAAGACAATCCTCGGCGTATTTAAAATTTGCGACAGTAAAAAATAATTTTTTGAAAAATTTACTATAGAAAAGGCCATACCCGCCGTATTTAAAATTTGCGACAGTAAAAGATAATTTTTTGAAAAGTTTACAATAGAAAAGGCAATCCTCGGCGTATTTAAAATTTGCGACAGTAAAAGATAATTTTTTGAAAAGTTTACTATAGAAAAGACAATCCTCTGCGTATTTAAAATTTGCGACAGTAAAAAATAATTTTTTGAAAAATTTACTATAGAAAAGGCCATACTCGCCGTATTTAAAATTTGTGACAGTAAAAAATAATTTTTTGAAAAATTTACTATAGAAAAGGCAATCCTCGGCATATTTAAAATTTGCGACAGTAAAAAATTATTTATTGAGAAATTTACTATAGAAAGGGCGATACTCGCCGTATTTAAAATTTGCGACAGTAAAAGATAATTTTTTGAAAAGTTTACAATAGAAAAGGCAATCGTCGGCGTATTTAAAATTTGCGACAGTAAAAAATAATTTTTTGAAAAATTTACTATATAAAAGGCAATCCTCGGCGTATTTAAAATTTGCGACAGTAAAAGATAATTTTTGGAAAGTTGACAATAGAAAAGGCAATCCTCGGCGTATCTAAAATTTGCGACAGTAAAAGATAATTTTTTGAAAAGTTTACTATAGAAAAGACAATCCTCGGCGTATTTAAAATTTGCGACAGTAAAAAATAATTTTTTGAAAAATTTACTATAGAAAAGGCCATACTCGCCGTATTTAAAATTTGCGACAGTAAAAGATAATTTTTTGAAAAGTTTACAATAGAAAAGGCAATACTCGGCGTATTTAAAATTTGCGACAGTAAAAAATTATTTATTGAGAAATTTACTATAGAAAGGGCGATACCCGCCGTATTTAAAATTTGCGAGAGTAAAAGATAATTTTTTGAAAAGTTTACAATAGAAAAGGCAATCGTCGGCGTATTTAAAATTTGCGACAGTAAAAAATAATTTTTTGAAAAATTTACTATATAAAAGCCAATCCTCGGCGTGTTTAAAATTTGCGACAGTTAAAAATTATTTTTTGAAAATTTACTATAGAAAAGGCCATACTCGCCGTATTTAAAATTTGCGACAGAAAAAAATAACTTTTTGAAAAGTTTAAAATAGAAAAGGCAATCCTCGGCGTATTTAAAATTTGCGACAGTAAAAGATAATTTTTTGAAAAGTTTACAATAGAAAAGGCAATCGTCGGCGTATTTAAAATTTGCGACAGTAAAAAATAATTTTTTGAAAATTTACTATAGAAAAGGCCATTCTCACCGTATTTAAAATTGGCGACAGAAAAAAATAACTTTTTGAAAAGTTTACAATAGAAAAGGCAATCCTCGGCGTATTTAAAATTTGCGACAGTAAAAGATAATTTTTTGAAAATTTTACAATAGAAAAGGCAATCCTCGGCGTATTTAAAATTTGCGACAGTAAAAGATAATTTTTTGAAAAGTTGACAATAGAAAAGGCAATCCTCGGCGTATTTAAAATTTGCGACAGTAAAAGTTAATTTTTTGAAAAGTTTACTATAGAAAAGACAATCCTCGGCGTATTTAAAATTTGCGACAGTAAAAAATAATTTTTTGAAAAATTTACTATAGAAAAGGCCATACTCGCCGTATTTAAAATTTGCGACAGTAAAAGATAATTTTTTGAAAAGTTTACAATAGAAAAGGCAATCCTCGGCGTATTTAAAATTTGCGACAGTAAAAGATAATTTTTTGAAAAGTTTACTATAGAAAAGACAATCCTCTGCGTATTTAAAATTTGCGACAGTAAAAAATAATTTTTTGAAAAATTTACTATAGAAAAGGCCATACTCGCCGTATTTAAAATTTGTGACAGTAAAAAATAATTTTTTGAAAAATTTACTATAGAAAAGGCAATCCTCGGCATATTTAAAATTTGCGACAGTAAAAAATTATTTATTGAGAAATTTACTATAGAAAGGGCGATACTCGCCGTATTTAAAATTTGCGACAGTAAAAGATAATTTTTTAGATAAGTTTACAATAGAAAAGGCAATCGTCGGCGTATTTAAAATTTGCGACAGTAAAAAATAATTTTTTGAAAAATTTACTATATAAAAGCCAATCTTCGGCGTATTTAAAATTTGCGACAGTAAAAGATAATTTTTTGAAAATTTTACAATAGAAAAGGCAATCCTCGGCGTATTTAAAATTTGCGACAGTAAAAGATAATTTTTTGAAAAGTTGACAATAGAAAAGGCAATCCTCGGCGTATTTAAAATTTGCGACAGTAAAAGATAATTTTTTGAAAAGTTTACTATAGAGAAGACAATCCTCGGCGTATTTAAAATTTGCGACAGTAAAAAATAATTTTTTGAAAAATTTACTATACAAAAGGCCATACTCCCCGTATTTATAATTTGCGACAGTAAAAGATAATTTTTTGAAAAGTTTACAATAGAAAAGGCAATCCTCGGCGTATTTAAAATTTGCGACAGTAAAAGATAATTTTTTGAAAAGTTTACTATAGAGAAGACAATCCTCGGCGTATTTAAAATTTGCGACAGTAAAAGATCATTTTTCGAAAAGTTTACAATAGAAAAGGCAATCGTCGGCGTATATAAAATTTGCGACAGTTAAAAATAATTTTTTGAAAATTTACTATAGAAAAGGCCATACTCGCCGTATTTCAAATTTGCGACAGAAAAAAATAACTTTTTGAAAAGTTTACAATAGAAAAGGCAATCCTCGGCGTATTTAAAATTTGCGACAGTAAAAGATAATTTTTTGAAAAGTTTACAATAGAAAAGGCAATCGTCGGCGTATTTAAAATTTGCGACAGTAAAAAATAATTTTTTGAAAAT
Organism: Dioctria rufipes; assembly: GCA_963924295.1. Classification (NCBI taxonomy): domain Eukaryota; kingdom Metazoa; phylum Arthropoda; class Insecta; order Diptera; family Asilidae; genus Dioctria; species Dioctria rufipes. The sequence continues at coordinate 208,052 of CAWUPM010000369.1, forward strand.
TTACTATAGAAAAGGCCATTCTCGCCGTATTTAAAATTTGCGACAGAAAAAAATAACTTTTTGAAAAGTTTGCAATAGAAAAGGCAATCCTCGGCGTATTTAAAATTTGCGACAGTAAAAGATAATTTTTTGAAAAGTTGACAATAGAAAAGGCAATCCTCGGCGTATTTAAAATTTGCGACAGTAAAAGATAATTTTTTTGAAAAGTTTACTATAGAAAAGACAATCCTCGGCGTATTTAAAATTTGCGACAGTAAAAAATAATTTTTTGAAAAATTTACTATAGAAAAGGCCATACTCGCCGTATTTAAAATTTGCGACAGTAAAAGATAATTTTTTGAAAAGTTTACAATAGAAAAGGCAATCCTCGGCGTATTTAAAATTTGCGACAGTAAAAAATTATTTATTGAGCAATTTACTATAGAAAGGGCGATACTCGCCGTATTTAAAGTTTGCGAGAGTAAAAGATAATTTTTTGAAAAGTTTACAATAGAAAAGGCAATCGTCGGCGTATTTAAAATTTGCGACAGTAAAAAATAATTTTTTGAAAAATTTACTATATAAAAGCCAATCCTCGGCGTATTTAAAATTTGCGACAGTTAAAAATTATTTTTTGAAAATTTACAATAGAAAAGGCCATACTCGCCGTATTTAAAATTTGCGACAGAGAAAAATAACTTTTTGAAAAGTTTACAATAGAAAAGGCAATCCTCGGCGTATTTAAAATTTGCGACAGTAAAAGATCATTTTTCGAAAAGTTTACAATAGAAAAGGCAATCGTCGGCGTATATAAAATTTGCGACAGTTAAAAATAATTTTTTGAAAATTTACTATAGAAAAGGCCATACTCGCCGTATTTCAAATTTGCGACAGAAAAAAATAACTTTTTGAAAAGTTTACAATAGAAAAGGCAATCCTCGGCGTATTTAAAATTTGCGACAGTAAAAGATAATTTTTTGAAAAGTTTACAATAGAAAAGGCAATCGTCGGCGTATTTAAAATTTGCGACAGTAAAAGATAATTTTTTGAAAAGTTGACAATAGAAAAGGCAATCCTCGGCGTATTTAAAATTTGCGACAGTAAAAGACAATTTTTTGAAAAGTTTACTATAGAAAAGACAATCCTCGGCGTATTTAAAATTTGCGACAGTAAAAAATTATTTATTGAGCAATTTACTATAGAAAGGGCGATACTCGCCGTATTTAAAGTTTGCGAGAGTAAAAGATAATTTTTTGAAAAGTTTACAATAGAAAAGGCAATCGTCGGCGTATTTAAAATTTGCGACAGTAAAAAATAATTTTTTGAAAAATTTACTATATAAAAGCCAATCCTCGGCGTATTTAGAATTTGCGACAGTTAAAAATTATTTTTTGAAAATTTACTATAGAAAAGGCCATACTCGCCGTATTTAAAATTTGCGACAGAAAAAAATAACTTTTTGAAAAGTTTAAAATAGAAAAGGCAATCCTCGGCGTATTTAAAATTTGCGACAGTAAAAGATAATTTTTTGAAAAGTTTACAATAGAAAAGGCAATCGTCGGCGTATTTAAAATTTGCGACAGTAAAAAATAATTTTTTGAAAATTTACTATAGAAAAGGCCATTCTCACCGTATTTAAAATTTGCGACAGAAAAAAATAACTTTTTGAAAAGTTTACAATAGAAAAGGCAATCCTCGGCGTATTTAAAATTTGCGACAGTAAAAGATAATTTTTTGAAAATTTTACAATAGAAAAGGCAATCCTCGGCGTATTTAAAATTTGCGACAGTAAAAGATAATTTTTTGAAAAGTTGACAATAGAAAAGGCAATCCTCGGCGTATTTAAAATTTGCGACAGTAAAAGACAATTTTTTGAAAAGTTTACTATAGAAAAGACAATCCTCGGCGTATTTAAAATTTGCGACAGTAAAAAATAATTTTTTGAAAAATTTACTATAGAAAAGGCCATACTCGCCGTATTTAAAATTTGCGACAGTAAAAGATAATTTTTTGAAAAGTTTACAATAGAAAAGGCAATCTTCGGCGTATTTAAAATTTGCGACAGTAAAAGATAATTTTTTGAAAAGTTTACTATAGAAAAGACAATCCTCTGCGTATTTAAAATTTGCGACAGTAAAAAATAATTTTTTGAAAAATTTACTATAGAAAAGGCCATACTCGTCGTATTAAAATTTGTGACAGTAAAAAATTATTTTTTGAAAAATTTACTATAGAAAAGGCAATCCTCGGCAAATTTAAAATTTGCGACAGTAAAAAATTATTTATTGAGAAATTTACTATAGAAAGGGCGATACTCGCCGTATTTAAAATTTGCGACAGTAAAAGATAATTTTTTGAAAAGTTTACAATAGAAAAGGCAATCGTCGGCGTATTTAAAATTTGCGACAGTAAAAAATAATTTTTTGAAAAATTTACTATATAAAAGCCAATCCTCGGCGTATTTAAAATTTGCGACAGTAAAAGATAATTTTTTGAAAATTTTACAATAGAAAAGGCAATCCTCGGCGTATTTAAAATTTGCGACAGTAAAAGATAATTTTTTGAAAAGTTGACAATAGAAAAGGCAATCCTCGGCGTATTTAAAATTTGCGACAGTAAAAGATAATTTTTTGAAAAGTTTACTATAGAAAAGACAATCCTCGGCGTATTTAAAATTTGCGACAGTAAAAAATAATTTTTTGAAAAATTTACTATAGAAAAGGCCATTCTCCCCGTATTTATAATTTGCGACAGTAAAAGATAATTTTTTGAAAAGTTTACAATAGAAAAGGCAATCCTCGGCGTATTTAAAATTTGCGACAGTAAAAGATAATTTTTTGAAAAGTTTACTATAGAAAAGACAATCCTCGGCGTATTTAAAATTTGCGACAGTAAAAAATAATTTTTTGAAAAATTTACTATAGAAAAGGCCATACTCGCCGTATTTAAAATTTGTGACAGTAAAAAATAATTTTTTGAAAAATTTACTATAGAAAAGGCAATCCTCGGCATATTTAAAATTTGCGACTGTAAAAAATTATTTATTGAGAAATTTAATAGAAAGGGCGATACTCGCCGTATTTAAAATTTGCGACAGTAAAAGATAATTTTTTGAAAAGTTTACAATAGAAAAGGCAATCGTCGGCGTATTTAAAATTTGCGACAGTAAAAAATAATTTTTAGAAAAATTTACTATATAAAAGCCAATCCTCGGCGTATTTAAAATTTGCGACAGTTAAAAATAATTTTTTGAAAATTTACTATAGAAAAGGCCGTACTCGCCGTATTTAAAATTTGCGACAGAAAAAAATAACTTTTTGAAAAGTTTACAATAGAAAAGCCAATCCTCGGCGTATTTAAAATTTGCGACAGTAAAAGATAATTTTTTGAAAATTTACTATAGAAAAGGCCATTCTCGCCGTATTTAAAATTTGCGACAGAGAAAAATAACTTTTTGAAAAGTTTACAATAGAAAAGGCAATCCTCGGCGTATTTAAAATTTTCGACAGTAAAAGATCATTTTTCGAAAAGTTTACAATAGAAAAGGCAATCGTCGGCGTATATAAAATTTGCGACAGTTAAAAATAATTTTTTGAAAATTTACTATAGAAAAGGCCATACTCGCCGTATTTCAAATTTGCGACAGAAAAAAATAACTTTTTGAAAAGTTTACAATAGAAAAGGCAATCCTCGGCGTATTTAAAATTTGCGACAGTAAAAGATAATTTTTTGAAAAGTTTACAATAGAAAAGGCAATCGTCGGCGTATTTAAAATTTGCGACAGTAAAAAATAATTTTTTGAAAATTTACTATAGAAAAGGCCATTCTCGCCGTATTTAAAATTTGCGACAGAAAAAAGTAACTTTTTGAAAAGTTTGCAATAGAAAAGGCAATCCTCGGCGTATTTAAAATTTGCGACAGTAAAAGATAATTTTTTGAAAAGTTGACAATAGAAAAGGCAATCCTCGGCGTATTTAAAATTTGCGACAGTAAAAGATAATTTTTTGAAAAGTTTACTATAGAAAAGACAATCCTCGGCGTATTTAAAATTTGCGACAGTAAAAAATAATTTTTTGAAAAATTTACTATAGAAAAGGCCATACTCGCCGTATTTAAAATTTGCGACAGTAAAAGATAATTTTTTGAAAAGTTTACAATAGAAAAGGCAATCCTCGGCGTATTTAAAATTTGCGACAGTAAAAAATTATTTATTGAGAAATTTACTATAGAAAGGGCGATACTCGCCGTATTTAAAATTTGCGAGAGTAAAAGATAATTTTTTGAAAAGTTTACAATAGAAAAGGCAATCGTCGGCGTATTTAAAATTTGCGACAGTAAAAAATAATTTTTTGAAAAATTTACTATATAAAAGCCAATCCTCGGCGTATTTAAAATTTGCGACAGTTAAAAATAATTTTTTGAAAATTTACTATAGAAAAGGCCATACTCGCCGTATTTAAAATTTGCGACAGAAAAAAATAACTTTTTGAAAAGTTTACAATAGAAAAGGCAATCCTCGGCGTATTTAAAATTTGCGACAGTAAAAGATAATTTTTTGAAAAGTTTACAATAGAAAAGGCAATCGTCGGCGTATTTAAAATTTGCGACAGTAAAAAATAATTTTTTGAAAATTTACTATAGAAAAGGCCATTCTCACCGTATTTAAAATTTGCGACAGAAAAAAATAACTTTTTGAAAAGTTTACAATAGAAAGGCAATCGTCGGCGTATTTAAAATTTGCGACAGTAAAAGATAATTTTTTGAAAATTTTACAATAGAAAAGGCAATCCTCGGCGTATTTAGAATTTGCGACAGTAAAAGATAATTTTTTGAAAAGTTGACAATAGAAAAGGCAATCCTCGGCGTATTTAAAATTTGCGACAGTTAAAGATAATTTTTTGAAAAGTTTACTATAGAAAAGACAATCCTCGGCGTATTTAAAATTTGCGACAGTAAAAAATAATTTTTTGAAAAATTTACTATAGAAAAGGCCGTACTCGCCGTATTTAAAATTTGCGACAGTAAAAGATAATTTTTTGAAAAGTTTACAATAGAAAAGGCAATCCTCGGCGTATTTAAAATTTGCGACAGTAAAAGATAATTTTTTGAAAAGTTTACTATAAAAAAGACAATCCTCTGCGTATTTAAAATTTGCGACAGTAAAAAATAATTTTTTGAAAAATTTACTATAGAAAAGGCCATACTGGCCGTATTTAAAATTTGCGACAGTAAAAGATAATTTTTGGAAAAGTTTACAATAGAAAAGGCAATCCTCGGCGTATTTAAAATTTGCGACAGTAAAAGATAATTTTTTGAAAAGTTTACTATAGAAAAGACAATCCTCGGCGTATTTAAAATTTGCGACAGTAAAAAATAATTTTTTGAAAAATTTACTATAGAAAAGGCCATACTCGCCGTATTTAAAATTTGTGACAGTAAAAAATAATTTTTTGAAAAATTTACTATAGAAAAGGCAATCCTCGGTATATTTAAAATTTGCGACAGTAAAAAATTATTTATTGAGAAATTTACTATAGAAAGGGCGATACTCGCCGTATTTAAAATTTGCGACAGTAAAAGATAATTTTTTGAAACGTTTACAATAGAAAAGGCAATCGTCGGCTTATTTAAAATTTGCGACAGAAAAAAATAACTTTTTGAAAAGTTTACAATAGAAAAGGCAATCCTCGGCGTATTTAAAATTTGCGAGAGTAAAAGGTAATTTTTTGAAAAGTTTACAATAGAAAAGGCAATCGTCGGCGTATTTAAAATTTGCGACAGTAAAAGATAATTTTTTGAAAAGTTTACTATAGAAAAAGCAATCCTCGGCATTTTTAAAATTTGCGACAGTAAAAAATTGTTTATTGAGAAGTTTACTATAGAAAGGGCGATACTCGCCGTATTTAAAATTTGCGACAGTAAAAGATAATTTTTTGAAAAGTTTACAATAGAAAAGGCAATCGTCGGCGTATTTAAAATTTGCGACAGTAAAAAATAATTTTTTGAAAAATTTACGATAGAAAAGGCAATCCTCGGCGTATTTAAAATTTGCGAGAGTAAAAAATTATTTTTTGAAAAATTTACTATAGAAAAGGCAATCCTCGGCGTATTTAAAATTTGCGACAGTGAAAAATTCTTTTTTGAAAAATTTACAATAGAAAAGGCAATCCTCGGCGTATTTAAAATTTGCGACAGTAAAAAATAATTTTTTGAAAAATTTACTAGAGAAAAGGCAATCGTCGGCTTATTTAAAATTTGCGACAGAAAAAAATAACTTTTTGAAAAGTTTACAATAGAAAAGGCAATCCTCGGCGTATTTAAAATTTGCGACAGTAAAAGATAATTTTTTGAAAAGTTTACAATAGAAAAGGCAATCGTCGGCGTATTTAAAATTTGCGACAGTAAAAAATAATTTTTTGAAAATTTACTATGGAAAAGGCCATTCTCACCGTATTTAAAATTTGCGACAGAAAAAAATAACTTTTTGAAAAGTTTACAATAGAAAAGGCAATCCTCGGCGTATTTAAAATTTGCGACAGTAAAAGATAATTTTTTGAAAATTTTACAATAGAAAAGGCAATCCTCGGCGTATTTAAAATTTGCGACAGTAAAAAATAATTTTTTGAAAAATTTACTATAGAAAAGGCCATACTCGCCGTATTTAAAATTTGCGACAGTAAAAGATAATTTTTTGAAAAGTTTACAATAGAAAAGGCAATCCTCGGCGTATTTAAAATTTGCGACAGTAAAAAATTATTTATTGAGAAATTTACTATAGAAAGGGCGATACTCGCCGTATTTAAAATTTGCGAGAGTAAAAGATAATTTTTTGAAAAGTTTACAATAGAAAAGGCAATCGTCGGCGTATTTAAAATTTGCGACAGTAAAAAATAATTTTTTGAAAAATTTACTATATAAAAGCCAATACTCGGCGTATTTAAAATTTGCGACAGTTAAAAATTATTTTTTGAAAATTTACTATAGAAAAGGCCATACTCGCCGTATTTAAAATTTGCGACAGAAAAAAATAACTTTTTGAAAAGTTTAAAATAGAAAAGGCAATCCTCGGCGTATTTAAAATTTGCGACAGTAAAAGATAATTTTTTGAAAAGTTTACAATAGAAAAGGCAATCGTCGGCGTATTTAAAATTTGCGACAGTAAAAAATAATTTTTTGAAAATTTACTATAGAAAAGGCCATTCTCACCGTATTTAAAATTTGCGACAGAAAAAAATAACTTTTTGAAAAGTTTACAATAGAAAAGGCAATCCTCGGCGTATTTAAAATTTGCGACAGTAAAAGATAATTTTTTGAAAATTTTACAAAGAAAAGGCAATCCTCGGCGTATTTAAAATTTGCGACAGTAAAAGATAATTTTTTGAAAAGTTGACAATAGAAAAGGCAATCCTCGGCGTATTTAAAATTTGCGACAGTAAAAGATAATTTTTTGAAAAGTTTACTATAGAAAAGACAATCCTCGGCGTATTTAAAATTTGCGACAGTAAAAAATAATTTTTTGAAAAATTTACTATAGAAAAGGCAATCCTCGGCGTATTTAAAATTTGCGACAGTAAAAGATAATTTTTTGAAAAGTTTACAATAGAAAAGGCAATCCTCGGCGTATTTAAAATTTGCGACAGTAAAAGATAATTTTTTGAAAAGTTTACTATAGAAAAGACAATCCTCTGCGTATTTAAAATTTGCGACAGTAAAAAATAATTTTTTGAAAAAATTACTATAGAAAAGGCCATACTCGCCGTATTTAAAATTTGTGACAGTAAAAAATAATTTTTTGAAAAATTTACTATAGAAAAGGCAATCCTCGGCATATTTAAAATTTGCGACAGTAAAAAATTATTTATTGAGAAATTTACTATAGAAAGGGCGATACTCGCCGTATTTAAAATTTGCGACAGTAAAAGATAATTTTTTGAAAAGTTTACAATAGAAAAGGCAATCGTCGGCGTATTTAAAATTTGCGACAGTAAAAAATAATTTTTTGAAAAATTTACTATATAAAAGGCAATCCTCGGCGTATTTAAAATTTGCGACAGTAAAAGATAATTTTTTGAAAAGTTGACAATAGAAAAGGCAATCCTCGGCGTATTTAAAATTTGCGACAGTAAAAGATAATTTTTTGAAAAGTTTACTATAGAAAAGACAATCCTCGGCGTATTTAAAATTTGCGACAGTAAAAAATAATTTTTTGAAAAAGTTACTATAGAAAAGGCCATACTCGCCGTATTTAAAATTTGCGACAGTAAAAGATAATTTTTTTAAAAGTTTACAATAGAAAAGGCAATCCTCGGCGTATTTAAAATTTGCGACAGTAAAAAATTATTTATTGAGAAATTTACTATAGAAAGGGCGATACTCACCGTATTTAAAATTTGCGAGAGTAAAAGATAATTTTTTGAAAAGTTTACAATAGAAAAGGCAATCGTCGGCGTATTTAAGATTTGCGACAGTAAAAAATAATTTTTTGAAAAATTTACTATATAAAAGCCAATCCTCGGCGTATTTAAAATTTGCGACAGTTAAAAATTATTTTTTGAAAATTTACTATAGAAAAGACCATACTCGCCGTATTTAAAATTTGCGACAGAAAAAAATAACTTTTTGAAAAGTTTAAAATAGAAAAGGCAATCCTCGGCGTATTTAAAATTTGCGACAGTAAAAGATAATTTTTTGAAAAGTTTACAATAGAAAAGGCAATCGTCGGCGTATTTAAAATTTGCGACAGTAAAAAATAATTTTTTGAAAATTTACTATAGAAAAGGCCATTCTCACCGTATTTAAAATTTGCGACAGAAAAAAATAACTTTTTGAAAAGTTTACAATAGAAAAGGCAATCCTCGGCGTATTTAAAATTTGCGACAGTAAAAGATAATTTTTTGAAAATTTTACAATAGAAAAGGCAATCCTCGGCGTATTTAAAATTTGCGACAGTAAAAGATAATTTTTTGAAAAGTTGACAATAGAAAAGGCAATCCTCGGCGTATTTAAAATTTGCGACAGTAAAAGATAATTTTTTGAAAAGTTTACAATAGAAAAGGCAATCCTCGGCGTATTTAAAATTTGCGAGAGTAAAAGATAATTTTTTGAAAAGTTTACAATAGAAAAGGCAATCGCCGGCGTATTTAAAATTTGCGACAGTAAAAAATAATTTTTTGAAAAATTTACTATATAAAAGCCAATCCTCGGCGTATTTAAAATTTGCGACAGTTAAAAATTATTTTTTGAAAATTTACTATAGAAAAGGCAATCCTCGGCATATTTAAAATTTGCGACAGTAAAAAATTATTTATTGAGAAATTTACTATAGAAAGGGCGATACTCGCCGTATTTAAAATTTGCGACAGTAAAAGATAATTTTTTGAAAAGTTTACAATAGAAAAGGCAATCGTCGGCGTATTTAAAATTTGCGACAGTAAAAAATAATTTTTTGAAAAATTTACTATATAAAAGGCAATCCTCGGCGTATTTAAAATTTGCGACAGTAAAAGATAATTTTTTGAAAAGTTGACAATAGAAAAGGCAATCCTCGGCGTATTTAAAATTTGCGACAGTAAAAGATAATTTTTTGAAAAGTTTACTATAGAAAAGACAATCCTCGGCGTAAAAAATAATTTTTTGAAAAATTTACTATAGAAAAGGCCATACTCGCCGTATTTAAAATTTGCGACAGTAAAAGATAATTTTTTTAAAAGTTTACAATAGAAAAGGCAATCCTCGGCGTATTTAAAATTTGCGACAGTAAAAAATTATTTATTGAGAAATTTACTATAGAAAGGGCGATACTCGCCGTATTTAAAATTTGCGAGAGTAAAAGATAATTTTTTGAAAAGTTTACAATAGAAAAGGCAATCGTCGGCGTATTTAAGATTTGCGACAGTAAAAAATAATTTTTTGAAAAATTTACTATATAAAAGGCAATCCTCGGCGTATTTAAAATTTGCGACAGTTAAAAATTATTTTTTGAAAATTTACTATAGAAAAGGCCATACTCGCCGTATTTAAAATTTGCGACAGAAAAAAATAACTTTTTGAAAAGTTTAAAATAGAAAAGGCAATCCTCGGCATATTTAAAATTTGCGACAGTAAAAGATAATTTTTTAAAAAGTTTACAATAGAAAAGGCCATACTCCCCGTATTTATAATTTGCGACAGCAAAAGATAATTTTTTGAAAAGTTTACAATAGAAAAGGCCATACTCGCCGTATTTAAAATTTGCGACAGTAAAAGATAATTTTTTGAAAAGTTTACAATAGAAAAGGCAATCCTCGGCGTATTTAAAATTTGCGACAGTAAAAAATTATTTATTGAGAAATTTACTATAGAAAGGGCGATACTCGCCGTATTTAAAATTTGCGAGAGTAAAAGATAATTTTTTGAAAAGTTTACAATAGAAAAGGCAATCGTCGGCGTATTTAAAATTTGCGACAGTAAAAAATAATTTTTTGAAAAATTTACTATATAAAAGCCAATCCTCGGCGTATTTAAAATTTGCGACAGTTAAAAATTATTTTTTGAAAATTTACTATAGAAAAGGCCATACTCGCCGTATTTAAAATTTGCGACAGAAAAAAATAACTTTTTGAAAAGTTTAAAATAGAAAAGGCAATCCTCGGCGTATTTAAAATTTGCGACAGTAAAAGATAATTTTTTGAAAAGTTTACAATAGAAAAGGCAATCGTCGGCGTATTTAAAATTTGCGACAGTAAAAAATAATTTTTTGAAAATTTACTATAGAAAAGGCCATTCTCACCGTATTTAAAATTTGCGACAGAAAACAATAACTTTTTGAAAAGTTTACAATAGAAAAGGCAATCCTCGGCGTATTTAAAATTTGCGACAGTAAAAGATAATTTTTTGAAAATTTTACAATAGAAAAGGCAATCCTCGGCGTATTTAAAATTTGCGACAGTAAAAGATAATTTTTTGAAAAGTTGACAATAGAAAAGGCAATCCTCGGCGTATTTAAAATTTGCGACAGTAAAAGATAATTTTTTGAAAAGTTTACTATAGAAAAGACAATCCTCGGCGTATTTAAAATTTGCGACAGTAAAAAATAATTTTTTGAAAAATTTACTATAGAAAAGGCAATCCTCGGCGTATTTAAAATTTGCGACAGTAAAAGATAATTTTTTGAAAAGTTTACAATAGAAAAGGCAATCCTCGGCGTATTTAAAATTTGCGACAGTAAAAGATAATTTTTTGAAAAGTTTACTATAGAAAAGACAATCCTCTGCGTATTTAAAATTTGCGACAGTAAAAAATAATTTTTTGAAAAATTTACTATAGAAAAGGCCATACTCGCCGTATTTAAAATTTGTGACAGTAAAAAATAATTTTTTGAAAAATTTACTATAGAAAAGGCAATCCTCGGCATATTTAAAATTTGCGACAGTAAAAAATTATTTATTGAGAAATTTACTATAGAAAGGGCGATACTCGCCGTATTTAAAATTTGCGACTGTAAAAGATAATTTTTTGAAAAGTTTACAATAGAAAAGGCAATCGTCGGCGTATTTAAAATTTGCGACAGTAAAAAATAATTTTTCGAAAAATTTACTATATAAAAGGCAATCCTCGGCGTATTTAAAATTTGCGACAGTAAAAGATAATTTTTTGAAAAGTTGACAATAGAAAAGGCAATCCTCGGCGTATTTAAAATTTGCGACAGTAAAAGATAATTTTATGAAAAGTTTACTATAGAAAAGACAATCCTCGGCGTATTTAAAATTTGGGACAGTAAAAAATAATTTTTTGAAAAATTTACTATAGAAAAGGCCATACTCGCCGTATTTAAAATTTGCGACAGTAAAAGATAATTTTTTTAAAAGTTTACAATAGAAAAGGCAATCCTCGGCGTATTTAAAATTTGCGACAGTAAAAAATTATTTATTGAGAAATTTACTATAGAAAGGGCGATACTCGCCGTATTTAAAATTTGCGAGAGTAAAAGATAATTTTTTGAAAAGTTTACAATAGAAAAGGCAATCGTCGGCGTATTTAAGATTTGCGACAGTAAAAAATAATTTTTTGAAAAATTTACTATATAAAAGCCAATCCTCGGCGTATTTAAAATTTGCGACAGTTAAAAATTATTTTTTGAAAATTTACTATAGAAAAGGCCATACTCGCCGTATTTAAAATTTGCGACAGAAAAAAATAACTTTTTGAAAAGTTTAAAATAGAAAAGGCAATCCTCGGCATATTTAAAATTTGCGACAGTAAAAGATAATTTTTTAAAAAGTTTACAATAGAAAAGGCAATCGTCGGCGTATTTAAAATTTGCGACAGTAAAAAATAATTTTTTGAAAATTTACTATAGAAAAGGCCATTCTTACCGTATTTAAAATTTGCGACAGAAAAAAATAGCTTTTTGAAAAGTTTACAATAGAAAAGGCAATCCTCGGCGTATTTAAAATTTGCGACAGAAAAAAATAACTTTTTGAAAAGTTTAAAATAGAAAAGGCAATCCTCGGCATATTTAAAATTTGCGACAGTAAAAGATAATTTTTTAAAAAGTTTACAATAGAAAAGGCAATCGTCGGCGTATTTAAAATTTGCGACAGTAAAAAATAATTTTTTGAAAATTTACTATAGAAAAGGCCATTCTTACCGTATTTAAAATTTGCGACAGAAAAAAATAGCTTTTTGAAAAGTTTACAATAGAAAAGGCAATCCTCGGCGTATTTAAAATTTGCGACAGTAAAAGATAATTTTTTGAAAATTTTACAATAGAAAAGGCAATCCTCGGCGTATTTAAAATTTGCGACAGTAAAAGATAATTTTTTGAAAAGTTGACAATAGAAAAGGCAATCCTCGGCGTATTTAAAATTTGTGACAGTAAAAGATAATTTTTTGAAAAGTTTACTATAGAAAAGACAATCCTCGGCGTATTTAAAATTTGCGACAGTAAAAAATAATTTTTTGAAAAATTTACTATAGAAAAGGCCATACTCGCCGTATTTAAAATTTGCGACAGTAAAAGATAATTTTTTGAAAAGTTTACAATAGAAAAGGCAATCCTCGGCGTATTTAAAATTTGCGACAGTAAAAGATAATTTTTTGAAAAGTTTACTATAGAAAAGACAATCCTCTGCGTATTTAAAATTTGCGACAGTAAAAAATAATTTTTTGAAAAATTTACTATAGAAAAGGCCATACTCGCCGTATTTAAAATTTGTGACAGTAAAAAATAATTTTTTGAAAAATTTACTATAGAAAAGGCAATCCTCGGCATATTTAAAATTTGCGACAGTAAAAAATTATTTATTGAGAAATTTACTATAGAAAGGGCGATACTCGCCGTATTTAAAATTTGCGACAGTAAAAGATAATTTTTTGAAAAGTTTACAATAGAAAAGGCAATCGTCGGCGTATTTAAAATTTGCGACAGTAAAAAATAATTTTTTGAAAAATTTACTATATAAAAGCCAATCCTCGGCGTATTTAAAATTTGCGACAGTAAAAGATAATTTTTTGAAAATTTTACAATAGAAAAGGCAATCCTCGGCGTATTTATCTTTTGCGACTGTAAAAGATAAATTTTTGAAAAGTTGACAATAGAAAAGGCAATCCTCGGCGTATTTAAAATTTGCGACAGTAAAAGATAATTTTTTGAAAAGTTTACTATAGAAAAGACAATCCTCGGCGTATTTAAAATTTGCGACAGTAAAAAATAATTTTTTGAAAAATTTACTATAGAAAGGGCGATACTCGCCGTATTTAAAATTTGCGACAGTAAAAGATAATTTTTTAAAAAGTTTACAATAGAAAAGGCCATACTCCCCGTATTTATAATTTGCGACAGCAAAAGATAATTTTTTGAAAAGTTTACAATAGAAAAGGCCATACTCGCCGTATTTAAAATTTGCGACAGTAAAAGATAATTTTTTGAAAAGTTTACAATAGAAAAGGCAATCCTCGGCGTATTTAAAATTTGCGACAGTAAAAAATAATTTTTTGAAAAATTTACTATATAAAAGGCAATCCTCGGCGTATTTAAAATTTGCGACAGTTAAAAATTATTTTTTGAAAATTTACTATAGAAAAGGCCATACTCGCCGTATTTAAAATTTGCGACAGTAAAAGATAATTTTTTGAAAAGTTTACAATAGAAAAGGCAATCCTCGGCGTATTTAAAATTTGCGACAGTAAAAAATAATTTTTTGAAAAATTTACTATATAAAAGGCAATCCTCGGCGTATTTAAAATTTGCGACAGTTAAAAATTATTTTTTGAAAATTTACTATAGAAAAGGCCATACTCGCCGTATTTAAAATTTGCGACAGAAAAAAATAACTTTTTGAAAAGTTTAAAATAGAAAAGGCAATCCTCGGCGTATTTAAAATTTGCGACAGTAAAAGATAATTTTTTGAAAAGTTTACAATAGAAAAGGCAATCCTCGGCGTATTTAAAATTTGCGACAGTTAAAAATTATTTTTTGAAAATTTACTATAGAAAAGGCCATACTCGCCGTATTTAAAATTTGCGACAGAAAAAAATAACTTTTTGAAAAGTTTAAAATAGAAAAGGCAATCCTCGGCGTATTTAAAATTTGCGACAGTAAAAGATAATTTTTTGAAAAGTTTACAATAGAAAAGGCAATCCTCGGCGTATTTAAAATTTGCGACAGTAAAAAATAATTTTTGAAAAATTTACTATATAAAAGGCAATCCTCGGCGTATTTAAAATTTGCGACAGTAAAAAATAATTTTTTGAAAAATTTACTATATAAAAGCCAATCCTCGGCGTATTTAAAATTTGCGACAGTAAAAGATAATTTTTTGAAAATTTTACAATAGAAAAGGCAATCCTCGGCGTATTTATCTTTTGCGACTGTAAAAGATAAATTTTTGAAAAGTTGACAATAGAAAAGGCAATCCTCGGCGTATTTAAAATTTGCGACAGTAAAAGATAATTTTTTGAAAAGTTTACTATAGAAAAGACAATCCCCGGCGTATTTAAAATTTGCGACAGTAAAAAATAATTTTTTGAAAAATTTACTATAGAAAGGGCGATACTCGCCGTATTTAAAATTTGCGACAGTAAAAGATAATTTTTTAAAAAGTTTACAATAGAAAAGGCCATACTCCCCGTATTTATAATTTGCGACAGCAAAAGATAATTTTTTGAAAAGTTTACAATAGAAAAGGCCATACTCGCCGTATTTAAAATTTGCGAGAGTAAAAGATAATTTTTTGAAAAGTTTACAATAGAAAAGGCAATCGTCGGCGTATTTAAGATTTGCGACAGTAAAAAATAATTTTTTGAAAAATTTACTATATAAAAGGCAATCCTCGGCGTATTTAAAATTTGCGACAGTTAAAAATTATTTTTTGAAAATTTACTATAGAAAAGGCCATACTCGCCGTATTTAAAATTTGCGACAGAAAAAAATAACTTTTTGAAAAGTTTAAAATAGAAAAGGCAATCCTCGGCATATTAAAATTTGCGACAGTAAAAGATAATTTTTTAAAAAGTTTACAATAGAAAAGGCCATACTCCCCGTATTTATAATTTGCGACAGCAAAAGATAATTTTTTGAAAAGTTTACAATAGAAAAGGCCATACTCGCCGTATTTAAAATTTGCGACAGTAAAAGATAATTTTTTGAAAAGTTTACAATAGAAAAGGCAATCCTCGGCGTATTTAAAATTTGCGACAGTAAAAAATTATTTATTGAGAAATTTACTATAGAAAGGGCGATACTCGCCGTATTTAAAATTTGCGAGAGTAAAAGATAATTTTTTGAAAAGTTTACAATAGAAAAGGCAATCGTCGGCGTATTTAAAATTTGCGACAGTAAAAAATAATTTTTGAAAAATTTACTATATAAAAGCCAATCCTCGGCGTATTTAAAATTTGCGACAGTTAAAAATTATTTTTTGAAAATTTACTATAGAAAAGGCCATACTCGCCGTATTTAAAATTTGCGACAGAAAAAAATAACTTTTTGAAAAGTTTAAAATAGAAAGGCAATCCTCGGCGTATTTAAAATTTGCGACAGTAAAAGATAATTTTTTGAAAAGTTACAATAGAAAAGGCAATCGTCGGCGTATTTAAAATTTGCGACAGTAAAAAATAATTTTTTGAAAATTTACTATAGAAAAGGGCCATTCTCACCGTATTTAAAATTTGCGACAGAAAACAATAACTTTTTGAAAAGTTTACAATAGAAAAGGCAATCCTCGGCGTATTTAAAATTTGCGACAGTAAAAGATAATTTTTTGAAAATTTTACAATAGAAAAGGCAATCCTCGGCGTATTTAAAATTTGCGACAGTAAAAGATAATTTTTGAAAAGTTGACAATAGAAAAGGCAATCCTCGGCGTATTTAAAATTTGCGACAGTAAAAGATAATTTTTTGAAAAGTTTACTATAGAAAAGGACAATCCTCGGCGTATTTAAAATTTGCGACAGTAAAAAATAATTTTTTGAAAAATTTACTATAGAAAAGGCAATCCTCGGCGTATTTAAAATTTGCGACAGTAAAAGATAATTTTTTGAAAAGTTTACAATAGAAAAGGCAATCCTCGGCGTATTTAAAATTTGCGACAGTAAAAGATAATTTTTTGAAAAGTTTACTATAGAAAAGACAATCCTCTGCGTATTTAAAATTTGCGACAGTAAAAAATAATTTTTTGAAAAATTTACTATAGAAAAGGCCATACTCGCCGTATTTAAAATTTGTGACAGTAAAAAATAATTTTTTGAAAAATTTACTATAGAAAAGGCAATCCTCGGCATATTTAAAATTTGCGACAGTAAAAAATTATTTATTGAGAAATTTACTATAGAAAGGGCGATACTCGCCGTATTTAAAATTTGCGACTGTAAAAGATAATTTTTTTGAAAAGTTTACAATAGAAAAGGCAATCGTCGGCGTATTTAAAATTTGCGACAGTAAAAAATAATTTTTCGAAAAATTTACTATATAAAAGGCAATCCTCGGCGTATTTAAAATTTGCGACAGTAAAAGATAATTTTTTGAAAAGTTGACAATAGAAAAGGCAATCCTCGGCGTATTTAAAATTTGCGACAGTAAAAGATAATTTTATGAAAAGTTTACTATAGAAAAGACAATCCTCGGCGTATTTAAAATTTGGGACAGTAAAAAAATAATTTTTTGAAAAATTTACTATAGAAAAGGCCATACTCGCCGTATTTAAAATTTGCGACAGTAAAAGATAATTTTTTTAAAAGTTTACAATAGAAAAGGCAATCCTCGGCGTATTTAAAATTTGCGACAGTAAAAAATTATTTATTGAGAAATTTACTATAGAAAGGGCGATACTCGCCGTATTTAAAATTTGCGAGAGTAAAAGATAATTTTTTGAAAAGTTTACAATAGAAAAGGCAATCGTCGGCGTATTTAAGATTTGCGACAGTAAAAATAATTTTTTGAAAAAATTTACTATATAAAAGCCAATCCTCGGCGTATTTAAAATTTGCGACAGTTAAAAATTATTTTTTGAAAATTTACTATAGAAAAGCCATACTCGCCGTATTTAAAATTTGCGACAGAAAAAAATAACTTTTTGAAAAGTTTAAAATAGAAAAGGCAATCCTCGGCATATTTAAAATTTGCGACAGTAAAAGATAATTTTTTAAAAAGTTTACAATAGAAAAGGCAATCGTCGGCGTATTTAAAATTTGCGACAGTAAAAAATAATTTTTTGAAAATTTACTATAGAAAAGGCCATTCTTACCGTATTTAAAATTTGCGACAGAAAAAAAATAGCTTTTTGAAAAGTTTACAATAGAAAAGGCAATCCTCGGCGTATTTAAAATTTGCGACAGAAAAAAATAACTTTTTGAAAAGTTTAAAATAGAAAAGGCAATCCTCGGCATATTTAAAATTTGCGACAGTAAAAGATAATTTTTTAAAAAGTTTACAATAGAAAAGGCAATCGTCGGCGTATTTAAAATTTGCGACAGTAAAAAATAATTTTTTGAAAATTTACTATAGAAAAGGCCATTCTTACCGTATTTAAAATTTGCGACAGAAAAAAATAGCTTTTTGAAAAGTTTACAATAGAAAAGGCAATCCTCGGCGTATTTAAAATTTGCGACAGTAAAAGATAATTTTTTGAAAATTTTACAATAGAAAAGGCAATCCTCGGCGTATTTAAAATTTGCGACAGTAAAAGATAATTTTTTGAAAAGTTGACAATAGAAAAGGCAATCCTCGGCGTATTTAAAATTTGTGACAGTAAAAGATAATTTTTTGAAAAGTTTACTATAGAAAAGACAATCCTCGGCGTATTTAAAATTTGCGACAGTAAAAAATAATTTTTTGAAAAATTTACTATAGAAAAGGCCATACTCGCCGTATTTAAAATTTGCGACAGTAAAAGATAATTTTTTGAAAAGTTTACAATAGAAAAGGCAATCCTCGGCGTATTTAAAATTTGCGACAGTAAAAGATAATTTTTTGAAAAGTTTACTATAGAAAAGACAATCCTCTGCGTATTTAAAATTTGCGACAGTAAAAAATAATTTTTTGAAAAATTTACTATAGAAAAGGCCATACTCGCCGTATTTAAAATTTGTGACAGTAAAAAATAATTTTTTGAAAAATTTACTATAGAAAAGGCAATCCTCGGCATATTTAAAATTTGCGACAGTAAAAAATTATTTATTGAGAAATTTACTATAGAAAGGGCGATACTCGCCGTATTTAAAATTTGCGACAGTAAAAGATAATTTTTTGAAAAGTTTACAATAGAAAAGGCAATCGTCGGCGTATTTAAAATTTGCGACAGTAAAAAATAATTTTTTGAAAAATTTACTATATAAAAGCCAATCCTCGGCGTATTTAAAATTTGCGACAGTAAAAGATAATTTTTTGAAAATTTTACAATAGAAAAGGCAATCCTCGGCGTATTTATCTTTTGCGACTGTAAAAGATAAATTTTTGAAAAGTTGACAATAGAAAAGGCAATCCTCGGCGTATTTAAAATTTGCGACAGTAAAAGATAATTTTTTGAAAAGTTTACTATAGAAAAGACAATCCTCGGCGTATTTAAAATTTGCGACAGTAAAAAATAATTTTTTGAAAAATTTACTATAGAAAAGGCCATACTCCCCGTATTTATAATTTGCGACAGCAAAAGATAATTTTTTGAAAAGTTTACAATAGAAAAGGCAATCCTCGGCGTATTTAAAATTTGCGACAGTAAAAGATAATTTTTTGAAAAGTTTACTATAGAAAAGACAATCCTCGGCGTATTTAAAATTTGCGACAGTAAAAAATAATTTTTTGAAAAATTTACTATAGAAAAGGCCATACTCGCCGTATTTAAAATTTGTGAGAGTAAAAAATAATTTTTTGAAAAATTTACTATAGAAAAGGCAATCCTCGGCATATTTAAAATTTGCGACTGTAAAAAATTATTTATTGAGAAATTTAATAGAAAGGGCGATACTCGCCGTATTTAAAATTTGCGACAGTAAAAGATAATTTTTTGAAAAGTTTACAATAGAAAAGGCAATCGTCGGCGTATTTAAAATTTGCGACAGTAAAAAATAATTTTTTGAAAAATTTACTATATAAAAGCCAATCCTCGGCGTATTTAAAATTTGCGACAGTTAAAAATAATTTTTTGAAAATTTACTATAGAAAAGGGCATACTCGCCGTATTTAAAATTTGCGACAGAAAAAAATAACTTTTTGAAAAGTTTACAATAGAAAAGGCAATCCTCGGCGTATTTAAAATTTGCGACAGTAAAAGATAATTTTTTGAAAATTTACTATAGAAAAGGCCATTCTCGCCGTATTTAAAATTTGCGACAGAGAAAAATAACTTTTTGAAAAGTTTACAATAGAAAAGGCAATCCTCGGCGTATTTAAAATTTGCGACAGTAAAAGATCATTTTTCGAAAAGTTTACAATAGAAAAGGCAATCGTCGGCGTATATAAAATTTGCGACAGTTAAAATAATTTTTTGAAAATTTACTATAGAAAAGGCCATCCTCGCCGTATTTCAAATTTGCGACAGAAAAAAATAACTTTTTGAAAAGTTTACAATAGAAAAGGCAATCCTCGGCGTATTTAAAATTTGCGACAGTAAAAGATAATTTTTTGAAAATTTTACAATAGAAAAGGCAATCCTCGGCGTATTTAAAATTTGCGACAGTAAAAGATAATTTTTTGAAAAGTTGACAATAGAAAAGGCAATCCTCGGCGTATTTAAAATTTGTGACAGTAAAAGATAATTTTTTGAAAAGTTTACTATAGAAAAGACAATCCTCGGCGTATTTAAAATTTGCGACAGTAAAAAATAATTTTTTGAAAAATTTACTATAGAAAAGGCCATACTCGCCGTATTTAAAATTTGCGACAGTAAAAGATAATTTTTTGAAAAGTTTACAATAGAAAAGGCAATCCTCGGCGTATTTAAAATTTGCGACAGTAAAAGATAATTTTTTGAAAAGTTTACTATAGAAAAGACAATCCTCTGCGTATTTAAAATTTGCGACAGTAAAAAATAATTTTTTGAAAAATTTACTATAGAAAAGGCCATACTCGCCGTATTTAAAATTTGTGACAGTAAAAAATAATTTTTTGAAAAATTTACTATAGAAAAGGCAATCCTCGGCATATTTAAAATTTGCGACAGTAAAAAATTATTTATTGAGAAATTTACTATAGAAAGGGCGATACTCGCCGTATTTAAAATTTGCGACAGTAAAAGATAATTTTTTGAAAAGTTTACAATAGAAAAGGCAATCGTCGGCGTATTTAAAATTTGCGACAGTAAAAAATAATTTTTTGAAAAATTTACTATATAAAAGCCAATCCTCGGCGTATTTAAAATTTGCGACAGTAAAAGATAATTTTTTGAAAATTTTACAATAGAAAAGGCAATCCTCGGCGTATTTAAAATTTGCGACAGTAAAAGATAATTTTTTGAAAAGTTGACAATAGAAAAGGCAATCCTCGGCGTATTTAAAATTTGCGACAGTAAAAGATAATTTTTTGAAAAGTTTACTATAGAAAAGACAATCCTCGGCGTATTTAAAATTTGCGACAGTAAAAAATAATTTTTTGAAAAATTTACTATAGAAAAGGCCATACTCCCCGTATTTATAATTTGCGACAGCAAAAGATAATTTTTTGAAAAGTTTACAATAGAAAAGGCAATCCTCGGCGTATTTAAAATTTGCGACAGTAAAAGATAATTTTTTGAAAAGTTTACTATAGAAAAGACAATCCTCGGCGTATTTAAAATTTGCGACAGTAAAAAATAATTTTTTGAAAAATTTACTATAGAAAAGGCCATACTCGCCGTATTTAAAATTTGTGAGAGTAAAAAATAATTTTTTGAAAAATTTACTATAGAAAAGGCAATCCTCGGCATATTTAAAATTTGCGACTGTAAAAAATTATTTATTGAGAAATTTAATAGAAAGGGCGATACTCGCCGTATTTAAAATTTGCGACAGTAAAAGATAATTTTTTGAAAAGTTTACAATAGAAAAGGCAATCGTCGGCGTATTTAAAATTTGCGACAGTAAAAAATAATTTTTTGAAAAATTTACTATATAAAAGCCAATCCTCGGCGTATTTAAAATTTGCGACAGTTAAAAATAATTTTTTGAAAATTTACTATAGAAAAGGGCATACTCGCCGTATTTAAAATTTGCGACAGAAAAAAATAACTTTTTGAAAAGTTTACAATAGAAAAGGCAATCCTCGGCGTATTTAAAATTTGCGACAGTAAAAGATAATTTTTGAAAATTTACTATAGAAAAGGCCATTCTCGCCGTATTTAAAATTTGCGACAGAGAAAAATAACTTTTTGAAAAGTTTACAATAGAAAAGGCAATCCTCGGCGTATTTAAAATTTGCGACAGTAAAAGATCATTTTTCGAAAAGTTTACAATAGAAAAGGCAATCGTCGGCGTATATAAAATTTGCGACAGTTAAAATAATTTTTTGAAAATTTACTATAGAAAAGGCCATCCTCGCCGTATTTCAAATTTGCGACAGAAAAAAATAACTTTTTGAAAAGTTTACAATAGAAAAGGCAATCCTCGGCGTATTTAAAATTTGCGACAGTAAAAGATAATTTTTTGAAAAGTTTACAATAGAAAAGGCAATCGTCGGCGTATTTAAAATTTGCGACAGTAAAAAATAATTTTTTGAAAATTTACTATAGAAAAGGCCATTCTCGCCGTATTTAAAATTTGCGACAGAAAAAAATAACTTTTTGAAAAGTTTGCAATAGAAAAGGCAATCCTCGGCGTATTTAAAATTTGCGACAGTAAAAGATAATTTTTTGAAAAGTTGACAATAGAAAAGGCAATCCTCGGCGTATTTAAAATTTGCGACAGTAAAAGATAATTTTTTGAAAAGCTTACTATAGAAAAGACAATCCTCGGCGTATTTAAAATTTGCGACAGTAAAAAATAATTTTTTGAAAAATTTACTATAGAAAAGGCCATACTCGCCGTATTTAAAATTTGCGACAGTAAAAGATAATTTTTTGAAAAGTTTACAATAGAAAAGGCAATCCTCGGCGTATTTAAAATTTGCGACAGTAAAAAATTATTTATTGAGAAATTTACTATAGAAAGGGCGATACTCGCCGTATTTAAAATTTGCGAGAGTAAAAGATAATTTTTTGAAAAGTTTACAATAGAAAAGGCAATCGTCGGCGTATTTAAAATTTGCGACAGTAAAAAATA
Organism: Dioctria rufipes; assembly: GCA_963924295.1. Lineage (NCBI taxonomy): Eukaryota > Metazoa > Arthropoda > Insecta > Diptera > Asilidae > Dioctria > Dioctria rufipes. The sequence goes on from CAWUPM010000369.1 coordinate 230,738, forward strand.
ATTTTTTGAAAAATTTACTATATAAAAGGCCATTCTCGCCGTATTTAAAATTTGCGACAGAAAAAAATAACTTTTTGAAAAGTTTGCAATAGAAAAGGCAATCCTCGGCGTATTTAAAATTTGCGACAGTAAAAGATAATTTTTTGAAAAGTTGACAATAGAAAAGGCAATCCTCGGCGTATTTAAAATTTGCGACAGTAAAAGATAATTTTTTGAAAAGTTTACTATAGAAAAGACAATCCTCGGCGTATTTAAAATTTGCGACAGTAAAAAATAATTTTTTGAAAAATTTACTATAGAAAAGGCCATACTCGCCGTATTTAAAATTTGCGACAGTAAAAGATAATTTTTTGAAAAGTTTACAATAGAAAAGGCAATCCTCGGCGTATTTAAAATTTGCGACAGTAAAAAATTATTTATTGAGAAATTTACTATAGAAAGGGCGATACTCGCCCTATTTAAAATTTGCGAGAGTAAAAGATAATTTTTTGAAAAGTTTACAATAGAAAAGGCAATCGTCGGCGTATTTAAAATTTGCGACAGTAAAAAATAATTTTTTGAAAAATTTACTATATAAAAGCCAATCCTCGGCGTATTTAAAATTTGCGACAGTTAAAAATTATTTTTTGAATATTTACTATAGAAAAGGCCATACTCGCCGTATTTAAAATTTGCGACAGAAAAAAATAACTTTTTGAAAAGTTTACAATAGAAAAGGCAATCCTCGGCGTATTTAAAATTTGCGACAGTAAAAGATAATTTTTTGAAAAGTTTACAATAGAAAAGGCAATCGTCGGCGTATTTAAAATTTGCGACAGTAAAAAATAATTTTTTGAAAATTTACTATAGAAAAGGCCATTCTCACCGTATTTAAAATTTGCGACAGAAAAAAATAACTTTTTGAAAAGTTTACAATAGAAAAGGCAATCCTCGGCGTATTTAAAATTTGCGACAGTAAAAGATAATTTTTTGAAAATTTTACAATAGAAAAGGCAATCCTCGGCGTATTTAAAATTTGCGACAGTAAAAGATAATTTTTTGAAAAGTTGACAATAGAAAAGGCAATCCTCGGCGTATTTAAAATTTGCGACAGTTAAAGATAATTTTTTGAAAAGTTTACTATAGAAAAGACAATCCTCGGCGTATTTAAAATTTGCGACAGTAAAAAATAATTTTTTGAAAAATTTACTATAAAAAAGGCCATACTCGCCGTATTTAAAATTTGCGACAGTAAAAGATAATTTTTTGAAAAGTTTACAATAGAAAAGGCAATCCTCGGCGTATTTAAAATTTGCGACAGTAAAAGATAATTTTTTGAAAAGTTTACTATAGAAAAGACAATCCTCTGCGTATTTAAAATTTGCGACAGTAAAAAATAATTTTTTGAAAAATTTACTATAGAAAAGGCCATACTCGCCGTATTTAAAATTTGTGACAGTAAAAAATAATTTTTTGAAAAATTTACTATAGAAAAGGCAATCCTCGGCATATTTAAAATTTGCGACAGTAAAAAATTATTTATTGAGAAATTTACTATAGAAAGGGCGATACTCGCCGTATTTAAAATTTGCGACAGTAAAAGATAATTTTTTGAAAAGGTTACAATAGAAAAGGCAATCGTCAGCTTATTTAAAATTTGCGACAGTAAAAAATAATTTTTTGAAAAATTTACTATATAAAAGCCAATCCTCGGCGTATTTAAAATTTGCGACAGTAAAAGATAATTTTTTGAAAATTTTACAATAGAAAAGGCAATCCTCGGCGTATTTAAAATTTGCGACAGTAAAAGATAATTTTTTGAAAAGTTGACAATAGAAAAGGCAATCCTCGGCGTATTTAAAATTTGCGACAGTAAAAGATAATTTCTTGAAAAGTTTACTATAGAAAAGGCAATCGTCGGCGTATTTAAAATTTGCGACAGTAAAAAATAATTTTTTGAAAATTTACTATAGAAAAGGCCATTCTCGCCGTATTTAAAATTTGCGACAGAAAAAAATAACTTTTTGAAAAGTTTGCAATAGAAAAGGCAATCCTCGGCGTATTTAAAATTTGCGACAGTAAAAGATAATTTTTTGAAAAGTTGACAATAGAAAAGGCAATCCTCGGCGTATTTAAAATTTGCGACAGTAAAAGATAATTTTTTGAAAAGTTTACTATAGAAAAGACAATCCTCGGCGTATTTAAAATTTGCGACAGTAAAAAATAATTTTTTGAAAAATTTACTATAGAAAAGGCCATACTCGCCGTATTTAAAATTTGCGACAGTAAAAGATAATTTTTTGAAAAGTTTACAATAGAAAAGGCAATCCTCGGCGTATTTAAAATTTGCGACAGTAAAAAATTATTTATTGAGAAATTTACTATAGAAAGGGCGATACTCGCCGTATTTAAAATTTGCGAGAGTAAAAGATAATTTTTTGAAAAGTTTACAATAGAAAAGGCAATCGTCGGCGTATTTAAAATTTGCGACAGTAAAAAATAATTTTTTGAAAAATTTACTATATAAAAGGCCATTCTCGCCGTATTTAAAATTTGCGACAGAAAAAAATAACTTTTTGAAAAGTTTGCAATAGAAAAGGCAATCCTCGGCGTATTTAAAATTTGCGACAGTAAAAGATAATTTTTTGAAAAGTTGACAATAGAAAAGGCAATCCTCGGCGTATTTAAAATTTGCGACAGTAAAAGATAATTTTTTGAAAAGTTTACTATAGAAAAGACAATCCTCGGCGTATTTAAAATTTGCGACAGTAAAAAATAATTTTTTGAAAAATTTACTATAGAAAAGGCCATACTCGCCGTATTTAAAATTTGCGACAGTAAAAGATAATTTTTTGAAAAGTTTACAATAGAAAAGGCAATCCTCGGCGTATTTAAAATTTGCGACAGTAAAAAATTATTTATTGAGAAATTTACTATAGAAAGGGCGATACTCGCCGTATTTAAAATTTGCGAGAGTAAAATATAATTTTTTGAAAAGTTTACAATAGAAAAGGCAATCGTCGGCGTATTTAAAATTTGCGACAGTAAAAAATAATTTTTTGAAAAATTTACTATATAAAAGCCAATCCTCGGCGTATTTAAAATTTGCGACAGTTAAAAATTATTTTTTGAAAATTTACTATAGAAAAGGCCATACTCGCCGTATTTAAAATTTGCGACAGAAAAAAATAACTTTTTGAAAAGTTTACAATAGAAAAGGCAATCCTCGGCGTATTTAAAATTTGCGACAGTAAAAGATAATTTTTTGAAAAGTTTACAATAGAAAAGGCAATCGTCGGCGTAATTAAAATTTGCGACAGTAAAAAATAATTTTTTGAAATTTACTATAGAAAAGGCCATTCTCACCGTATTTAAAATTTGCGACAGAAAAAAATAACTTTTTGAAAAGTTTACAATAGAAAAGGCAATCCTCGGCGTATTTAAAATTTGCGACAGTAAAAGATAATTTTTTGAAAATTTTACAATAGAAAAGGCAATCCTCGGCGTATTTAAAATTTGCGACAGTAAAAGATAATTTTTTGAAAAGTTGACAATAGAAAAGGCAATCCTCGGCGTATTTAAAATTTGCGACAGTTAAAGATAATTTTTTGAAAAGTTTACTATAGAAAAGACAATCCTCGGCGTATTTAAAATTTGCGACAGTAAAAAATAATTTTTTGAAAAATTTACTATAAAAAAAGGCCATACTCGCCGTATTTAAAATTTGCGACAGTAAAAGATAATTTTTTGAAAAGTTTACAATAGAAAAGGCAATCCTCGGCGTATTTAAAATTTGCGACAGTAAAAGATAATTTTTTGAAAAGTTTACTATAGAAAAGACAATCCTCTGCGTATTTAAAATTTGCGACAGTAAAAAATAATTTTTTGAAAAATTTACTATAGAAAAGGCCATACTCGCCGTATTTAAAATTTGTGACAGTAAAAAATTATTTTTTGAAAAATTTACTATAGAAAAGGCAATCCTCGGCATATTTAAAATTTGCGACAGTAAAAAATTATTTATTGAGAAATTTACTATAGAAAGGGCGATACTCGCCGTATTAAAATTTGCGACAGTAAAAGATAATTTTTTGAAAAGTTTACAATAGAAAAGGCAATCGTCAGCTTATTTAAAATTTGCGACAGTAAAAAATAATTTTTGAAAAATTTACTATATAAAAGCCAATCCTCGGCGTATTTAAAATTTGCGACAGTAAAAGATAATTTTTTGAAAATTTTACAATAGAAAAGGCAATCCTCGGCGTATTAAAATTTGCGACAGTAAAAGATAATTTTTTGAAAAGTTGACAATAGAAAAGGCAATCCTCGGCGTATTTAAAATTTGCGACAGTAAAAGATAATTTTTTGAAAAGTTTACTATAGAAAAGACAATCCTCGGCGTATTTAAAATTTGCGACAGTAAAAAATAATTTTTTGAAAAATTTACTATAGAAAAGGCCATACTCCCCGTATTTATAATTTGCGACAGTAAAAGATAATTTTTTGAAAAGTTTACAATAGAAAAGGCAATCCTCGGCGTATTTAAAATTTGCGACAGTAAAAGATAATTTTTTGAAAAGTTTACTATAGAAAAGACAATCCTCGGCGTATTTAAAATTTGCGACGGTAAAAAATAATTTTTTGAAAAGTTTACAATAGAAAAGGCAATCGTCGGCGTATTTAAAATTTGCGACAGTAAAAGATAATTTTTTGAAAAGTTTACAATAGAAAAGGCATCGTCGGCGTATTTAAAATTTGCGACAGTAAAAAATAATTTTTTGAAAATTTACTATAGAAAAGGCCATTCTCACCGTATTTAAAATTTGCGACAGAAAAAAATAACTTTTTGAAAAGTTTACAATAGAAAAGGCAATCCTCGGCGTATTTAAAATTTGCGACAGTAAAAGATAATTTTTTGAAAAGTTTACTATAGAAAAGACAATCCTCTGCGTATTTAAAATTTGCGACAGTAAAAAATAATTTTTTGAAAAATTTACTATAGAAAAGGCAATCCTCGCCGCATTTAAAATTTGCGACAGAAAAAAATAACTTTTTGAAAAGTTTACAATAGAAAAGGCAATCCTCGGCGTATTTAAAATTTGCGACAGTAAAAGATAATTTTTTGAAAAGTTTACAATAGAAAAGGCAATCGTCGGCGTATTTAAAATTTGCGACAGTAAAAAATAATTTTTGAAAATTTACTATAGAAAAGGCCATTCTCACCGTATTTAAAATTTGCGACTGAAAAAAATAACTTTTTGAAAAGTTTACAATAGAAAAGGCAATCCTCGGCGTATTTAAAATTTGCGACAGTAAAAGATGATTTTTTGAAAATTTTACAATAGAAAAGGCAATCCTCGGCGTATTTAAAATTTGCGATAGTAAAAGATAATTTTTTGAAAAGTTGACAATAGAAAAGGCAATCCTCGGCGTATTTAAAATTTGCGACAGTTAAAGATAATTTTTTGAAAAGTTTACTATAGAAAAGACAATCGTCAGCTTATTTAAAATTTGCGACAGTAAAAAATAATTTTTTGAAAAATTTACTATATAAAAGCCAATCCTCGGCGTATTTAAAATTTGCGACAGTAAAAAATTATTTATTGAGAAATTTACTATAGAAAGGGCGATACTCGCCGTATTTAAAATTTGCGAGAGTAAAAGATAATTTTTTGAAAAGTTTACAATAGAAAAGGCAATCCTCGGCGTATTTAAAATTTGCGACAGTAAAAGATGATTTTTTGAAAATTTTACAATAGAAAAGCCAATCCTCGGCGTATTTAAAATTTGCGACAGAAAAAAATAACTTTTTGAAAAGTTTACAATAGAAAAGGCAATCCTCGGCGTATTTAAAATTTGCGACAGTAAAAGATGATTTTTTGAAAATTTTACAATAGAAAAGGCAATCCTCGGCGTATTTAAAATTTGCGACAGTAAAAGATAATTTTTTGAAAAGTTGACAATAGAAAAGGCAATCCTCGGCGTATTTAAAATTTGCGACAGTTAAAGATAATTTTTTGAAAAGTTTACTATAGAAAAGGCAATCCTCGGCGTATTTAAAATTTGCGACAGTAAAAAATTATTTATTGAGAAATTTACTATAGAAAGGGCGATACTCGCCGTATTTAAAATTTGCGAGAGTAAAAGATAATTTTTTGAAAAGTTTACAATAGAAAAGGCAATCGTCGGCGTATTTAAAATTTGCGACAGTAAAAAATAATTTTTTGAAAAATTTACTAATATAAAAGCCAATCCTCGGCGTATTTAAAATTTGCGACAGTTAAAAATTATTTTTTGAAAATTTACTATAGAAAAGGCCATACTCGCCGTATTTAAAATTTGCGACAGAAAAAAATAACTTTTTGAAAAGTTTACAATAGAAAAGGCAATCCTCGGCGTATTTAAAATTTGCGACAGTAAAAGATAATTTTTTGAAAAGTTGACAATAGAAAAGGCAATCCTCGGCGTATTTAAAATTTGCGACAGTTAAAGATAATTTTTTGAAAAGTTTACTATAGGAAAGGCAATCCTCGGCGTATTTAAAATTTGCGACAGTAAAAAATAATTTTTTGAAAAATTTACTGTAAAAAAGGCCATACTCGCCGTATTTAAAATTTGCGACAGTAAAAGATAATTTTTTGAAAAGTTTACAATAGAAAAGGCAATCCTCGGCGTATTTAAAATTTGCGACAGTAAAAGATAATTTTTTGAAAAGTTTACTATAGAAAAGACAATCCTCTGCGTATTTAAAATTTGCGACAGTAAAAAATAATTTTTTGAAAAATTTACTATAGAAAAGGCCATACTCGCCGTATTTAAAATTTGTGACAGTTAAAAAATAATTTTTTGAAAAATTTACTATAGAAAAGGCAATCCTCGGCATATTTAAAATTTGCGACAGTAAAAAATTATTTATTGAGAAATTTACTATAGAAAGGGCGATACTCGCCGTATTTAAAATTTGCGACAGTAAAAGATAATTTTTTGAAAAGTTTACAATAGAAAAGGCAATCGTCAGCTTATTTAAAATTTGCGACAGTAAAAAATAATTTTTTGAAAAATTTACTATATAAAAGCCAATCCTCGGCGTATTTAAAATTTGCGACAGTAAAAGATAATTTTTTGAAAATTTTACAATAGAAAAGGCAATCCTCGGCGTATTTAAAATTTGCGACAGTAAAAGATAATTTTTTGAAAAGTTGACAATAGAAAAGGCAATCCTCGGCGTATTTAAAATTTGCGACAGTAAAAGATAATTTTTTGAAAAGTTTACTATAGAAAAGACAATCCTCGGCGTATTTAAAATTTGCGACAGTAAAAAATAATTTTTTGAAAAATTTACTATAGAAAAGGCCATACTCCCCGTATTTATAATTTGCGACAGTAAAAGATAATTTTTTGAAAAGTTTACAATAGAAAAGGCAATCCTCGGCGTATTTAAAATTTGCGACAGTAAAAGATAATTTTTTGAAAAGTTTACTATAGAAAAGACAATCCTCGGCGTATTTAAAATTTGCGACAGTAAAAAATAATTTTTTGAAAAATTTACTATAGAAAAGGCCATACTCGCCGTATTTAAAATTTGTGACAGTAAAAAATAATTTTTTGAAAAATTTACTATAGAAAAGGCAATCCTCGGCATATTTAAAATTTGCGACAGTAAAAAATTATTTATTGAGAAATTTAATAGAAAGGGCGATACTCGCCGTATTCAAAATTTGCGACAGTAAAAGATAATTTTTTGAAAAGTTTACAATAGAAAAGGCAATCGTCGGCGTATTTAAAATTTGCGACAGTAAAAAATAATTTTTTGAAAAATTTACTATATAAAAGCCAATCGTCGGCGTATATAAAATTTGCGACAGTTAAAAATAATTTTTTGAAAATTTACTATAGAAAAGGCCATACTCGCCGTATTTAAAATTTGCGACAGAAAAAAATAACTTTTTGAAAAGTTTACAATAGAAAAGGCAATCCTCGGCGTATTTAAAATTTGCGACAGTAAAAGATAATTTTTTGAAAAGTTTACAATAGAAAAGGCAATCGTCGGCGTATTTAAAATTTGCGACAGTAAAAGATAATTTTTTGAAAAGTTTACAATAGAAAAGGCAATCGTCGGCGTATTTAAAATTTGCGACAGTAAAAAATAATTTTTTGAAAATTTACTATAGAAAAGGCCATTCTCACCGTATTTAAAATTTGCGACAGAAAAAAATAACTTTTTGAAAAGTTTACAATAGAAAAGGCAATCCTCGGCGTATTTAAAATTTGCGACAGTAAAAGATAATTTTTTGAAAAGTTTACTATAGAAAAGACAATCCTCTGCGTATTTAAAATTTGCGACAGTAAAAAATAATTTTTTGAAAAATTTACTATAGAAAAGGCAATCCTCGCCGTATTTAAAATTTGCGACAGAAAAAAATAACTTTTTGAAAAGTTTACAATAGAAAAGGCAATCCTCGGTGTATTTAAAATTTGCGACAGTAAAAGATAATTTTTTGAAAAGTTTACAATAGAAAAGGCAATCGTCGGCGTATTTAAAATTTGCGACAGTAAAAAATAATTTTTTGAAAATTTACTATAGAAAAGGCCATTCTCACCGTATTTAAAATTTGCGACAGAAAAAAATAACTTTTTGAAAAGTTTACAATAGAAAAGGCAATCCTCGGCGTATTTAAAATTTGCGACAGTAAAAGATGATTTTTTGAAAATTTTACAATAGAAAAGGCAATCCTCGGCGTATTTAAAATTTGCGACAGTAAAAGATAATTTTTTGAAAAGTTGACAATAGAAAAGGCAATCCTCGGCGTATTTAAAATTTGCGACAGTTAAAGATAATTTTTTGAAAAGTTTACTATAGAAAAGACAATCCTCGGCGTATTTAAAATTTGCGACAGTAAAAAATAATTTTTTGAAAAATTTACTATAGAAAAGGCCATACTCGCCGTATTTAAAATTTGCGACAGTAAAAGATAATTTTTTGAAAAGTTTACAATAGAAAAGGCAATCCTCGGCGTATTTAAAATTTGCGACAGTAAAAGATAATTTTTTGAAAAGTTTACTATAGAAAAGACAATCCTCGGCGTATTTAAAATTTGCGACAGTAAAAAATAATTTTTTGAAAAATTTACTATAGAAAAGGCCATACTCGCCGTATTTAAAATTTGCGACAGTAAAAGATAATTTTTTGAAAAGTTTACTATAGAAAAGACAATCCTCGGCGTATTTAAAATTTGCGACAGTAAAAAATAATTTTTTGAAAAATTTACTATAGAAAAGGCCATACTCCCCGTATTTAAAATTTGTGACAGTAAAAAATAATTTTTTGAAAAGTTTACTATAGAAAAGACAATCCTCGGCATATTTAAAATTTGCGACAGTAAAAAATTATTTATTGAGAAATTTACTATAGAAAGGGCGATACTCGCCGTATTTAAAATTTGCGACAGTAAAATATAATTTTTTGAAAAGTTTACAATAGAAAAGGCAATCGTCGGCGTATTTAAAATTTGCGACAGTAAAAAATAATTTTTTGAAAAATTTACTATATAAAAGCCAATCCTCGGCGTATTTAAAATTTGCGACAGTAAAAGATAATTTTTTGAAAATTTTACAATAGAAAAGGCAATCCTCGGCGTATTTAAAATTTGCGACAGTAAAAGATAATTTTTTGAAAAGTTGACAATAGAAAAGGCAATCCTCGGCGTATTTAAAATTTGCGACAGTAAAAGATAATTTTTTGAAAAGTTTACTATAGAAAAGACAATCCTCGGCGTATTTAAAATTTGCGACAGTAAAAAATAATTTTTTGAAAAATTTACTATAGAAAAGGCCATACTCCCCGTATTTAAAATTTGTGACAGTAAAAAATAATTTTTTGAAAAATTTACTATAGAAAAGGCAATCCTCGGCATATTGAAAATTTGCGACAGTAAAAAATTATTTATTGAGAAATTTAATAGAAAGGGCGATACTCGCCGTATTTAAAATTTGCGACAGTAAAAGATAATTTTTTGAAAAGTTTACAATAGAAAAGGCAATCGTCGGCGTATTTAAAATTTGCGACAGTAAAAAATAATTTTTTGAAAAATTTACTATAAAAAGCCAATCCTCGGCGTATTTAAAATTTGCGACAGTTAAAAATAATTTTTGAAAATTTACTATAGAAAAGGCCATACTCGCCGTATTTAAAATTTGCGACAGAAAAAAATAACTTTTTGAAAAGTTTACAATAGAAAAGGCAATCCTCGGCGTATTTAAAATTTGCGACAGTAAAAGATAATTTTTTGAAAAGTTTACAATAGAAAAGGCAATCGTCGGCGTATTTAAAATTTGCGACAGTTAAAAATTATTTTTTGAAAATTTACTATAGAAAAGGCCATACTCGCCGTATTTAAAATTTGCGACAGAAAAAAATAACTTTTTGAAAAGTTTACAATAGAAAAGGCAATCCTCGGCGAATTTAAAATTTACCACAGTAAAAGATAATTTTTTGAAAAGTTTACAATACAAAAGGCAATCGTCGGCGTATTTAAAATTTGCGACAGTAAAAAATAATTTTTTGAAAATTTACTATAGAAAAGGCCATTCTCGCCGTATTTAAAATTTGCGACAGAAAAAAATAACTTTTTGAAAAGTTTACACTAGAGAAGGCAATCCTCGGCGTATTTAAAATTTGCGACAGTAAAAGATAATATTTTGAAAAGTTTACAATAGAAAAGGCAATCCTCGGCGTATTTAAAATTTGCGACAGTAAAAAATAATTTTTTGAAAAGTTTACAATAGAAAAGGCAATCCTCGGCGTATTTAAAATTTGCGACAATAAAAGATCATTTTTTGAAAAGTTTACAATAGAAAAGGCAATCGTCGGCGTATATAAAATTTGCGACAGTTAAAAATAATTTTTTGAAAATTTACTATAGAAAAGGCCATACTCGCCGTATTTAAAATTTGCGACAGAAAAAAATAACTTTTTGAAAAGTTTACAATAGAAAAGGCAATCCTCGGCGTATTTAAAATTTGCGACAGTAAAAGATAATTTTTTGAAAAGTTTACAATAGAAAAGGCAATCGTCGGCGTATTTAAAATTTGCGACAGTAAAAAATAATTTTTTGAAAATTTACTATAGAAAAGGCCATTCTCGCCGTATTTAAAATTTGCGACAGAAAAAAACAACTTTTTGGAAAGTTTACAATAGAAAAGGCAATCCTCGGCGTATTTAAAATTTGCGACAGTAAAAGATAATTTTTTGAAAAGTTTACAATAGAAAAGGCAATCCTCGGCGTACTTAAAATTTGCGACAGTAAAAGATAATTTTTTGAAAAGTTGACAATAGAAAAGGCTATCGTCGGCGTATTAAAAATTTGCGACAGTTAAAAATATTTTTTTGAAAATTTACTATAGAAAAGGCCATACTCGCCGTATTTAAAATTTGCGACAGAAAAAAATAGCTTTTTGAAAAGTTTACAATAGAAAAGGCAATCCTCGGCGTATTTAAAATTTGCGACAGTAAAAGATAATTTTTTGAAAAGTTTACAATAGAAAAGGCAATCCTCGGCGTATTTAAAATTTGCGACAGTAAAAGATAATTTTTTGAAAATTTACTATAGAAAAGGCCATACTCGCCGTATTTAAAATTTGCGACAGAAAAAAGAACTTTATGAAAATTTTACACTAGAAAAGGCAATCCTCGGCGTATTTAAAATTTGCGACAGTAAAAGATAATATTTTGAAAAGTTTACAATAGAAAAGGCAATCCTCGGCGTATTTAAAATTTGCGACAGTAGAAGATAATTTTTTGGAAAGTTTACAATAGAAAAGGCAATCCTCAGCGTATTTAAAATTTGCGACTGTAAAAGATAATTTTTTGAAAATTTACTATAGAAAAGGCCATACTCGCCGTATTTAAAATTTGCGACAGAAAAAAATAACTTATTGAAAAGTTTACACTAGAAAAGGCAATCCTCGGCGTATTTAAAATTTGCGACAGTAAAAGATAATATTTTGAAAAGTTTACAATAGAAAAGGCAATTCTCGGCGTATTTAAAATTTGCGACAGTAAAAGATAATTTTTTGAAAGTTTACACTAGAAAAGGCAATCCTCGGCGTATTTAAAATTTGCGACACTAAAAGATAATTTTTTGAAAAGTTTACAATAGAAAAGGCAATCGTCGGCGTATATAAAATTTGCGACAGTTAAAAATAATTTTTTGAAAATTTACTATAGAAAAGGCCATACTCGCCGTATTTAAAATTTGCGACAGAAAAAAATAACTTTTTGAAAAGTTTACAATAGAAAAGGCAATCCTCGGCGTATTCAAAATTTGCGACAGTAAAAGATAATTTTTTGAAAAGTTGACAATAGAAAAGGCTATCGTCGGCGTATTAAAAATTTGCGACAGTTAAAAATATTTTTTTGAAAATTTACTATAGAAAAGGCCACACTCGCCGTATTTAAAATTTGCGACAGACAAAAATAACTTTTTGAAAAGTTTACAATAGAAAAGGCAATCCTCGGCGTATTTAAAATTTGCGACAGTAAAAGATAATTTTTTGAAAAGTTTACAATAGAAAAGGCAATCCTCGGCGTATTTAAAATTTGCTACAGTAAAAGATAATTTTTTGAAAATTTACTGTAGAAAAGGCCATACTCGCCGCATTTAAAATTTGCGACAGAAAAAAATAACTTTTTGAAAAGTTTACACTAGAAAAGGCAATCCTCGGCGTATTTAAAATTTGCGACAGTAAAAGATAATATTTTGAAAAGTTTACAATAGAAAAGGCAATCCTCGGCGTATTTAAAATTGCGGGAGTAAAAGATAATTTTCTGAAAAATTTACAATAGAAAAGGCAATCCTCGGCGTATTTAAAATATGCGACAGTAAAAGATAATTTTTTGAAAAGTTTACAATAGAAAAGGCAATTGTCGGCGTATATAAAATTTGCGACAGTAAAAAATAATTTTTTGATAATTTACTATAGAAAAATCCATTCTCGCCGTATTTAAAATTTGCGACAGAAAAAAATAACTTTTTGAAAAGTTTACAATAGAAAAGGCAATCCTCGGCGTATTTAAAATTTGCGACAGTAAAAGATAATTTTTTGAAAAGTTTACAATAGAAAAGGCAATCCTCGGCGCATTTAAAATTTGCGACAGTAAAAGATAATTTTTTGAAAAGTTTACAATAGAAAAGGCAATCGTCTGCGTATTAAAAATTTGCGACAGTTAAAAATAATTTTTTGAAAATTTACTATAGAAAAGGCCATACTCGCCGTATTTAAAATTTGCGACAGAAAAAAATAACTTTTTGAAAAGTTTACAATAGAAAAGGCAATCCTCGGCGTATTTAAAATTTGCGACAGTAACAGATAATTTTTTGAAAAGTTTACAATAGAAAAGGCAATCCTCGGCGTATTTAAAATTTGCGACAGTAAAAGATAATTTTTTGAAAAGTTTACAATAGAAAAGGCAATCGTCGGCGTATTTAAAATTTGCGACAGTTAAAAATAATTTTTTGAAAATTTACTATAGAAAAGGCCATACTCGCCGTATTTAAAATTTGCGACAGAAAAAAATAACTTTTTGAAAAGTTTACAATAGAAAAGGCAATCCTCGGCGTATTTAAAATTTGTGACAGTAAAAGATAATTTTTTGAAAAGTTTACAATACAAAAGGCAATCGTCGGCGTATTTAAAATTTGCGACAGTAAAAAATAATTTTTTGAAAATTTACTATAGAAAAGGCCATTCTCGCCGTATTTAAAATTTGCGACAGAAAAAAATAACTTTTTGAAAAGTTTACACTAGAAAAGGCAATCCTCGGCGTATTTAAAATTTGCGACAGTAAAAGATAATATTTTGAAAAGTTTACGATAGAAAAGGCAATCCTCGGCATATTTAAAATTTGCGACAGTAAAAATAATTTTTTGAAAAGTTTACAATAGAAAAGGCAATCCTCGGCGTATTTAAAATTTGCGACAGTAAAAGATAATTTTTTGAAAAGTTTACAATAGAAAAGGCAATCGTCGGCGTATATAAAATTTGCGACACTTAAAAATAATTTTTTGAAAATTTACTATAGAAAAGGCCATACTCGCCGTATTTAAAATTTGCGACAGAAAAAAATAACTTTTTGAAAAGTTTACAATAGAAAAGGCAATCCTCGGCGTATTTAAAATTTGCGACAGTAAAAGATAATTTTTTGAAAAGTTTACAATAGAAAAGGCAATCGTCGGCGTATTTAAAATTTGCGACAGTAAAAAATAATTTTTTGAAAATTTACTATAGAAAAGGCCATTCTCGCCGTATTCAAAATTTGCGACAGAAAAAAATAACTTTTTGAAAAGTTTACAATAGAAAAGGCAATCCTCGGCGTACTTAAAATTTGCGACAGTAAAAGATAATTTTTTGAAAAGTTTACAATAGAAAAGGCAATCCTCGGCGTATTTAAAATTTGCGACAGTAAAAGGTAATTTTTTGAAAAGTTGACAATAGAAAAGGCTATCGTCGGCGTATTAAAAATTTGCGACAGTAAAAGATAATTTTTTGAAAATTTACTATAGAAAAGGCCATACTCGCCGTATTTAAAATCTGCGACAGAAAAAAATAACTTTATGAAAAGTTTACACTAGAAAAGGCAATCCTCGGCGTATTTAAAATTTGCGACAGTAAAAGATAATATTTTGAAAAGTTTACAATAGAAAAGGCAATCCTCGGCGTATTTAAAATTTGCGACAGTAGAAGATAATTTTTTGGAAAGTTTACAATAGAAAAGGCAATCGTCGGCGTATTTAAAATTTGCGACAGTAAAAAATAATTTTTTGAAAAATTTACTATAAAAAGCCAATCCTCGGCGTATTTAAAATTTGCGACAGTTAAAAATAATTTTTTGAAAATTTACTATAGAAAAGGCCATACTCGCCGTATTTAAAATTTGCGACAGAAAAAAATAACTTTTTGAAAAGTTTACAATAGAAAAGGCAATCCTCGGCGTATTTAAAATTTGCGACAGTAAAAGATAATTTTTTGAAAAGTTTACAATAGAAAAGGCAATCGTCGGCGTATTTAAAATTTGCGACAGTAAAAAATAATTTTTTGAAAAATTTACTATAAAAAGCCAATCCTCGGCGTATTTAAAATTTGCGACAGTTAAAAATAATTTTTTGAAAATTTACTATAGAAAAGGCCATACTCGCCGTATTTAAAATTTGCGACAGAAAAAAATAACTTTTTGAAAAGTTTACAATAGAAAAGGCAATCCTCGGCGTATTTAAAATTTGCGACAGTAAAAGATAATTTTTTGAAAAGTTTACAATAGAAAAGGCAATCGTCGGCGTATTTAAAATTTGCGACAGTTAAAAATTATTTTTTGAAAATTTACTATAGAAAAGGCCATACTCGCCGTATTTAAAATTTGCGACAGAAAAAAATAACTTTTTGAAAAGTTTACAATAGAAAAGGCAATCCTCGGCGAATTTAAAATTTACCACAGTAAAAGATAATTTTTTGAAAAGTTTACAATACAAAAGGCAATCGTCGGCGTATTTAAAATTTGCGACAGTAAAAAATAATTTTTTGAAAATTTACTATAGAAAAGGCCATTCTCGCCGTATTTAAAATTTGCGACAGAAAAAAATAACTTTTTGAAAAGTTTACACTAGAGAAGGCAATCCTCGGCGTATTTAAAATTTGCGACAGTAAAAGATAATATTTTGAAAAGTTTACAATAGAAAAGGCAATCCTCGGCGTATTTAAAATTTGCGACAGTAAAAAATAATTTTTTGAAAAGTTTACAATAGAAAAGGCAATCCTCGGCGTATTTAAAATTTGCGACAATAAAAGATCATTTTTTGAAAAGTTTACAATAGAAAAGGCAATCGTCGGCGTATATAAAATTTGCGACAGTTAAAAATAATTTTTTGAAAATTTACTATAGAAAAGGCCATACTCGCCGTATTTAAAATTTGCGACAGAAAAAAATAACTTTTTGAAAAGTTTACAATAGAAAAGGCAATCCTCGGCGTATTTAAAATTTGCGACAGTAAAAGATAATTTTTTGAAAAGTTTACAATAGAAAAGGCAATCGTCGGCGTATTTAAAATTTGCGACAGTAAAAAATAATTTTTTGAAAATTTACTATAGAAAAGGCCATTCTCGCCGTATTTAAAATTTGCGACAGAAAAAAACAACTTTTTGGAAAGTTTACAATAGAAAAGGCAATCCTCGGCGTATTTAAAATTTGCGACAGTAAAAGATAATTTTTTGAAAAGTTTACAATAGAAAAGGCAATCCTCGGCGTACTTAAAATTTGCGACAGTAAAAGATAATTTTTTGAAAAGTTGACAATAGAAAAGGCTATCGTCGGCGTATTAAAAATTTGCGACAGTTAAAAATATTTTTTTGAAAATTTACTATAGAAAAGGCCATACTCGCCGTATTTAAAATTTGCGACAGAAAAAAATAGCTTTTTGAAAAGTTTACAATAGAAAAGGCAATCCTCGGCGTATTTAAAATTTGCGACAGTAAAAGATAATTTTTTGAAAAGTTTACAATAGAAAAGGCAATCCTCGGCGTATTTAAAATTTGCGACAGTAAAAGATAATTTTTTGAAAATTTACTATAGAAAAGGCCATACTCGCCGTATTTAAAATTTGCGACAGAAAAAAGAACTTTATGAAAATTTTACACTAGAAAAGGCAATCCTCGGCGTATTTAAAATTTGCGACAGTAAAAGATAATATTTTGAAAAGTTTACAATAGAAAAGGCAATCCTCGGCGTATTTAAAATTTGCGACAGTAGAAGATAATTTTTTGGAAAGTTTACAATAGAAAAGGCAATCCTCAGCGTATTTAAAATTTGCGACTGTAAAAGATAATTTTTTGAAAATTTACTATAGAAAAGGCCATACTCGCCGTATTTAAAATTTGCGACAGAAAAAAATAACTTATTGAAAAGTTTACACTAGAAAAGGCAATCCTCGGCGTATTTAAAATTTGCGACAGTAAAAGATAATATTTTGAAAAGTTTACAATAGAAAAGGCAATTCTCGGCGTATTTAAAATTTGCGACAGTAAAAGATAATTTTTTGAAAGTTTACACTAGAAAAGGCAATCCTCGGCGTATTTAAAATTTGCGACACTAAAAGATAATTTTTTGAAAAGTTTACAATAGAAAAGGCAATCGTCGGCGTATATAAAATTTGCGACAGTTAAAAATAATTTTTTGAAAATTTACTATAGAAAAGGCCAGACTCGCCGTATTTAAAATTTGCGACAGAAAAAAATAACTTTTTGAAAAGTTTACAATAGAAAAGGCAATCCTCGGCGTATTCAAAATTTGCGACAGTAAAAGATAATTTTTTGAAAAGTTGACAATAGAAAAGGCTATCGTCGGCGTATTAAAAATTTGCGACAGTTAAAAATATTTTTTTGAAAATTTACTATAGAAAAGGCCACACTCGCCGTATTTAAAATTTGCGACAGACAAAAATAACTTTTTGAAAAGTTTACAATAGAAAAGGCAATCCTCGGCGTATTTAAAATTTGCGACAGTAAAAGATAATTTTTTGAAAAGTTTACAATAGAAAAGGCAATCCTCGGCGTATTTAAAATTTGCTACAGTAAAAGATAATTTTTTGAAAATTTACTGTAGAAAAGGCCATACTCGCCGCATTTAAAATTTGCGACAGAAAAAAATAACTTTTTGAAAAGTTTACACTAGAAAAGGCAATCCTCGGCGTATTTAAAATTTGCGACAGTAAAAGATAATATTTTGAAAAATTTACAATAGAAAAGGCAATCCTCGGCGTATTTAAAATATGCGACAGTAAAAGATAATTTTTTGAAAAGTTTACAATAGAAAAGGCAATTGTCGGCGTATATAAAATTTGCGACAGTAAAAAATAATTTTTTGATAATTTACTATAGAAAAATCCATTCTCGCCGTATTTAAAATTTGCGACAGAAAAAAATAACTTTTTGAAAAGTTTACAATAGAAAAGGCAATCCTCGGCGTATTTAAAATTTGCGACAGTAAAAGATAATTTTTTGAAAAGTTTACAATAGAAAAGGCAATCCTCGGCGCATTTAAAATTTGCGACAGTAAAAGATAATTTTTTGAAAAGTTTACAATAGAAAAGGCAATCGTCTGCGTATTAAAAATTTGCGACAGTTAAAAATAATTTTTTGAAAATTTACTATAGAAAAGGCCATACTCGCCGTATTTAAAATTTGCGACAGAAAAAAATAACTTTTTGAAAAGTTTACAATAGAAAAGGCAATCCTCGGCGTATTTAAAATTTGCGACAGTAACAGATAATTTTTTGAAAAGTTTACAATAGAAAAGGCAATCCTCGGCGTATTTAAAATTTGCGACAGTAAAAGATAATTTTTTGAAAAGTTTACAATAGAAAAGGCAATCGTCGGCGTATTTAAAATTTGCGACAGTTAAAAATAATTTTTTGAAAATTTACTATAGAAAAGGCCATACTCGCCGTATTTAAAATTTGCGACAGAAAAAAATAACTTTTTGAAAAGTTTACAATAGAAAAGGCAATCCTCGGCGTATTTAAAATTTGTGACAGTAAAAGATAATTTTTTGAAAAGTTTACAATACAAAAGGCAATCGTCGGCGTATTTAAAATTTGCGACAGTAAAAAATAATTTTTTGAAAATTTACTATAGAAAAGGCCATTCTCGCCGTATTTAAAATTTGCGACAGAAAAAAATAACTTTTTGAAAAGTTTACACTAGAAAAGGCAATGCTCGGCGTATTTAAAATTTGCGACAGTAAAAGATAATATTTTGAAAAGTTTACGATAGAAAAGGCAATCCTCGGCATATTTAAAATTTGCGACAGTAAAAATAATTTTTTGAAAAGTTTACAATAGAAAAGGCAATCCTCGGCGTATTTAAAATTTGCGACAGTAAAAGATAATTTTTTGAAAAGTTTACAATAGAAAAGGCAATCGTCGGCGTATATAAAATTTGCGACACTTAAAAATAATTTTTTGAAAATTTACTATAGAAAAGGCCATACTCGCCGTATTTAAAATTTGCGACAGAAAAAAATAACTTTTTGAAAAGTTTACAATAGAAAAGGCAATCCTCGGCGTATTTAAAATTTGCGACAGTAAAAGATAATTTTTTGAAAAGTTTACAATAGAAAAGGCAATCGTCGGCGTATTTAAAATTTGCGACAGTAAAAAATAATTTTTTGAAAATTTACTATAGAAAAGGCCATTCTCGCCGTATTCAAAATTTGCGACAGAAAAAAATAACTTTTTGAAAAGTTTACAATAGAAAAGGCAATCCTCGGCGTACTTAAAATTTGCGACAGTAAAAGATAATTTTTTGAAAAGTTTACAATAGAAAAGGCAATCCTCGGCGTATTTAAAATTTGCGACAGTAAAAGGTAATTTTTTGAAAAGTTGACAATAGAAAAGGCTATCGTCGGCGTATTAAAAATTTGCGACAGTAAAAGATAATTTTTTGAAAATTTACTATAGAAAAGGCCATACTCGCCGTATTTAAAATCTGCGACAGAAAAAAATAACTTTATGAAAAGTTTACACTAGAAAAGGCAATCCTCGGCGTATTTAAAATTTGCGACAGTAAAAGATAATATTTTGAAAAGTTTACAATAGAAAAGGCAATCCTCGGCGTATTTAAAATTTGCGACAGTAGAAGATAATTTTTTGGAAAGTTTACAATAGAAAAGGCAATCCTCGGCGTATTCAAAATTTGCGACTGTAAAAGATAATTTTTTGAAAATTTACTATAGATAAGGCCATACTCGCCGTATTTAAAATTCGCGACAGAAAAAAATAACTTTTTGAAAAGTTTACACTAGAAAAGGCAATCCTCGGCGTATTTAAAATTTGCGACAGTAAAAGATAATATTTTGAAAAGTTTACAATAGAAAAGGCAATTCTCGGCGTATTTAAAATTTGCGACAGTAAAAGATAATTTTTTGAAAAGTTTACAATAGAAAAGGCAATCCTCGGCGTATTTAAAATATGCGACAGTAAAAGGTAATTTTTTGAAAAGTTGACAATAGAAAAGGCTATCGTCGGCGTATTAAAAATTTGCGACAGTAAAAGATAATTTTTTGAAAATTTACTATAGAAAAGGCCATACTCGCCGTATTTAAAATTTGCGACAGAAAAAAATAACTTATTGAAAAGTTTACACTAGAAAAGGCAATCCTCGGCGTATTTAAAATTTGCGACAGTAAAAGATAATATTTTGAAAAGTTTACAATAGAAAAGGCAATTCTCGGCGTATTTAAAATTTGCGACAGTAAAAGATAATTTTTTGAAAGTTTACACTAGAAAAGGCAATCCTCGGCGTATTTAAAATTTGCGACACTAAAAGATAATTTTTTGAAAAGTTTACAATAGAAAAGGCAATCGTCGGCGTATATAAAATTTGCGACAGTTAAAAATAATTTTTTGAAAATTTACTATAGAAAAGGCCATACTCGCCGTATTTAAAATTTGCGACAGAAAAAAATAACTTTTTGAAAAGTTTACAATAGAAAAGGCAATCCTCGGCGTATTCAAAATTTGCGACAGTAAAAGATAATTTTTTGAAAAGTTGACAATAGAAAAGGCTATCGTCGGCGTATTAAAAATTTGCGACAGTTAAAAATATTTTTTTGAAAATTTACTATAGAAAAGGCCACACTCGCCGTATTTAAAATTTGCGACAGACAAAAATAACTTTTTGAAAAGTTTACAATAGAAAAGGCAATCCTCGGCGTATTTAAAATTTGCGACAGTAAAAGATAATTTTTTGAAAAGTTTACAATAGAAAAGGCAATCCTCGGCGTATTTAAAATTTGCTACAGTAAAAGATAATTTTTTGAAAATTTACTGTAGAAAAGGCCATACTCGCCGCATTTAAAATTTGCGACAGAAAAAAATAACTTTTTGAAAAGTTTACACTAGAAAAGGCAATCCTCGGCGTATTTAAAATTTGCGACAGTAAAAGATAATATTTTGAAAAGTTTACAATAGAAAAGGCAATCCTCGGCGTATTTAAAATTTGCGGGAGTAAAAGATAATTTTCTGAAAAATTTACAATAGAAAAGGCAATCCTCGGCGTATTTAAAATATGCGACAGTAAAAGATAATTTTTTGAAAAGTTTACAATAGAAAAGGCAATTGTCGGCGTATATAAAATTTGCGACAGTAAAAAATAATTTTTTGATAATTTACTATAGAAAAATCCATTCTCGCCGTATTTAAAATTTGCGACAGAAAAAAATAACTTTTTGAAAAGTTTACAATAGAAAAGGCAATCCTCGGCGTATTTAAAATTTGCGACAGTAAAAGATAATTTTTTGAAAAGTTTACAATAGAAAAGGCAATCCTCGGCGCATTTAAAATTTGCGACAGTAAAAGATAATTTTTTGAAAAGTTTACAATAGAAAAGGCAATCGTCTGCGTATTAAAAATTTGCGACAGTTAAAAATAATTTTTTGAAAATTTACTATAGAAAAGGCCATACTCGCCGTATTTAAAATTTGCGACAGAAAAAAATAACTTTTTGAAAAGTTTACAATAGAAAAGGCAATCCTCGGCGTATTTAAAATTTGCGACAGTAACAGATAATTTTTTGAAAAGTTTACAATAGAAAAGGCAATCCTCGGCGTATTTAAAATTTGCGACAGTAAAAGATAATTTTTTGAAAAGTTTACAATAGAAAAGGCAATCGTCGGCGTATTTAAAATTTGCGACAGTTAAAAATAATTTTTTGAAAATTTACTATAGAAAAGGCCATACTCGCCGTATTTAAAATTTGCGACAGAAAAAAATAACTTTTTGAAAAGTTTACAATAGAAAAGGCAATCCTCGGCGTATTTAAAATTTGTGACAGTAAAAGATAATTTTTTGAAAAGTTTACAATACAAAAGGCAATCGTCGGCGTATTTAAAATTTGCGACAGTAAAAAATAATTTTTTGAAAATTTACTATAGAAAAGGCCATTCTCGCCGTATTTAAAATTTGCGACAGAAAAAAATAACTTTTTGAAAAGTTTACACTAGAAAAGGCAATCCTCGGCGTATTTAAAATTTGCGACAGTAAAAGATAATATTTTGAAAAGTTTACGATAGAAAAGGCAATCCTCGGCATATTTAAAATTTGCGACAGTAAAAATAATTTTTTGAAAAGTTTACAATAGAAAAGGCAATCCTCGGCGTATTTAAAATTTGCGACAGTAAAAGATAATTTTTTGAAAAGTTTACAATAGAAAAGGCAATCGTCGGCGTATATAAAATTTGCGACACTTAAAAATAATTTTTTGAAAATTTACTATAGAAAAGGCCATACTCGCCGTATTTAAAATTTGCGACAGAAAAAAATAACTTTTTGAAAAGTTTACAATAGAAAAGGCAATCCTCGGCGTATTTAAAATTTGCGACAGTAAAAGATAATTTTTTGAAAAGTTTACAATAGAAAAGGCAATCGTCGGCGTATTTAAAATTTGCGACAGTAAAAAATAATTTTTTGAAAATTTACTATAGAAAAGGCCATTCTCGCCGTATTCAAAATTTGCGACAGAAAAAAATAACTTTTTGAAAAGTTTACAATAGAAAAGGCAATCCTCGGCGTACTTAAAATTTGCGACAGTAAAAGATAATTTTTTGAAAAGTTTACAATAGGAAAGGCAATCCTCGGCGTATTTAAAATTTGCGACAGTAAAAGGTAATTTTTTGAAAAGTTGACAATAGAAAAGGCTATCGTCGGCGTATTAAAAATTTGCGACAGTAAAAGATAATTTTTTGAAAATTTACTATAGAAAAGGCCATACTCGCCGTATTTAAAATCTGCGACAGAAAAAAATATCTTTATGAAAAGTTTACACTAGAAAAGGCAATCCTCGGCGTATTTAAAATTTGCGACAGTAAAAGATAATATTTTGAAAAGTTTACAATAGAAAAGGCAATCCTCGGCGTATTTAAAATTTGCGACAGTAGAAGATAATTTTTTGGAAAGTTTACAATAGAAAAGGCAATCCTCGGCGTATTCAAAATTTGCGACTGTAAAAGATAATTTTTTGAAAATTTACTATAGATAAGGCCATACTCGCCGTATTTAAAATTCGCGACAGAAAAAAATAACTTTTTGAAAAGTTTACACTAGAAAAGGCAATCCTCGGCGTATTTAAAATTTGCGACAGTAAAAGATAATATTTTGAAAAGTTTACAATAGAAAAGGCAATTCTCGGCGTATTTAAAATTTGCGACAGTAAAAGATAATTTTTTGAAAAGTTTACAATAGAAAAGGCAATCCTCGGCGTATTTAAAATATGCGACAGTAAAAGATAATTTTTTGAAAAGTTTACAATAGAAAAGGCAATTGTCGGCGTATATAAAATTTGCGACAGTAAAAAATAATTTTTTGATAATTTACTATAGAAAAATCCATTCTCGCCGTATTTAAAATTTGCGACAGAAAAAAATAACTTTTTGAAAAGTTTACAATAGAAAAGGCAATCCTCGGCGTATTTAAAATTTGCGACAGTAAAATATAATTTTTTGAAAAGTTTACAATAGAAAAGGCAATCCTCGGCGCATTTAAAATTTGCGACAGTAAAAGATAATTTTTTGAAAATTTACTATAGAAAAGGCCATACTCGCCGTATTTAAAATCTGCGACAGAAAAAAATAACTTTATGAAAAGTTTACACTAGAAAAGGCAATCCTCGGCGTATTTAAAATTTGCGACAGTAAAAGATAATATTTTGAAAAGTTTACAATAGAAAAGGCAATCCTCGGCGTATTTAAAATTTGCGACAGTAGAAGATAATTTTTTGGAAAGTTTACAATAGAAAAGGCAATCCTCGGCGTATTCAAAATTTGCGACTGTAAAAGATAATTTTTTGAAAATTTACTATAGATAAGGCCATACTCGCCGTATTTAAAATTCGCGACAGAAAAAAATAACTTTTTGAAAAGTTTACACTAGAAAAGGCAATCCTCGGCGTATTTAAAATTTGCGACAGTAAAAGATAATATTTTGAAAAGTTTACAATAGAAAAGGCAATTCTCGGCGTATTTAAAATTTGCGACAGTAAAAGATAATTTTTTGAAAAGTTTACAATAGAAAAGGCAATCCTCGGCGTATTTAAAATTTGCGACACTAAAAGATAATTTTTTGAAAAGTTTACAATAGAAAAGGCAATCGTCGGCGTATATAAAATTTGCGATAGTTAAAAATAATTTTTTGAAAATTTACTATAGAAAAGGCCATACTCGCCGTATTTAAAATTTGCGACAGAAAAAAATAACTTTTTGAAAAGTTTACAATAGAAAAGGCAATCCTCGGCGTATTTAGAATTTGCGACAGTAAAAGATAATTTTTTGAAAAGTTTACAATAGAAAAGGCAATCGTCGGCGTATTTAAAATTTGCGACAGTAAAAAATAATTTTTTGAAAATTTACTATAGAAAAGGCCATTCTCGCCGTATTTAAAATTTGCGACAGAAAAAAATAACTTTTTGAAAAGTTTACAATAGAAAAGGCAATCCTAGGCGTATTTAAAATTTGCGACAGTAAAAGATAATTTTTTGAAAAGTTTACAATAGAAAAGGCAATCCTCGGCGTATTTAAAATTTGCGACAGTAAAAGATAATTTTTTGAAAAGTTGACAATAGAAAAGGCTATGGTCGGCGTATTAAAAATTTGCGACAGTTAAAAATATTTTTTTGAAAATTTACTATAGAAAAGGCCATACTCGCCGTATTTAAAATTTGCGACAGAAAAAAATAACCTTTTTAAAAGTTTACAATAGAAAAGGCAATCGTCGGTGTATTAAAAATTTGCGACAGTTAAAAATAGTTTTTTGAAAATTTACTATACAAAAGGCCATACTCGCCCTATTTAAAATTTGCGACAGAAAAAAATAACTTTTTGAAAAGTTTACAATAGAAAAGGCAATCCTCGGCGTATTTAGAATTTGCGACAGTAAAAGATAATTTTTTGAAAAGTTTACAATAGAAAAGGCAATCGTCGGCGTATTTAAAATTTGCGACAGTAAAAAATAATTTTTTGAAAATTTACTATAGAAAAGGCCATTCTCGCCGTATTTAAAATTTGCGACAGAAAAAAATAACTTTTTGAAAAGTTTACAATATAAAAGGCAATCCTCGGCGTATTTAAAATTTGCGACAGTAAAAGATAATTTTTTGAAAAGTTTACAATAGAAAAGGCAATCCTCGGCGTATTTAAAATTTGCGACAGTAAAAGATAATTTTTTGAAAAGTTGACAATAGAAAAGTCAATCGTCGGCGTATTAAAAATTTGCGACAGTTAAAAATAATTTTCTGAATATTTACTATGGAAAAGGCCATACTCGCCGTATTTAAAACAGAAAAGGCAATCCTCGGCGTATTTAAAATTTGCGACAGTAAAAGATAATTTTTTGAAAAGTTGACAATAGAAAAGGCCATACTCGCCGTATTTAAAATTTGCGACAGAAAAAAATAACTTTTTGAAAAGTTTACAATAGAAAAGGCAATCCTCGGCGTATTTAAAATTTGCGACAGTAAAAGATAATTTTTTGAAAAGTTTACAATAGAAAAGGCAATCCTCGGCGTATTTAAAATTTGCGACAGTAAAAGATAATATTTGAAAATTTACTGTAGAAAAGGCCATACTCGCCGCATTTAAAATTTGCGACAGAAAAAAATAACTTTTTGAAAAGTTTACACTAGAAAAGGCAATCCTCGGCCTATTTAAAATTTGCGACAGTAAAAGATAATATTTTGAAAAGTTTACAATAGAAAAGGCAATCCTCGGCGTATTTAAAATTTGCGACAGTAAAAGATAATTTTCTGAAAAATTTACAATAGAAAAGGCAATCCTCGGCGTATTTAAAATATGCGACAGTAAAAGATAATTTTTGAAAAGTTTACAATAGAAAAGGCAATTGTCGGCGTATATAAAATTTGCGACAGAAAAAAATAATTTTTTGATAATTTACTATAGAAAAATCCATTCTCGCCGTATTTAAAATTTGCGACAGAAAAAAATAACTTTTTGAAAAGTTTACAATAGAAAAGGCAATCCTCGGCGTATTTAAAATTTGCGACAGTAAAAGATAATTTTTTGAAAAGTTTACAATAGAAAAGGCAATCCTCGGCGCATTTAAAATTTGCGACAGTAAAAGATAATTTTTTGAAAAGTTTACTATAGAAAAGGCAATCGTCAGCGTATTAAAAATTTGCGACAGTTAAAATAATTTTTTGAAAATTTACTATAGAAAAGGCCATACTCGCCGTATTTAAAATTTGCGACAGAAAAAAATAACTTTTTGAAAAGTTTACAATAGAAAAGGCAATCCTCGGCGTATTTAAAATTTGCGACAGTAACAGATAATTTTTTGAAAAGTTTACAATAGAAAAGGCAATCCTCGGCGTATTTAAAATTTGCGACAGTAAAAGATAATTTTTTGAAAAGTTTACAATAGAAAAGGCAATCGTCGGCGTATTAAAAATTTGCGACAGTTAAAAATAATTTTTTGAATATTTGCTATAAATAAGGCCATTCTCGCCGTATTTAAAATTTGCGACAGAAAAAAATAACTTTTTGAAAAGTTTACAATAGAAAAGGCAATCCTCGGCGTATTTAAAATTTGCGAGAGTAAAAGATAATTTTTTGAAAAGTTTACAATAGAAAAGGCAATTGTCGGCGTATTTAAAATTTGCGACAGTTAAAAATAATTTTTGAAAATTTACTATAGAAAAGGCCATACTCGCCGTATTTAAAATTTGCGACAGAAAAAAATAACTTTTTGAAAAGTTTACAATAGAAAAGGCAATCCTCGGCGTATTTAAAATTTGCGACAGTAAAAGATAATTTTTTGAAAAGTTTACAATACAAAAGGCAATCGTCGGCGTATTTAAAATTTGCGACAGTAAAAAATAATTTTATGAAAATTTACTATAGAAAAGGCCATTCTCGCCGTATTTAAAATTTGCGACAGAAAAAAATAACTTTTTGAAAAGTTTACAATAGAAAAGGCAATCCTCGGCGTATTTAAAATTTGCGAGAGTAAAAGATAATTTTTTGAAAAGTTTACAATAGAAAAGGCAATCCTCGGCGTATTTAAAATTTGCGACAGTAAAAGATAATTTTCTGAAAAATTTACAATAGAAAAGGGCAATCCTCGGTTTACAATAGAAAAGGCAATCGTCAGCGTATTAAAAATTTGCGACAGTTAAAATAATTTTTTGAAAATTTACTATAGAAAAGGCCATACTCGCCGTATTTAAAATTTGCGACAGAAAAAAATAACTTTTTGAAAAGTTTACAATAGAAAAGGCAATCCTCGGCGTATTTAAAATTTGCGACAGTAACAGATAATTTTTGAAAAGTTTACAATAGAAAAAGGCAATCCTCGGCGTATTTAAAATTTGCGAGAGTAAAAGATAATTTTTTGAAAAGTTTACAATATAAAAGGCAATCGTCGGCGTATTTAAAATTGCGACAGTTAAAAATAATTTTTTGAAAATTTACTATAGAAAAGGCCATACTCGCCGTATTTAAAATTTGCGACAGAAAAAAATAACTTTTTGAAAAGTTTACAATAGAAAAGGCAATCCTCGGCGTATTTAAAATTTGCGACAGTAAAAGATAATTTTTTGAAAAGTTTACAATAGAAAAGGCAATCCTCGGCGCATTTAAAATTTGCGAGAGTAAAAGATAATTTTTTGAAAAGTTGACAATAGAAAAGGCTATCGTCGGCGTATTAAAAATTTGCGACAGTTAAAAATATTTTTTTGAAAATTTACTATAGAATAGGCCATACTCGCCGTATTTAAAATTTGCGACAGAAAAAAATAACTTTTTGAAAAGTTTACAATAGAAAAGGCAATCCTCGGCGTATTTAAAATTTGCGACAGTAAAAGATAATTTTTTGAAAAGTTTACAATAGAAAAGGCAATCCTCGGCGTATTTAAAATTTGCGACAGTAAAAGATAATTTTTTGAAAATTTACTATAGAAAAGGCCATACTCGCCGTATTTAAAATTTGCGACAGAAAAAAGAACTTTATGAAAAGTTTACACTAGAAAAGGCAATCCTCGGCGTATTTAAAATTTGCGACAGTAAAAGATAATATTTTGAAAAGTTTACAATAGAAAAGGCAATCCTCGGCGTATTTAAAATTTGCGACAGTAAAAGATAATTTTTTGAAAAGTTTACAATAGAAAAGGCAATCCTCGGCGCATTTAAAATTTGCGAGACTAAAAGATAATTTTTTGAAAAGTTTACAATAGAAAAGGCAATCGTCGGCGTATATAAAATTTGCGACAGTTAAAAATAATTTTTTGAAAATTTACTATAGAAAAGGCCATACTCGCCGTATTTAAAATTTGCGACAGAAAAAAATAACTTTTTGAAAAGTTTACAATAGAAAAGGCAATCCTCGGCGTATTTAAAATTTGCGACAGTAAAAGATAATTTTTTGAAAAGTTTACAATAGAAAAGGCAATCCTCGGCGCATTTAAAATTTGCGACAGTAAAAGATAATTTTTTGAAAATTTACTATAGAAAAGGCCATACTCGCCGTATTTAAAATCTGCGACAGAAAAAAATAACTTTATGAAAAGTTTACACTAGAAAAGGCAATCCTCGGCGTATTTAAAATTTGCGACAGTAAAAGATAATATTTTGAAAAGTTTACAATAGAAAAGGCAATCCTCGGCGTATTTAAAATTTGCGACAGTAGAAGATAATTTTTTGGAAAGTTTACAATAGAAAAGGCAATCCTCGGCGTATTCAAAATTTGCGACTGTAAAAGATAATTTTTTGAAAATTTACTATAGATAAGGCCATACTCGCCGTATTTAAAATTCGCGACAGAAAAAAATAACTTTTTGAAAAGTTTACACTAGAAAAGGCAATCCTCGGCGTATTTAAAATTTGCGACAGTAAAAGATAATATTTTGAAAAGTTTACAATAGAAAAGGCAATTCTCGGCGTATTTAAAATTTGCGACAGTAAAAGATAATTTTTTGAAAAGTTTACAATAGAAAAGGCAATCCTCGGCGTATTTAAAATTTGCGACACTAAAAGATAATTTTTTGAAAAGTTTACAATAGAAAAGGCAATCGTCGGCGTATATAAAATTTGCGACAGTTAAAAATAATTTTTTGAAAATTTACTATAGAAAAGGCCATACTCGCCGTATTTAAAATTTGCGACAGAAAAAAATAACTTTTTGAAAAGTTTACAATAGAAAAGGCAATCCTCGGCGTATTTAGAATTTGCGACAGTAAAAGATAATTTTTTGAAAAGTTTACAATAGAAAAGGCAATCGTCGGCGTATTTAAAATTTGCGACAGTAAAAAATAATTTTTTGAAAATTTACTATAGAAAAGGCCATTCTCGCCGTATTTAAAATTTGCGACAGAAAAAAATAACTTTT
Organism: Dioctria rufipes; assembly: GCA_963924295.1. Lineage (NCBI taxonomy): Eukaryota > Metazoa > Arthropoda > Insecta > Diptera > Asilidae > Dioctria > Dioctria rufipes. The sequence continues at coordinate 260,152 of CAWUPM010000369.1, forward strand.
TGAAAAGTTTACAATATAAAAGGCAATCCTCGGCGTATTTAAAATTTGCGACAGTAAAAGATAATTTTTTGAAAAGTTTACAATAGAAAAGGCAATCCTCGGCGTATTTAAAATTTGCGACAGTAAAAGATAATTTTTTGAAAAGTTGACAATAGAAAAGTCAATCGTCGGCGTATTAAAAATTTGCGACAGTTAAAAATAATTTTCTGAATATTTACTATGGAAAAGGCCATACTCGCCGTATTTAAAACAGAAAAGGCAATCCTCGGCGTATTTAAAATTTGCGACAGTAAAAGATAATTTTTTGAAAAGTTGACAATAGAAAAGGCCATACTCGCCGTATTTAAAATTTGCGACAGAAAAAAATAACTTTTTGAAAAGTTTACAATAGAAAAGGCAATCCTCGGCGTATTTAAAATTTGCGACAGTAAAAGATAATTTTTTGAAAAGTTTACAATAGAAAAGGCAATCCTCGGCGTATTTAAAATTTGCGACAGTAAAAGATAATATTTGAAAATTTACTGTAGAAAAGGCCATACTCGCCGCATTTAAAATTTGCGACAGAAAAAAATAACTTTTTGAAAAGTTTACACTAGAAAAGGCAATCCTCGGCCTATTTAAAATTTGCGACAGTAAAAGATAATATTTTGAAAAGTTTACAATAGAAAAGGCAATCCTCGGCGTATTTAAAATTTGCGACAGTAAAAGATAATTTTCTGAAAAATTTACAATAGAAAAGGCAATCCTCGGCGTATTTAAAATATGCGACAGTAAAAGATAATTTTTTGAAAAGTTTACAATAGAAAAGGCAATTGTCGGCGTATATAAAATTTGCGACAGAAAAAAATAATTTTTTGATAATTTACTATAGAAAAATCCATTCTCGCCGTATTTAAAATTTGCGACAGAAAAAAATAACTTTTTGAAAAGTTTACAATAGAAAAGGCAATCCTCGGCGTATTTAAAATTTGCGACAGTAAAAGATAATTTTTTGAAAAGTTTACAATAGAAAAGGCAATCCTCGGCGCATTTAAAATTTGCGACAGTAAAAGATAATTTTTTGAAAAGTTTACTATAGAAAAGGCAATCGTCAGCGTATTAAAAATTTGCGACAGTTAAAATAATTTTTTGAAAATTTACTATAGAAAAGGCCATACTCGCCGTATTTAAAATTTGCGACAGAAAAAAATAACTTTTTGAAAAGTTTACAATAGAAAAGGCAATCCTCGGCGTATTTAAAATTTGCGACAGTAACAGATAATTTTTTGAAAAGTTTACAATAGAAAAGGCAATCCTCGGCGTATTTAAAATTTGCGACAGTAAAAGATAATTTTTTGAAAAGTTTACAATAGAAAAGGCAATCGTCGGCGTATTAAAAATTTGCGACAGTTAAAAATAATTTTTTGAATATTTGCTATAAATAAGGCCATTCTCGCCGTATTTAAAATTTGCGACAGAAAAAAATAACTTTTTGAAAAGTTTACAATAGAAAAGGCAATCCTCGGCGTATTTAAAATTTGCGAGAGTAAAAGATAATTTTTTGAAAAGTTTACAATAGAAAAGGCAATTGTCGGCGTATTTAAAATTTGCGACAGTTAAAAATAATTTTTTGAAAATTTACTATAGAAAAGGCCATACTCGCCGTATTTAAAATTTGCGACAGAAAAAAATAACTTTTTGAAAAGTTTACAATAGAAAAGGCAATCCTCGGCGTATTTAAAATTTGCGACAGTAAAAGATAATTTTTTGAAAAGTTTACAATACAAAAGGCAATCGTCGGCGTATTTAAAATTTGCGACAGTAAAAAATAATTTTTTGAAAATTTACTATAGAAAAGGCCATTCTCGCCGTATTTAAAATTTGCGACAGAAAAAAATAACTTTTTGAAAAGTTTACAATAGAAAAGGCAATCCTCGGCGTATTTAAAATTTGCGAGAGTAAAAGATAATTTTTTGAAAAGTTTACAATAGAAAAGGCAATCCTCGGCGTATTTAAAATTTGCGACAGTAAAAGGTAATTTTCTGAAAAATTTACAATAGAAAAGGCAATCCTCGGTTTACAATAGAAAAGGCAATCGTCAGCGTATTAAAAATTTGCGACAGTTAAAATAATTTTTTGAAAATTTACTATAGAAAAGGCCATACTCGCCGTATTTAAAATTTGCGACAGAAAAAAATAACTTTTTGAAAAGTTTACAATAGAAAAGGCAATCCTCGGCGTATTTAAAATTTGCGACAGTAACAGATAATTTTTTGAAAAGTTTACAATAGAAAAGGCAATCCTCGGCGTATTTAAAATTTGCGACAGTAAAAGATAATTTTTTGAAAAGTTTACAATAGAAAAGGCAATCGTCGGCGTATTAAAAATTTGCGACAGTTAAAAATAATTTTTTGAATATTTGCTATAAATAAGGCCATTCTCGCCGTATTTAGAATTTGCGACAGAAAAAAATAACTTTTTGAAAAGTTTACAATAGAAAAGGCAATCCTCGGCGTATTTAAAATTTGCGAGAGTAAAAGATAATTTTTTGAAAAGTTTACAATATAAAAGGCAATCGTCGGCGTATTTAAAATTTGCGACAGTTAAAAATAATTTTTTGAAAATTTACTATAGAAAAGGCCATACTCGCCGTATTTAAAATTTGCGACAGAAAAAAATAACTTTTTGAAAAGTTTACAATAGAAAAGGCAATCCTCGGCGTATTTAAAATTTGCGACAGTAAAAGATAATTTTTTGAAAAGTTTACAATAGAAAAGGCAATCCTCGGCGCATTTAAAATTTGCGAGAGTAAAAGATAATTTTTTGAAAAGTTGACAATAGAAAAGGCTATCGTCGGCGTATTAAAAATTTGCGACAGTTAAAAATATTTTTTTGAAAATTTACTATAGAATAGGCCATACTCGCCGTATTTAAAATTTGCGACAGAAAAAAATAACTTTTTGAAAAGTTTACAATAGAAAAGGCAATCCTCGGCGTATTTAAAATTTGCGACAGTAAAAGATAATTTTTTGAAAAGTTTACAATAGAAAAGGCAATCCTCGGCGTATTTAAAATTTGCGACAGTAAAAGATAATTTTTTGAAAATTTACTATAGAAAAGGCCATACTCGCCGTATTTAAAATTTGCGACAGAAAAAAGAACTTTATGAAAAGTTTACACTAGAAAAGGCAATCCTCGGCGTATTTAAAATTTGCGACAGTAAAAGATAATATTTTGAAAAGTTTACAATAGAAAAGGCAATCCTCGGCGTATTTAAAATTTGCGACAGTAAAAGATAATTTTTTGAAAAGTTTACAATAGAAAAGGCAATCCTCGGCGCATTTAAAATTTGCGACACTAAAAGATAATTTTTTGAAAAGTTTACAATAGAAAAGGCAATCGTCGGCGTATATAAAATTTGCGACAGTTAAAAATAATTTTTTGAAAATTTACTATAGAAAAGGCCATACTCGCCGTATTTAAAATTTGCGACAGAAAAAAATAACTTTTTGAAAAGTTTACAATAGAAAAGGCAATCCTCGGCGTATTCAAAATTTGCGACAGTAACAGATAATTTTTTGAAAAGTTTTCAATAGAAAAGGCTATCGTCGGCGTATTAAAAATTTGCGACAGTTAAAAATATTTTTTTGAAAATTTACTATAGAAAAGGCCACACTCGCCGTATTTAAAATTTGCGACAGACAAAAATAACTTTTTGAAAAGTTTACAATAGAAAAGGCAATCCTCGGCTTATTTAAAATTTGCGACAGTAAAAGATAATTTTTTGAAAAGTTTACAATAGAAAAGGCAATCCTCGGCGTATTTAAAATTTGCGACAGTAAAAGATAATATTTGAAAATTTACTGTAGAAAAGGCCATACTCGCCGCATTTAAAATTTGCGACAGAAAAAAATAACTTTTTGAAAAGTTTACACTAGAAAAGGCAATCCTCGGCGTATTTAAAATTTGCGACAGTAAAAGATAATATTTTGAAAAGTTTACAATAGAAAAGGCAATCCTCGGCGTATTTAAAATTTGCGACAGTAAAAGATAATTTTCTGAAAAATTTACAATAGAAAAAGCAATCCTCGGCGTATTTAAAATATGCGACAGTAAAAGATAATTTTTTGAAAAGTTTACAATAGAAAAGGCAATTGTCGGCGTATATAAAATTTGCGACAGTAAAAAATAATTTTTTGATAATTTACTATAGAAAAATCCATTCTCGCCGTATTTAAAATTTGCGACAGAAAAAAATAACTTTTTGAAAAGTTTACAATAGAAAAGGCAATCCTCGGCGTATTTAAAATTTGCGACAGTAAAAGATAATTTTTTGAAAAGTTTACAATAGAAAAGGCAATCCTCGGCGCATTTAAAATTTGCGACAGTAAAAGATAATTTTTTGAAAAGTTTACAATAGAAAAGGCAATCGTCAGCGTATTAAAAATTTGCGACAGTTAAAATAATTTTTTGAAAATTTACTATAGAAAAGGCCATACTCGCCGTATTTAAAATTTGCGACAGAAAAAAATAACTTTTTGAAAAGTTTACAATAGAAAAGGCAATCCTCGGCGTATTTAAAATTTGCGACAGTAACAGATAATTTTTTGAAAAGTTTACAATAGAAAAGGCAATCCTCGGCGTATTTAAAATTTGCGACAGTAAAAGATAATTTTTTGAAAAGTTTACAATAGAAAAGGCAATCGTCGGCGTATTAAAAATTTGCGACAGTTAAAAATAATTTTTTGAATATTTGCTATAAATAAGGCCATTCTCGCCGTATTTAAAATTTGCGACAGAAAAAAATAACTTTTTGAAAAGTTTACAATAGAAAAGGCAATCCTCGGCGTATTTAAAATTTGCGAGAGTAAAAGATAATTTTTTGAAAAGTTTACAATAGAAAAGGCAATCGTCGGCGTATTTAAAATTTGCGACAGTTAAAAATAATTTTTTTAAAATTTACTATAGAAAAGGCCATACTCGCCGTATTTAAAATTTGCGACAGAAAAAAATAACTTTTTGAAAAGTTTACAATAGAAAAGGCAATCCTCGGCGTATTTAAAATTTGCGACAGTAAAAGATAATTTTTTGAAAAGTTTACAATACAAAAGGCAATCGTCGGCGTATTTAAAATTTGCGACAGTAAAAAATAATTTTTTGAAAATTTACTATAGAAAAGGCCATTCTCGCCGTATTTAAAATTTGCGACAGAAAAAAATAACTTTTTGAAAAGTTTACAATAGAAAAGGCAATCCTCCGCGTATTTAAAATTTGCGAGAGTAAAAGATAATTTTTTGAAAAGTTTACAATAGAAAAGGCAATCGTCGGCGTATTTAAAATTTGCGACAGTTAAAAATAATTTTTTGAAAATTTACTATAGAAAAGGCCATACTCGCCGTATTTAAAATTTGCGACAGAAAAAAATAACTTTTTGAAAAGTTTACAATAGAAAAGGCAATCCTCGGCGTATTTAAAATTTGCGACAGTAAAAGATAATATTTTGAAAAGTTTACGATAGAAAAGGCAATCCTCGGCGTATTTAAAATTTGCGACAGTAAAAAATAATTTTTTGAAAAGTTTACAATAGAAAAGGCAATCCTCGGCGTATTTAAAATTTGCGACAGTAAAAGACAATTTTTTGAAAAGTTAACAATAGAAAAGGCACTCGTCGGCGTATATAAAATTTGCGACAGTTAAAAATAATTTTTTGAAAATTTACTATAGAAAAGGCCATACTCGCCGTATTTAAAATTTGCGACAGAAAAAAATAACTTTTTGAAAAGTTTACAATAGAAAAGGCAATCCTCGGCGTATTTAAAATTTGCGACAGTAAAAGATAATTTTTTGAAAAGTTTACAATAGAAAAGGCAATCCTCGGCGTATTTAAAATTTGCGACAGTAAAAGATAATATTTGAAAATTTACTGTAAAAAAGGCCATACTCGCCGCATTTAAAATTTGCGACAGAAAAAAATAACTTTTTGAAAAGTTTACACTAGAAAAGGCAATCCTCGGCGTATTTAAAATTTGCGACAGAAAAAAATAACTTTTTGAAAAGTTTACAATAGAAAAGGCAATCCTCGGCGTATTTAAAATTTGCGACAGTAAAAGATAATTTTTTGAAAAGTTTACAATAGAAAAGGCAATCGTCGGCGTATTAAAAATTTGCGACAGTTAAAAATAATTTTTTGAATATTTGCTATAAATAAGGCCATTCTCGCCGTATTTAAAATTTGCGACAGAAAAAAATAACTTTTTGAAAAGTTTACAATAGAAAAGGCAATCCTCGGCGTATTTAAAATTTGCGAGAGTAAAAGATAATTTTTTGAAAAGTTTACAATAGAAAAGGCAATCGTCGGCGTATTTAAAATTTGCGACAGTTAAAAATAATTTTTTGAAAATTTACTATAGAAAAGGCCATACTCGCCGTATTTAAAATTTGCGACAGAAAAAAATAACTTTTTGAAAAGTTTACAATAGAAAAGGCAATCCTCGGCGTATTTAAAATTTGCGACAGTAAAAGATAATTTTTTGAAAAGTTTACAATACAAAAGGCAATCGTCGGCGTATTTAAAATTTGCGACAGTAAAAAATAATTTTTTGAAAATTTACTATAGAAAAGGCCATTCTCGCCGTATTTAAAATTTGCGACAGAAAAAAATAACTTTTTGAAAAGTTTACAATAGAAAAGGCAATCCTCGGCGTATTTAAAATTTGCAAGAGTAAAAGATAATTTTTTGAAAAGTTTACAATAGAAAAGGCAATCGTCGGCGTATTTAAAATTTGCGACAGTTAAAAATAATTTTTTGAAAATTTACTATAGAAAAGGCCATACTCGCCGTATTTAAAATTTGCGACAGAAAAAAATAACTTTTTGAAAAGTTTACAATAGAAAAGGCAATCCTCGGCGTATTTAAAATTTGCGACAGTAAAAGATAATATTTTGAAAAGTTTACGATAGAAAAGGCAATCCTCGGCGTATTTAAAATTTGCGACAGTAAAAAATAATTTTTTGAAAAGTTTACAATAGAAAAGGCAATCCTCGGCGTATTTAAAATTTGCGACAGTAAAAGACAATTTTTTGAAAAGTTTACAATAGAAAAGGCAATCGTCGGCGTATATAAAATTTGCGACAGTTAAAAATAATTTTTTGAAAATTTACTATAGAAAAGGCCATACTCGCCGTATTTAAAATTTGCGACAGTAAAAGATAATATTTGAAAATTTACTGTAAAAAAGGCCATACTCGCCGCATTTAAAATTTGCGACAGAAAAAAATAACTTTTTGAAAAGTTTACACTAGAAAAGGCAATCCTCGGCGTATTTAAAATTTGCGACAGTAAAAGATAATATTTTGAAAAGTTTACAATAGAAAAGGCAATCCTCGGCGTATTTAAAATTTGCGACAGTAAAAGATAATTTTCTGAAAAATTTACAATAGAAAAGGCAATCCTCGGCGTATTTAAAATATGCGACAGTAAAAGATAATTTTTTGAAAAGTTTACAATAGAAAAGGCAATTGTCGGCGTATATAAAATTTGCGACAGAAAAAAATAATTTTTTGATAATTTACTATAGAAAAATCCATTCTCGCCGTATTTAAAATTTGCGACAGAAAAAAATAACTTTTTGAAAAGTTTACAATAGAAAAGGCAATCCTCGGCGTATTTAAAATTTGCGACAGTAAAAGATAATTTTTTGAAAAGTTTACAATAGAAAAGGCAATCCTCGGCGCATTTAAAATTTGCGACAGTAAAAGATAATTTTTTGAAAAGTTTACAATAGAAAAGGCAATCGTCAGCGTATTAAAAATTTGCGACAGTTAAAATAATTTTTTGAAAATTTACTATAGAAAAGGCCATACTCGCCGTATTTAAAATTTGCGACAGAAAAAAATAACTTTTTGAAAAGTTTACAATAGAAAAGGCAATCCTCGGCGTATTTAAAATTTGCGACAGTAACAGATAATTTTTTGAAAAGTTTACAATAGAAAAGGCAATCCTCGGCGTATTTAAAATTTGCGACAGTAAAAGATAATTTTTTGAAAAGTTTACAATAGAAAAGGCAATCGTCGGCGTATTAAAAATTTGCGACAGTTAAAAATAATTTTTTGAATATTTGCTATAAATAAGGCCATTCTCGCCGTATTTAAAATTTGCGACAGAAAAAAATAACTTTTTGAAAAGTTTACAATAGAAAAGGCAATCCTCGGCGTATTTAAAATTTGCGAGAGTAAAAGATAATTTTTTGAAAAGTTTACAATAGAAAAGGCAATCGTCGGCGTATTTAAAATTTGCGACAGTTAAAAATAATTTTTTGAAAATTTACTATAGAAAAGGCCATACTCGCCGTATTTAAAATTTGCGACAGAAAAAAATAACTTTTTGAAAAGTTTACAATAGAAAAGGCAATCCTCGGCGTATTTAAAATTTGCGACAGTAAAAGATAATTTTTTGAAAAGTTTACAATACAAAAGGCAATCGTCGGCGTATTTAAAATTTGCGACAGTAAAAAATAATTTTTTGAAAATTTACTATAGAAAAGGCCATTCTCGCCGCATTTAAAATTTGCGACAGAAAAAAATAACTTTTTGAAAAGTTTACAATAGAAAAGGCAATCCTCGGCGTATTTAAAATTTTCGAGAGTAAAAGATAATTTTTTGAAAAGTTTACAATAGAAAAGGCAATCCTCGGCGTATTTAAAATTTGCGACAGTAAAAGATAATTTTCTGAAAAATTTACAATAGAAAAGGCAATCCTCGGCGTATTTAAAATATGCGACAGTAAAAGATAATTTTTTGAAAAGTTTACAATAGAAAAGGCAATTGTCGGCGTATATAAAATTTGCGACAGTAAAAAATAATTTTTTGATAATTTACTATAGAAAAATCCATTCTCGCCGTATTTAAAATTTGCGACAGAAAAAAATAACTTTTTGAAAAGTTTACAATAGAAAAGGCAATCCTCGGCGTATTTAAAATTTGCGACAGTAAAAGATAATTTTTTGAAAAGTTTACAATAGAAAAAGGCAATCCTCGGCGCATTTAAAATTTGCGACAGTAAAAGATAATTTTTTGAAAAGTTTACAATAGAAAAGGCAATCGTCAGCGTATTAAAAATTTGCGACAGTTAAAATAATTTTTTGAAAATTTACTATAGAAAAGGCCATACTCGCCGTATTTAAAATTTGCGACAGAAAAAAATAACTTTTTGAAAAGTTTACAATAGAAAAGGCAATCCTCGGCGTATTTAAAATTTGCGACAGTAACAGATAATTTTTTGAAAAGTTTACAATGGAAAAGGCAATCCTCGGCGTATTTAAAATTTGCGACAGTAAAAGATAATTTTTTGAAAAGTTTACAATAGAAAAGGCAATCGTCGGCGTATTAAAAATTTGCGACAGTTAAAAATAATTTTTTGAATATTTGCTATAAATAAGGCCATTCTCGCCGTATTTAAAATTTGCGACAGAAAAAAATAACTTTTTGAAAAGTTTACAATAGAAAAGGCAATACTCGGCGTATTTAAAATTTGCGAGAGTAAAAGATAATTTTTTGAAAAGTTTACAATAGAAAAGGCAATCGTCGGCGTATTTAAAATTTGCGACAGTTAAAAATAATTTTTTGAAAATTTACTATAGAAAAGGCCATACTCGCCGTATTTAAAATTTGCGACAGAAAAAAATAACTTTTTGAAAAGTTTACAATAGAAAAGGCAATCCTCGGCGTATTTAAAATTTGCGACAGTAAAAGATAATTTTTTGAAAAGTTTACAATACAAAAGGCAATCGTCGGCGTATTTAAAATTTGCGACAGTAAAAAATAATTTTTTGAAAATTTACTATAGAAAAGGCCATTCTCGCCGTATTTAAAATTTGCGACAGAAAAAAATAACTTTTTGAAAAGTTTACAATAGAAAAGGCAATCCTCGGCGTATTTAAAATTTGCGAGAGTAAAAGATAATTTTTTGAAAAGTTTACAATAGAAAAGGCAATCGTCGGCGTATTTAAAATTTGCGACAGTTAAAAATAATTTTTTGAAAATTTACTATAGAAAAGGCCATACTCGCCGTATTTAAAATTTGCGACAGAAAAAAATAACTTTTTGAAAAGTTTACAATAGAAAAGGCAATCCTCGGCGTATTTAAAATTTGCGACAGTAAAAGATAATATTTTGAATAGTTTACGATAGAAAAGGCAATCCTCGGCGTATTTAAAATTTGCGACAGTAAAAAATAATTTTTTGAAAAGTTTACAATAGAAAAGGCAATCCTCGGCGTATTTAAAATTTGCGACAGTAAAAGACAATTTTTTGAAAAGTTTACAATAGAAAAGGCAATCGTCGGCGTATTTAAAATTTGCGACAGTAAAAGATAATTTTTTGATAATTTACTATAGAAAAATCCATTCTCGCCGTATTTAAAATTTGCGACAGAAAAAAATAACTTTTTGAAAAGTTTACAATAGAAAAGGCAATCCTCGGCGTATTTAAAATTTGCGACAGTAAAAGATAATTTTTTGAAAAGTTTACAATAGAAAAGGCAATCCTCGGCGCATTTAAAATTTGCGACAGTAAAAGATAATTTTTTGAAAAGTTTACAATAGAAAAGGCAATCGTCAGCGTATTAAAAATTTGCGACAGTTAAAATAATTTTTTGAAAATTTACTATAGAAAAGGCCATACTCGCCGTATTTAAAATTTGCGACAGAAAAAAATAACTTTTTGAAAAGTTTACAATAGAAAAGGCAATCCTCGGCGTATTTAAAATTTGCGACAGTAACAGATAATTTTTTGAAAAGTTTACAATAGAAAAGGCAATCCTCGGCGTATTTAAAATTTGCGACAGTAAAAGATAATTTTTTGAAAAGTTTACAATAGAAAAGGCAATCGTCGGCGTATTAAAAATTTGCGACAGTTAAAAATAATTTTTTGAATATTTGCTATAAATAAGGCCATTCTCGCCGTATTTAAAATTTGCGACAGAAAAAAATAACTTTTTGAAAAGTTTACAATAGAAAAGGCAATCCTCGGCGTATTTAAAATTTGCGAGAGTAAAAGATAATTTTTTGAAAAGTTTACAATAGAAAAGGCAATCGTCGGCGTATTTAAAATTTGCGACAGTTAAAAATAATTTTTTGAAAATTTACTATAGAAAAGGCCATACTCGCCGTATTTAAAATTTGCGACAGAAAAAAATAACTTTTTGAAAAGTTTACAATAGAAAAGGCAATCCTCGGCGTATTTAAAATTTGCGACAGTAAAAGATAATTTTTTGAAAAGTTTACAATACAAAAGGCAATCGTCGGCGTATTTAAAATTTGCGACAGTAAAAAATAATTTTTTGAAAATTTACTATAGAAAAGGCCATTCTCGCCGTATTTAAAATTTGCGACAGAAAAAAATAACTTTTTGAAAAGTTTACAATAGAAAAGGCAATCCTCGGCGTATTTAAAATTTGCGAGAGTAAAAGATAATTTTTTGAAAAGTTTACAATAGAAAAGGCAATCGTCGGCGTATTTAAAATTTGCGACAGTTAAAAATAATTTTTTGAAAATTTACTATAGAAAAGGCCATACTCGCCGTATTTAAAATTTGCGACAGAAAAAAATAACTTTTTGAAAAGTTTACAATAGAAAAGGCAATCCTCGGCGTATTTAAAATTTGCGACAGTAAAAGATAATATTTTGAAAAGTTTACGATAGAAAAGGCAATCCTCGGCGTATTTAAAATTTGCGACAGTAAAAAATAATTTTTTGAAAAGTTTACAATAGAAAAGGCAATCCTCGGCGTATTTAAAATTTGCGACAGTAAAAGACAATTTTTTGAAAAGTTTACAATAGAAAAGGCAATCGTCGGCGTATATAAAATTTGCGACAGTTAAAAATAATTTTTTGAAAATTTACTATAGAAAAGGCCATACTCGCCGTATTTAAAATTTGCGACAGAAAAAAATAACTTTTTGAAAAGTTTACAATAGAAAAGGCAATCCTCGGCGTATTTAAAATTTGCGACAGTAAAAGATAATTTTTTGAAAAGTTTACAATAGAAAAGGCAATCGTCGGCGTATTTAAAATTTGCGACAGTAAAAAATAATTTTTTGAAAATTTACTATAGAAAAGGCCATTCTCCCCGTATTTAAAATTTGCGACAGAAAAAAATAACTTTTTGAAAAGTTTACAATAGAAAAGGCAATCCTCGGCGTACTTAAAATTTGCGACAGTAAAAGATAATTTTTTGAAAAGTTTACAATAGAAAAGGCAATCCTCGGAGTATTTAAAATTTGCGACAGTAAAAGATAATTTTTTGAAAAGTTGACAACAGAAAAGGCTATCGTCGGCGTATTAAAAATTTGCGACAGTTAAAAATATTTTTTTGAAAATTTAGTATAGAATAGGCCATACTCGCCGTATTTAAAATTTGCGACAGAAAAAAATAACTTTTTGAAAAGTTTACAATAGAAAAGGCAATCCTCGGCGTATTTAAAATTTGCGACAGTAAAAGATAATTTTTTGAAAAGTTTACAATAGAAAAGGCAATCCTCGGCGTATTTAAAATTTGCGACAGTAAAAGATAATTTTTTGAAAATTTACTATAGAAAAGGCCATACTCGCCGTATTTAAAATCTGCGACAGAAAAAAATAACTTTATGAAAAGTTTACACTAGAAAAGGCAATCCTCGGCGTATTTAAAATTTGCGACAGTAAAAGATAATATTTTGAAAAGTTTACAATAGAAAAGGCAATCCTCGGCGTATTTAAAATTTGCGACAGCAAAAGATAATTTTTTGAAAAGTTTACAATAGAAAAGGCAATCGTCGGCGTATTAAAAATTTGCGACAGTTAAAAATAATTTTTTGAATATTTCCTATAGAAAAGGCCATACTCGCCGTATTTAAAATTTGCGACAGAAAAAAATAACTTTTTGAAAAGATTACAATAGAAAAGGCAATCCTCGGCGTATTTAAAATTTGCGACACTAAAAGATAATTTTTTGAAAAGTTTACAATAGAAAAGGCAATCGTCGGCGTATATAAAATTTGCGACAGTTAAAAATAATTTTTTGAAAATTTACTATAGAAAAGGCCATACTCGCCGTATTAAAAATTTGCGACAGTTAAAAATAGTTTTTTGAAAATTTACTATAGAAAAGGCCATACTCGCCGTATTTAAAATTTGCGACAGAAAAAAATAACCTTTTTAAAAGTTTACAATAGAAAAGGCAATCGTCGGTGTATTAAAAATTTGCGACAGTTAAAAAGAATTTTTTGAAAATTTACTATACAAAAGGCCATACTCGCCGTATTTAAAATTTGCGACAGAAAAAAATAACTTTTTGAAAAGTTTACAATAGAAAAGGCAATCCTCGGCGTATTTAAAATTTGCGACAGTAAAAGATAATTTTTTGAAAAGTTTACAATAGAAAAAAAAAAAAAGATAATTTTTTGAAAAGTTGACAATAGAAAAGGCAATCGTCGGCGTATTAAAAATTTGCGACAGTTAAAAATGTTTTTTTGAAAATTTACTATAGAAAAGGCCATACCCGCCGCATTTAAAATTTGCGACAGAAAAAAATAACTTTTTGAAAATTTTACAATAGAAAAGGCAATCCTCGGCGTATTTAAAATTTGCGAGAGTAAAAGATAATTTTTTGAAAAGTTTACAATAGAAAAGGCAATCCTCGGCGTATTTAAAATTTGCGACAGTAAAAGATAATTTTTTGAAAATTTACTATAGAAAAGGCCATACTCGCCGCATTTAAAATTTGCGACAGTAAAAGATAATTTTTTGAAAAGTTTACAATATAAAAAGCAATCCTCGGCGTATTTAAAATTTGCGACAGTAAAAGATAATTTTTGAAAAGTTTACAATAGAAAAGGCAATCGTCGGCGTATATAAAATTTGCGACAGTTAAAAATAATTTTTTGAAAATTTGCTATAGAAAAGGCCATACTCGCCGTATTTAAAATTTGCGACAGAAAAAAATAACTTTTTGAAAAGTTTACAATAGAAAAGGCAATCCTCGGCGTATTTAAAATTTGCGACAGTAAAAGATAATTTTTTGAAAAGTTTACAATAGAAAAGGCAATCCTCGGCGTATTCAAAATTTGCGACAGTAAAAGATAATTTTTTGAAAAGTTGACAATAGAAAAGGCTATCGTCGGAGTATTAAAAATTTGCGACAGTTAAAAATATTTTTTTGAAAATTTACTATAGAAAAGGCCACACTCGCCGTATTTAAAATTTGCGACAGACAAAAATAACTTTTTGAAAAGTTTACAATAGAAAAGGCAATCCTCGGCGTATTTAAAATTTGCGACAGTAAAAGATAATTTTTTGAAAAGTTTACAATAGAAAAGGCAATCCTCGGCGCATTTAAAATTTGCGACAGTAAAAGATAATTTTTTGAAAAGTTTACAATAGAAAAGGCAATCGTCGGCGTATTAAAAATTTGCGACAGTTAAAAATAATTTTTTGAAAATTTACTATAGAAAAGGCCATACTCGCCGTATTTAAAATTTGCGACAGAAAAAAATAACTTTTTGAAAAGTTTACAATAAAAAAGGCAATCCTCGGCGTATTTAAAATTTGCGACAGTAACAGATAATTTTTTGAAAAGTTTACAATAGAAAAGGCAATCCTCGGCGTATTTAAAATTTGCGACAGTAAAAGATAATTTTTTGAAAAGTTTACAATAGAAAAGGCAATCGTCGGCATATTAAAAATTTGCGACAGTTAAAAATAATTTTTTGAATATTTACTATAGAAAAGGCCATACTCGCAGTATTTAAAATTTGCGACAGAAAAAAATAACTTTTTGAAAAGTTTACAATAGAAAAGGCAATCCTCGGCGTATTTAAAATTTGCGACAGTAAAAGATAATTTTATGAAAACTTTACAATAGAAAAGGCAATCGTCGGCGTATTTAAAATTTGCGACAGTAAAAAATAATTTTTTGAAAATTTACTATAGAAGAGGCCATTCTCGCCGTATTTAAAATTTGTGACAGAAAAAAATAACTTTTTGAAAAGTTTACAATATAAAAGGCAATCCTCGGCGTATTAAAAATTTGCGACAGTAAAAGATAATTTTTTGAAAAGTTTACAATAGAAAAGGCAATCCTCGGCGTATTTAAAATTTGCGACAGTAAAAGACAATTTTTTGAAAAGTTTAGAATAGAAAAGGCAATCGACGGCGTATTAAAAATATGCGACAGTTAAAAATAATTTTTTGAAAATTTACTATAGAAAAGGCCATACTCGCCGTATTTAAAATTTGCGACAGAAAAAAATAACTTTTTGAAAAGTTTACAATAGAAAAGGCAATCCTCGGCGTATTTAAAATTTGCGACAGTAAAAGATAATTTTTTGAAAAGTTTACAATAGAAAAGGCAATGCTCGGCGTATTTAAAATATGCGACAGTAAAAGATAATTTTTTGAAAAGTTTACAATAGAAAAGGCAATCTTCGGCGTATTTAAAATTTGCGATAGTAAAAGATAATGTTTTTAAAAGTTTACAGTAGAAAAGGCAATCGTCGGCGTATTTAAAATGTGCGACAGTAAAAAATATTTTTTTGAAAATTTACTATAGAAAAGGACATTCTCGCCGTATTTAAAATTTGCGACAGAAAAAAATAACTTTTTGAAAAGTTTACAATAGAAGAGGCAATCCTCGGCGTATTTAAAATTTCCGACAGTAAAAGATAATTTTTTGAAAAGTTTACAATAGAAAAGGCAATCGTCGGCGTATTTAAAATTTGCGACAGTAAAAAATAATTTTTTGAAAAATTTACTAAATAAAAGCCAATCCTCGGCGTATTTAAAATTTGCGACAGTAAGAAATTATTTTTTTAAATATTTACAATAGAAAAGGCAATCTTCGGGGTATTTTCAATTTGCGAAAATAAACATAATTTTTTGAAAAATTTACAATAGAAAAGGCAATCCTCGGCGTATTTAAAATTTGCGACAGTAAAAAATAATTTTTTGAAAAATTTACTATAGAAAAGGCAATCCTCGGCATATTTAAAATTTGCGACAGTAAAAAATTATTTATTGAGAAATTTACTACAGAAAGGGCGATACTCGCCATATTTAAAATTTGCGACAGTAAAAAGAATTCTTTGGAAAATTTACTATAGAAAAGGCAATACTCGGCGTATTTAAAATTTGCGAAAATGAAAATAATTTTTTGAAAAATTTACTATAGGAAAGGTCATACTCAACGTATTTAAATTTTGCGACAGAAAAAAATAATTTTTTGAAAAACTTACAATAGAAAAGGCAATCCTCGGCGTATTTAAAATTTGCGACAGTAAAAATAATTTTTTGAAAAATTTACTATAGAAAAGGCAATCCTCGGCGTATTTAAATTTGCGACATTAAAAAATAATTTTTTGAAAAGTTTACAATAGAAAAGGCAATCCTCGGCGTATTTAAAATTTGCGAGGGTAAAAAATTATTTTTTGAAAAATTTATTATAGAAAATGCAATCCTCGGCGTATTTAAAATTTGCGACAGTAACAAATTATTTTTTGAAAAATTTACAATAGAAAAGGCAATCCTCGGCGTATTTAAAATTTGCGACAGTAAAAAATAATTTTTTGAAAAATTTACTATAAAAAAGGCAATCCTCGGCATATTTAAAATTTGCGACAGTAAAAAATTATTTATTGAGAAATTTACTACAGAAAGGGCGATACTCGCCGTATTTAAAATTTGCGACAGTAAAAAGAATTCTTTGAAAAATTTACTATAGAAAAGGCAATATTCGGCGTATTTAAAATTTGCGAAAATGAAAATAATTTTTTGAAAAATTTACTATAGGAAAGGTCATACTCACCGTATTTAAATTTTGCGACAGAAAAAAATAATTTTTTGAAAAGTTTACAATAGAAAAGGCAATCCTCGGCGTATTTAAAATTTGCGACAGTAAAAGATAATTTTTTGAAAAGTTTACAATAGAAAAGGCAATCGTCGGCGTATTAAAAATTTGCGACAGTTAAAAATAATTTTTTGAATATTTGCTATAAATAAGGCCATTCTCGCCGTATTTAAAATTTGCGACAGAAAAAAATAACTTTTTGAAAAGTTTACAATAGAAAAGGCAATCCTCGGCGTATTTAAAATTTGCGAGAGTAAAAAATAATTTTTTGAAAATTTACTATAGAAAAGGCCATACTCGCCGTATTTAAAATTTGCGACAGAAAAAAATAACTTTTTGAAAAGTTTACAATAGAAAAGGCAATCCTCGGCGTATTTAAAATTTGCGACAGTAAAAGATAATTTTTTGAAAAGTTTACAATACAAAAGGCAATCGTCGGCGTATTTAAAATTTGCGACAGTAAAAAATAATTTTTTGAAAATTTACTATAGAATAGGCCATTCTCGCCGTATTTAAAATTTGCGACAGAAAAAAATAACTTTTTGAAAAGTTTACAATAGAAAAGGCAATCCTCGGCGTATTTAAAATTTGCGAGAGTAAAAGATAATTTTTTGAAAAGTTTACAATAGAAAAGGCAATCTTCGGCGTATTTAAAATTTGCGACAGTTAAAAATAATTTTTTGAAAATTTACTATAGAAAAGGCCATACTCGCCGTATTTAAAATTTGCGACAGAAAAAAATAACTTTTTGAAAAGTTTACAATAGAAAAGGCAATCCTCGGCGTATTTAAAATTTGCGACAGTAAAAGATAATATTTTGAAAAGTTTACGATAGAAAAGGCAATCCTCGGCGTATTTAAAATTTGCGACAGTAAAAAATAATTTTTTGAAAAGTTTACAATAGAAAAGGCAATCCTCGGCGTATTTAAAATTTGCGACAGTAAAAGACAATTTTTTGAAAAGTTTACAATAGAAAAGGCAATCGTCGGCGTATATAAAATTTGCGACAGTTAAAAATAATTTTTTGAAAATTTACTATAGAAAAGGCCATACTCGCCGTATTTAAAATTTGCGACAGAAAAAAATAACTTTTTGAAAAGTTTACAATAGAAAAGGCAATCCTCGGCGTATTTAAAATTTGCGACAGTAAAAGATAATTTTTTGAAAAGTTTACAATAGAAAAGGCAATCCTCGGCGTATTTAAAATTTGCGACAGTAAAAGATAATATTTGAAAATTTACTGTAGAAAAGGCCATACTCGCCGCATTTAAAATTTGCGACAGAAAAAAATAACTTTTTGAAAAGTTTACACTAGAAAAGGCAATCCTCGGCGTATTTAAAATTTGTGACAGTAAAAGATAATATTTTGAAAAGTTTACAATAGAAAAGGCAATCCTCGGCGTATTTGAAATTTGCGACAGTAAAAGATAATTTTCTGAAAAATTTACAATAGAAAAGGCAATCCTCGGCGTATTTAAAATATGCGACAGTAAAAGATAATTTTTTGAAAAGTTTACAATAGAAAAGGCAATTGTCGGCGTATATAAAATTTGCGACAGAAAAAAATAATTTTTTGATAATTTACTATAGAAAAATCCATTCTCGCCGTATTTAAAATTTGCGACAGAAAAAAATAACTTTTTGAAAGGTTTACAATAGAAAAGGCAATCCTCGGCGTATTTAAAATTTGCGACAGTAAAAGATAATTTTTTGAAAAGTTTACAATAGAAAAGGCAATCCTCGGCGCATTTAAAATTTGCGACAGTAAAAGATAATTTTTTGAAAAGTTTACAATAGAAAAGGCAATCGTCAGCGTATTAAAAATTTGCGACAGTTAAAATAATTTTTTGAAAATTTACTATAGAAAAGGCCATACTCGCCGTATTTAAAATTTGCGACAGAAAAAAATAACTTTTTGAAAAGTTTACAATAGAAAAGGCAATCCTCGGCGTATTTAAAATTTGCGACAGTAACAGATAATTTTTTGAAAAGTTTACAATAGAAAAGGCAATCCTCGGCGTATTTAAAATTTGCGACAGTAAAAGATAATTTTTTGAAAAGTTTACAATAGAAAAGGCAATCGTCGGCGTATTAAAAATTTGCGACAGTTAAAAATAATTTTTTGAATATTTGCTATAAATAAGGCCATTCTCGCCGTATTTAAAATTTGCGACAGAAAAAAATAACTTTTTGAAAAGTTTACAATAGAAAAGGCAATCCTCGGCGTATTTAAAATTTGCGAGAGTAAAAGATAATTTTTTGAAAAGTTTACAATAGAAAAGGCAATCGTCGGCGTATTTAAAATTTGCGACAGTTAAAAATAATTTTTTGAAAATTTACTATAGAAAAGGCCATACTCGCCGTATTTAAAATTTGCGACAGAAAAAAATTACTTTTTGAAAAGTTTACAATAGAAAAGGCAATCCTCGGCGTATTTAAAATTTGCGACAGTAAAAGATAATTTTTTGAAAAGTTTACAATACAAAAGGCAATCGTCGGCGTATTTAAAATTTGCGACAGTAAAAAATAATTTTTTGAAAATTTACTATAGAAAAGGCCATTCTCGCCGTATTTAAAATTTGCGACAGAAAAAAATGACTTTTTGAAAAGTTTACAATAGAAAAGGCAATCCTCGGCGTATTTAAAATTTGCGAGAGTAAAAGATAATTTTTTGAAAAGTTTACAATAGAAAAGGCAATCCTCGGCGTATTTAAAATTTGCGACAGTAAAAGATAATTTTCTGAAAAATTTACAATAGAAAAGGCAATCCTCGGCGTATTTAAAATATGCGACAGTAAAAGATAATTTTTTGAAAAGTTTACAATAGAAAAGGCAATTGTCGGCGTATATAAAATTTGCGACAGTAAAAAATAATTTTTTGATAATTTACTATAGAAAAATCCATTCTCGCCGTATTTAAAATTTGCGACAGAAAAAAATAACTTTTTGAAAAGTTTACAATAGAAAAGGCAATCCTCGGCGTATTTAAAATTTGCGACAGTAAAAGATAATTTTTTGAAAAGTTTACAATACAAAAGGCAATCCTCGGCGCATTTAAAATTTGCGACAGTAAAAGATAATTTTTTGAAAAGTTTACAATAGAAAAGGCAATCGTCAGCGTATTAAAAATTTGCGACAGTTAAAATAATTTTTTGAAAATTTACTATAGAAAAGGCCATACTCGCCGTATTTAAAATTTGCGACAGAAAAAAATAACTTTTTGAAAAGTTTAGAATAGAAAAGGCAATCCTCGGCGTATTTAAAATTTGCGACAGTAACAGATAATTTTTTGAAAAGTTTACAATAGAAAAGGCAATCCTCGGCGTATTTAAAATTTGCGACAGTAAAAGATAATTTTTTGAAAAGTTTACAATAGAAAAGGCAATCGTCGGCGTATTAAAAATTTGCGACAGTTAAAAATAATTTTTTGAATATTTGCTATAAATAAGGCCATTCTCGCCGTATTTAAAATTTGCGACAGAAAAAAATAACTTTTTGAAAAGTTTACAATAGAAAAGGCAATCCTCGGCGTATTTAAAATTTGCGAGAGTAAAAGATAATTTTTTGAAAAGTTTACAATAGAAAAGGCAATCGTCGGCGTATTTAAAATTTGCGACAGTTAAAAATAATTTTTTGAAAATTTACTATAGAAAAGGCCATACTCGCCGTATTTAAAATTTGCGACAGAAAAAAATAACTTTTTGAAAAGTTTACAATAGAAAAGGCAATCCTCGGCGTATTTAAAATTTGCGACAGTAAAAGATAATTTTTTGAAAAGTTTACAATAGAAAAGGCAATCCTCGGCGCATTTAAAATTTGTGAGAGTAAAAGATAATTTTTTGAAAAGTTGACAATAGAAAAGGCTATCGTCGGCGTATTAAAAATTTGCGACAGTTAAAAATATTTTTTTGAAAATTTACTATAGAATAGGCCATACTCGCCGTATTTAAAATTTGCGACAGAAAAAAATAACTTTTTGAAAAGTTTACAATAGAAAAGGCAATCCTCGGCGTATTTAAAATTTGCGACAGTAAAAGATAATTTTTTGAAAAGTTTACAATAGAAAAGGCAATCCTCGGCGTATTTAAAATTTGCGACAGTAAAAGATAATTTTTTGAAAATTTACTATAGAAAAGGCCATACTCGCCGTATTTAAAATTTGCGACAGAAAAAAGAACTTTATGAAAAGTTTACACTAGAAAAGGCAATCCTCGGCGTATTTAAAATTTGCGACAGTAAAAGATAATATTTTGAAAAGTTTACAATAGAAAAGGCAATCCTCGGCGTATTTAAAATTTGCGACAGTAAAAGATAATTTTTTGAAAAGTTTACAATAGAAAAGGCAATCCTCGGCGCATTTAAAATTTGCGACACTAAAAGATAATTTTTTGAAAAGTTTACAATAGAAAAGGCAATCGTCGGCGTATATAAAATTTGCGACAGTTAAAAATAATTTTTTGAAAATTTACTATAGAAAAGGCCATACTCGCCGTATTTAAAATTTGCGACAGAAAAAAATAACTTTTTGAAAAGTTTACAATAGAAAAGGCAATCCTCGGCGTATTCAAAATTTGCGACAGTAACAGATAATTTTTTGAAAAGTTGACAATAGAAAAGGCTATCGTCGGCGTATTAAAAATTTGCGACAGTTAAAAATATTTTTTTGAAAATTTACTATAGAAAAGGCCACACTCGCCGTATTTAAAATTTGCGACAGACAAAAATAACTTTTTGAAAAGTTTACAATAGAAAAGGCAATCCTCGGCTTATTTAAAATTTGCGACAGTAAAAGATAATTTTTTGAAAAGTTTACAATAGAAAAGGCAATCCTCGGCGTATTTAAAATTTGCGACAGTAAAAGATAATATTTGAAAATTTACTGTAGAAAAGGCCATACTCGCCGCATTTAAAATTTGCGACAGAAAAAAATAACTTTTTGAAAAGTTTACACTAGAAAAGGCAATCCTCGGCGTATTTAAAATTTGCGACAGTAAAAGATAATATTTTGAAAAGTTTACAATAGAAAAGGCAATCCTCGGCGTATTTAAAATTTGCGACAGTAAAAGATAATTTTCTGAAAAATTTACAATAGAAAAGGCAATCCTCGGCGTATTTAAAATATGCGACAGTAAAAGATAATTTTTTTGAAAAGTTTACAATAGAAAAGGCAATTGTCGGCGTATATAAAAATTTGCGACAGTAAAAAATAATTTTTTGATAATTTACTATAGAAAAATCCATTCTCGCCGTATTTAAAATTTGCGACAGAAAAAAATAACTTTTTGAAAAGTTTACAATAGAAAAGGCAAATCCTCGGCGTATTTTAAAATTTGCGACAGTAAAAGATAATTTTTTTGAAAAGTTTACAATAGAAAAGGCAATCCTCGGCGCATTTAAAATTTGCGACAGTAAAAGATAATTTTTTGAAAAGTTTTACAATAGAAAAGGCAATCGTCAGCGTATTAAAAATTTGCGACAGTTTAAAATAATTTTTTTGAAAATTTACTATAGAAAAGGCCCTACTCGCCGTATTTAAAATTTGCGACAGAAAAAAAAAACCTTTTTGAAAAGTTTTACAATAGAAAAGGCAATCCTCGGCGTATTTAAAATTTGCGACAGTAACAGATATTTTTTGAAAAGTTTACAATAGAAAAGGCAATCCTCGGCGTATTTAAAATTTGCGACAGTAAAAGATAATTTTTTTGAAAAGTTTTACAATAGAAAAGGCAATCGTCGGCGTATTAAAAAATTTGCGACAGTTTAAAAATAATTTTTTGAATATTTGCTATAAATAAGGCCATTCTCGCCGTATTTAAAATATGCGACAGAAAAAAATAACTTTTTGAAAAGTTTACAATAGAAAAGGCAATCCTCGGCGTATTTTAAAATTTGCGAGAGTAAAAGATAATTTTTTGAAAAGTTTACAATAGAAAAGGCAATCGTCGGCGTATTTAAAATTTGCGACAGTTTAAAAATAATTTTTTGAAAATTTACTATAGAAAAGGCCATACTCGCCGTATTTAAAATTTGCGACAGAAAAAAATAACTTTTTGAAAAGTTTACAATAGAAAAGGCAATCCTCGGCGTATTTAAAATTTGCGACAGTAAAAGATAATTTTTTGAAAAGGTTTACAATAGAAAAGGCAATCCTCGGCGCATTTAAAATTTTGCGAGAGTAAAAGATAATTTTTTGAAAAGTTGGACAATAGAAAAGGCTATCGTCGGCGTATTAAAAATTTGCGACAGTTAAAAAATATTTTTTTTGAAAAATTTACTATAGAAATAGGCCATACTCGCCGTATTTAAAATTTGCGACAGAAAAAAATAACTTTTTGAAAAGTTTACAATAGAAAAGGCAATCCTCGGCGTATTTAAAATTTGCGACAGTAAAAGATAATTTTTTGAAAAGTTTACAATAGAAAAGGCAATCCTCGGCGTATTTAAAATTTGCGACAGTAAAAGATAATTTTTTGAAAATTTACTATAGAAAAGGCCATACTCGCCGTATTTAAAATTTGCGACAGAAAAAAGAACTTTATGAAAAGTTTACACTAGAAAAGGCAATCCTCGGCGTATTTAAAATTTGCGACAGTAAAAGATAATATTTTGAAAAGTTTACAATAGAAAAGGCAATCCTCGGCGTATTTAAAATTTGCGACAGTAAAAGATAATTTTTTGAAAAGTTTACAATAGAAAAGGCAATCCTCGGCGCATTTAAAATTTGCGACACTAAAAGATAATTTTTTGAAAAGTTTACAATAGAAAAGGCAATCGTCGGCGTATATAAAATTTGCGACAGTTAAAAATAATTTTTTGAAAATTTACTATAGAAAAGGCCATACTCGCCGTATTTAAAATTTGCGACAGAAAAAAATAACTTTTTGAAAAGTTTACAATAGAAAAGGCAATCCTCGGCGTATTCAAAATTTGCGACAGTAACAGATAATTTTTTGAAAAGTTGACAATAGAAAAGGCTATCGTCGGCGTATTAAAAATTTGCGACAGTTAAAAATATTTTTTTGAAAATTTACTATAGAAAAGGCCACACTCGCCGTATTTAAAATTTGCGACAGACAAAAATAACTTTTTGAAAAGTTTACAATAGAAAAGGCAATCCTCGGCTTATTTAAAATTTGCGACAGTAAAAGATAATTTTTTGAAAAGTTTACAATAGAAAAGGCAATCCTCGGCGTATTTAAAATTTGCGACAGTAAAAGATAATATTTGAAAATTTACTGTAGAAAAGGCCATACTCGCCGCATTTAAAATTTGCGACAGAAAAAAATAACTTTTTGAAAAGTTTACACTAGAAAAGGCAATCCTCGGCGTATTTAAAATTTGCGACAGTAAAAGATAATATTTTGAAAAGTTTACAATAGAAAAGGCAATCCTCGGCGTATTTAAAATTTGCGACAGTAAAAGATAATTTTCTGAAAAATTTACAATAGAAAAGGCAATCCTCGGCGTATTTAAAATATGCGACAGTAAAAGATAATTTTTTGAAAAGTTTACAATAGAAAAGGCAATTGTCGGCGTATATAAAATTTGCGACAGTAAAAAATAATTTTTTGATAATTTACTATAGAAAAATCCATTCTCGCCGTATTTAAAATTTGCGACAGAAAAAAATAACTTTTTGAAAAGTTTACAATAGAAAAGGCAATCCTCGGCGTATTTAAAATTTGCGACAGTAAAAGATAATTTTTTGAAAAGTTTACAATAGAAAAGGCAATCCTCGGCGCATTTAAAATTTGCGACAGTAAAAGATAATTTTTTGAAAAGTTTACAATAGAAAAGGCAATCGTCAGCGTATTAAAAATTTGCGACAGTTAAAATAATTTTTTGAAAATTTACTATAGAAAAGGCCATACTCGCCGTATTTAAAATTTGCGACAGAAAAAAAATAACTTTTTGAAAAGTTTACAATAGAAAAGGCAATCCTCGGCGTATTTAAAATTTGCGACAGTAACAGATAATTTTTTGAAAAGTTTACAATAGAAAAGGCAATCCTCGGCGTATTTAAAATTTGCGACAGTAAAAGATAATTTTTTGAAAAGTTTACAATAGAAAAGGCAATCGTCGGCGTATTAAAAATTTGCGACAGTTAAAAATAATTTTTTGAATATTTGCTATAAATAAGGCCATTCTCGCCGTATTTAAAATTTGCGACAGAAAAAAATTAACTTTTTGAAAAGTTTACAATAGAAAAGGCAATCCTCGGCGTATTTAAAATTTGCGAGAGTAAAAGATAATTTTTTGAAAAGTTTACAATAGAAAAGGCAATCGTCGGCGTATTTAAAATTTGCGACAGTTAAAAATAATTTTTTTAAAATTTACTATAGAAAAGGCCATACTCGCCGTATTTAAAATTTGCGACAGAAAAAAATAACTTTTTGAAAAGTTTACAATAGAAAAGGCAATCCTCGGCGTATTTAAAATTTGCGACAGTAAAAGATAATATTTGAAAATTTACTGTAGAAAAGGCCATACTCGCCGCATTTAAAATTTGCGACAGAAAAAAATAACTTTTTGAAAAGTTTACACTAGAAAAGGCAATCCTCGGCGTATTTAAAATTTGCGACAGTAAAAGATAATATTTTGAAAAGTTTACAATAGAAAAGGCAATCCTCGGCGTATTTAAAATTTGCGACAGTAAAAGATAATTTTCTGAAAAATTTACAATAGAAAAGGCAATCCTCGGCGTATTTAAAATATGCGACAGTAAAAGATAATTTTTTGAAAAGTTTACAATAGAAAAGGCAATTGTCGGCGTATATAAAATTTGCGACAGAAAAAAAATAATTTTTTGATAATTTACTATAGAAAAATCCATTCTCGCCGTATTTAAAATTTGCGACAGAAAAAAATAACTTTTTGAAAAGTTTACAATAGAAAAGGCAATCCTCGGCGTATTTAAAATTTGCGACAGTAAAAGATAATTTTTTGAAAAGTTTACAATAGAAAAGGCAATCCTCGGCGCATTTAAAATTTGCGACAGTAAAAGATAATTTTTTGAAAAGTTTACAATAGAAAAGGCAATCGTCAGCGTATTAAACATTTGCGACAGTTAAAATAATTTTTTGAAAATTTACTATAGAAAAGGCCATACTCGCCGTATTTAAAATTTGCGACAGAAAAAAATAACTTTTTGAAAAGTTTACAATAGAAAAGGCAATCCTCGGCGTATTTAAAATTTGCGACAGTAACAGATAATTTTTTGAAAAGTTTACAATAGAAAAGGCAATCCTCGGCGTATTTAAAATTTGCGACAGTAAAAGATAATTTTTTGAAAAGTTTACAATAGAAAAGGCAATCGTCGGCGTATTAAAAATTTGCGACAGTTAAAAATAATTTTTTGAATATTTGCTATAAATAAGGCCATTCTCGCCGTATTTAAAATTTGCGACAGAAAAAAATAACTTTTTGAAAAGTTTACAATAGAAAAGGCAATCCTCGGCGTATTTAAAATTTGCGAGAGTAAAAGATAATTTTTTGAAAAGTTTACAATAGAAAAGGCAATCGTCGGCGTATTTAAAATTTGCAACAGTTAAAAATAATTTTTTGAAAATTTACTATAGAAAAGGCCATACTCGCCGTATTTAAAATTTGCGA
Source organism: Dioctria rufipes (assembly GCA_963924295.1). NCBI lineage: Eukaryota > Metazoa > Arthropoda > Insecta > Diptera > Asilidae > Dioctria > Dioctria rufipes. The sequence goes on from CAWUPM010000369.1 coordinate 286,621, forward strand.
CAGAAAAAAATAACTTTTTGAAAAGTTTACAATAGAAAAGGCAATCCTCGGCGTATTTAAAATTTGCGACAGTAAAAGATAATTTTTTGAAAAGTTTACAATACAAAAGGCAATCGTCGGCGTATTTAAAATTTGCGACAGTAAAAAATAATTTTTTGAAAATTTACTATAGAAAAGGCCATTCTCGCCGTATTTAAAATTTGCGACAGAAAAAAATAACTTTTTGAATATTTGCTATAAATAAGGCCATTCTCGCCGTATTTAAAATTTGCGACAGAAAAAAATAACTTTTTGAAAAGTTTACAATAGAAAAGGCAATCCTCGGCGTATTTAAAATTTGCGACAGTAAAAGATAATTTTTTGAAAAGTTTACAATAGAAAAGGCAATCCTCGGCGCATTTAAAATTTGCGACAGTAAAAGATAATTTTTTGAAAAGTTTACAATAGAAAAGGCAATCGTCAGCGTATTAAAAATTTGCGACAGTTAAAATAATTTTTTGAAAATTTACTATAGAAAAGGCCATACTCGCCGTATTTAAAATTTGCGACAGAAAAAAATAACTTTTTGAAAAGTTTACAATAGAAAAGGCAATCCTCGGCGTATTTAAAATTTGCGACAGTAACAGATAATTTTTTGAAAAGTTTACAATAGAAAAGGCAATCCTCGGCGTATTTAAAATTTGCGACAGTAAAAGATAATTTTTTGAAAAGTTTACAATAGAAAAGGCAATCGTCGGCGTATTAAAAATTTGCGACAGTTAAAAATAATTTTTTGAATATTTGCTATAAATAAGGCCATTCTCGCCGTATTTAAAATTTGCGACAGAAAAAAATAACTTTTTGAAAAGTTTACAATAGAAAAGGCAATCCTCGGCGTATTTAAAATTTGCGAGAGTAAAAGATAATTTTTTGAAAAGTTTACAATAGAAAAGGCAATCGTCGGCGTATTTAAAATTTGCGACAGTTAAAAATAATTTTTTGAAAATTTACTATAGAAAAGGCCATACTCGCCGTATTTAAAATTTGCGACAGAAAAAAATAACTTTTTGAAAAGTTTACAATAGAAAAGGCAATCCTCGGCGTATTTAAAATTTGCGACAGTAACAGATAATTTTTTGAAAAGTTTACAATAGAAAAGGCAATCCTCGGCGTATTTAAAATTTGCGACAGTAAAAGATAATTTTTTGAAAAGTTTACAATAGAAAAGGCAATCGTCGGCGTATTAAAAATTTGCGACAGTTAAAAATAATTTTTTGAATATTTGCTATAAATAAGGCCATTCTCGCCGTATTTAAAATTTGCGACAGAAAAAAATAACTTTTTGAAAAGTTTACAATAGAAAAGGCAATCCTCGGCGTATTTAAAATTTGCGAGAGTAAAAGATAATTTTTTGAAAAGTTTACAATAGAAAAGGCAATCGTCGGCGTATTTAAAATTTGCGACAGTTAAAAATAATTTTTTGAAAATTTACTATAGAAAAGGCCATACTCGCCGTATTTAAAATTTGCGACAGAAAAAAATAACTTTTTGAAAAGTTTACAATAGAAAAGGCAATCCTCGGCGTATTTAAAATTTGCGACAGTAAAAGATAATTTTTTGAAAAGTTTACAATAGAAAAGGCAATCCTCGGCGCATTTAAAATTTGCGAGAGTAAAAGATAATTTTTTGAAAAGTTGACAATAGAAAAGGCTATCGTCGGCGTATTAAAAATTTGCGACAGTTAAAAATATTTTTTTGAAAATTTACTATAGAATAGGCCATACTCGCCGTATTTAAAATTTGCGACAGAAAAAAATAACTTTTTGAAAAGTTTACAATAGAAAAGGCAATCCTCGGCGTATTTAAAATTTGCGACAGTAAAAGATAATTTTTTGAAAAGTTTACAATAGAAAAGGCAATCCTCGGCGTATTTAAAATTTGCGACAGTAAAAGATAATTTTTTGAAAATTTACTATAGAAAAGGCCATACTCGCCGTATTTAAAATTTGCGACAGAAAAAAGAACTTTATGAAAAGTTTACACTAGAAAAGGCAATCCTCGGCGTATTTAAAATTTGCGACAGTAAAAGATAATATTTTGAAAAGTTTACAATAGAAAAGGCAATCCTCGGCGTATTTAAAATTTGCGACAGTAAAAGATAATTTTTTGAAAAGTTTACAATAGAAAAGGCAATCCTCGGCGCATTTAAAATTTGCGACACTAAAAGATAATTTTTTGAAAAGTTTACAATAGAAAAGGCAATCGTCGGCGTATATAAAATTTGCGACAGTTAAAAATAATTTTTTGAAAATTTACTATAGAAAAGGCCATACTCGCCGTATTTAAAATTTGCGACAGAAAAAAATAACTTTTTGAAAAGTTTACAATAGAAAAGGCAATCCTCGGCGTATTCAAAATTTGCGACAGTAACAGATAATTTTTTGAAAAGTTGACAATAGAAAAGGCTATCGTCGGCGTATTAAAAATTTGCGACAGTTAAAAATATTTTTTTGAAAATTTACTATAGAAAAGGCCACACTCGCCGTATTTAAAATTTGCGACAGACAAAAATAACTTTTTGAAAAGTTTACAATAGAAAAGGCAATCCTCGGCTTATTTAAAATTTGCGACAGTAAAAGATAATTTTTTGAAAAGTTTACAATAGAAAAGGCAATCCTCGGCGTATTTAAAATTTGCGACAGTAAAAGATAATATTTGAAAATTTACTGTAGAAAAGGCCATACTCGCCGCATTTAAAATTTGCGACAGAAAAAAATAACTTTTAGAAAAGTTTACACTAGAAAAGGCAATCCTCGGCGTATTTAAAATTTGCGACAGTAAAAGATAATATTTTGAAAAGTTTACAATAGAAAAGGCAATCCTCGGCGTATTTAAAATTTGCGACAGTAAAAGATAATTTTCTGAAAAATTTACAATAGAAAAGGCAATCCTCGGCGTATTTAAAATATGCGACAGTAAAAGATAATTTTTTGAAAAGTTTACAATAGAAAAGGCAATTGTCGGCGTATATAAAATTTGCGACAGTAAAAAATAATTTTTTGATAATTTACTATAGAAAAATCCATTCTCGCCGTATTTAAAATTTGCGACAGAAAAAAATAACTTTTTGAAAAGTTTACAATAGAAAAGGCAATCCTCGGCGTATTTAAAATTTGCGACAGTAAAAGATAATTTTTTGAAAAGTTTACAATAGAAAAGGCAATCCTCGGCGCATTTAAAATTTGCGACAGTAAAAGATAATTTTTTGAAAAGTTTACAATAGAAAAGGCAATCGTCAGCGTATTAAAAATTTGCGACAGTTAAAATAATTTTTTGAAAATTTACTATAGAAAAGGCCATACTCGCCGTATTTAAAATTTGCGACAGAAAAAAATAACTTTTTGAAAAGTTTACAATAGAAAAGGCAATCCTCGGCGTATTTAAAATTTGCGACAGTAACAGATAATTTTTTGAAAAGTTTACAATAGAAAAGGCAATCCTCGGCGTATTTAAAATTTGCGACAGTAAAAGATAATTTTTTGAAAAGTTTACAATAGAAAAGGCAATCGTCGGCGTATTAAAAATTTGCGACAGTTAAAAATAATTTTTTGAATATTTGCTATAAATAAGGCCATTCTCGCCGTATTTAAAATTTGCGACAGAAAAAAATAACTTTTTGAAAAGTTTACAATAGAAAAGGCAATCCTCGGCGTATTTAAAATTTGCGAGAGTAAAAGATAATTTTTTGAAAAGTTTACAATAGAAAAGGCAATCGTCGGCGTATTTAAAATTTGCGACAGTTAAAAATAATTTTTTTAAAATTTACTATAGAAAAGGCCATACTCGCCGTATTTAAAATTTGCGACAGAAAAAAATAACTTTTTGAAAAGTTTACAATAGAAAAGGCAATCCTCGGCGTATTTAAAATTTGCGACAGTAAAAGATAATATTTGAAAATTTACTGTAGAAAAGGCCATACTCGCCGCATTTAAAATTTGCGACAGAAAAAAATAACTTTTTGAAAAGTTTACACTAGAAAAGGCAATCCTCGGCGTATTTAAAATTTGCGACAGTAAAAGATAATATTTTGAAAAGTTTACAATAGAAAAGGCAATCCTCGGCGTATTTAAAATTTGCGACAGTAAAAGATAATTTTCTGAAAAATTTACAATAGAAAAGGCAATCCTCGGCGTATTTAAAATATGCGACAGTAAAAGATAATTTTTTGAAAAGTTTACAATAGAAAAGGCAATTGTCGGCGTATATAAAATTTGCGACAGAAAAAAATAATTTTTTGATAATTTACTATAGAAAAATCCATTCTCGCCGTATTTAAAATTTGCGACAGAAAAAAATAACTTTTTGAAAAGTTTACAATAGAAAAGGCAATCCTCGGCGTATTTAAAATTTGCGACAGTAAAAGATAATTTTTTGAAAAGTTTACAATAGAAAAGGCAATCCTCGGCGCATTTAAAATTTGCGACAGTAAAAGATAATTTTTTGAAAAGTTTACAATAGAAAAGGCAATCGTCAGCGTATTAAACATTTGCGACAGTTAAAATAATTTTTTGAAAATTTACTATAGAAAAGGCCATACTCGCCGTATTTAAAATTTGCGACAGAAAAAAATAACTTTTTGAAAAGTTTACAATAGAAAAGGCAATCCTCGGCGTATTTAAAATTTGCGACAGTAACAGATAATTTTTTGAAAAGTTTACAATAGAAAAGGCAATCCTCGGCGTATTTAAAATTTGCGACAGTAAAAGATAATTTTTTGAAAAGTTTACAATAGAAAAGGCAATCGTCGGCGTATTAAAAATTTGCGACAGTTAAAAATAATTTTTTGAATATTTGCTATAAATAAGGCCATTCTCGCCGTATTTAAAATTTGCGACAGAAAAAAATAACTTTTTGAAAAGTTTACAATAGAAAAGGCAATCCTCGGCGTATTTAAAATTTGCGAGAGTAAAAGATAATTTTTTGAAAAGTTTACAATAGAAAAGGCAATCGTCGGCGTATTTAAAATTTGCAACAGTTAAAAATAATTTTTTGAAAATTTACTATAGAAAAGGCCATACTCGCCGTATTTAAAATTTGCGACAGAAAAAAATAACTTTTTGAAAAGTTTACAATAGAAAAGGCAATCCTCGGCGTATTTAAAATTTGCGACAGTAAAAGATAATTTTTTGAAAAGTTTACAATACAAAAGGCAATCGTCGGCGTATTTAAAATTTGCGACAGTAAAAAATAATTTTTTGAAAATTTACTATAGAAAAGGCCATTCTCGCCGTATTTAAAATTTGCGACAGAAAAAAATAACTTTTTGAATATTTGCTATAAATAAGGCCATTCTCGCCGTATTTAAAATTTGCGACAGAAAAAAATAACTTTTTGAAAATTTTACAATAGAAAAGGCAATCCTCGGCGTATTTAAAATTTGCGACAGTAAAAGATAATTTTTTGAAAAGTTTACAATAGAAAAGGCAATCCTCGGCGCATTTAAAATTTGCGACAGTAAAAGATAATTTTTTGAAAAGTTTACAATAGAAAAGGCAATCGTCAGCGTATTAAAAATTTGCGACAGTTAAAATAATTTTTTGAAAATTTACTATAGAAAAGGCCATACTCGCCGTATTTAAAATTTGCGACAGAAAAAAATAACTTTTTGAAAAGTTTACAATAGAAAAGGCAATCCTCGGCGTATTTAAAATTTGCGACAGTAACAGATAATTTTTTGAAAAGTTTACAATAGAAAAGGCAATCCTCGGCGTATTTAAAATTTGCGACAGTAAAAGATAATTTTTTGAAAAGTTTACAATAGAAAAGGCAATCGTCGGCGTATTAAAAATTTGCGACAGTTAAAAATAATTTTTTGAATATTTGCTATAAATAAGGCCATTCTCGCCGTATTTAAAATTTGCGACAGAAAAAAATAACTTTTTGAAAAGTTTACAATAGAAAAGGCAATCCTCGGCGTATTTAAAATTTGCGAGAGTAAAAGATAATTTTTTGAAAAGTTTACAATAGAAAAGGCAATCGTCGGCGTATTTAAAATTTGCGACAGTTAAAAATAATTTTTTGAAAATTTACTATAGAAAAGGCCATACTCGCCGTATTTAAAATTTGCGACAGAAAAAAATAACTTTTTGAAAAGTTTACAATAGAAAAGGCAATCCTCGGCGTATTTAAAATTTGCGACAGTAAAAGATAATTTTTTGAAAAGTTTACAATAGAAAAGGCAATCCTCGGCGCATTTAAAATTTGCGAGAGTAAAAGATAATTTTTTGAAAAGTTGACAATAGAAAAGGCTATCGTCGGCGTATTAAAAATTTGCGACAGTTAAAAATATTTTTTTGAAAATTTACTATAGAATAGGCCATACTCGCCGTATTTAAAATTTGCGACAGAAAAAAATAACTTTTTGAAAAGTTTACAATAGAAAAGGCAATCCTCGGCGTATTTAAAATTTGCGACAGTAAAAGATAATTTTTTGAAAAGTTTACAATAGAAAAGGCAATCCTCGGCGTATTTAAAATTTGCGACAGTAAAAGATAATTTTTTGAAAATTTACTATAGAAAAGGCCATACTCGCCGTATTTAAAATTTGCGACAGAAAAAAGAACTTTATGAAAAGTTTACACTAGAAAAGGCAATCCTCGGCGTATTTAAAATTTGCGACAGTAAAAGATAATATTTTGAAAAGTTTACAATAGAAAAGGCAATCCTCGGCGTATTTAAAATTTGCGACAGTAAAAGATAATTTTTTGAAAAGTTTACAATAGAAAAGGCAATCCTCGGCGCATTTAAAATTTGCGACACTAAAAGATAATTTTTTGAAAAGTTTACAATAGAAAAGGCAATCGTCGGCGTATATAAAATTTGCGACAGTTAAAAATAATTTTTTGAAAATTTACTATAGAAAAGGCCATACTCGCCGTATTTAAAATTTGCGGCAGAAAAAAGTAACTTTTTGAAAAGTTTACAATAGAAAAGGCAATCCTCGGCGTATTCAAAATTTGCGACAGTAACAGATAATTTTTTGAAAAGTTGACAATAGAAAAGGCTATCGTCGGCGTATTAAAAATTTGCGACAGTTAAAAATATTTTTTTGAAAATTTACTATAGAAAAGGCCACACTCGCCGTATTTAAAATTTGCGACAGACAAAAATAACTTTTTGAAAAGTTTACAATAGAAAAGGCAATCCTCGGCTTATTTAAAATTTGCGACAGTAAAAGATAATTTTTTGAAAAGTTTACAATAGAAAAGGCAATCCTCGGCGTATTTAAAATTTGCGACAGTAAAAGATAATATTTGAAAATTTACTGTAGAAAAGGCCATACTCGCCGCATTTAAAATTTGCGACAGAAAAAAATAACTTTTTGAAAAGTTTACACTAGAAAAGGCAATCCTCGGCGTATTTAAAATTTGCGACAGTAAAAGATAATATTTTGAAAAGTTTACAATAGAAAAGGCAATCCTCGGCGTATTTAAAATTTGCGACAGTAAAAGATAATTTTCTGAAAAATTTACAATAGAAAAGGCAATCCTCGGCGTATTTAAAATATGCGACAGTAAAAGATAATTTTTTGAAAAGTTTACAATAGAAAAGGCAATTGTCGGCGTATATAAAATTTGCGACAGTAAAAAATAATTTTTTGATAATTTACTATAGAAAAATCCATTCTCACCGCATTTAAAATTTGCGACAGAAAAAAATAACTTTTTGAAAAGTTTACAATAGAAAAGGCAATCCTCGGCGTATTTAAAATTTGCGACAGTAAAAGATAATTTTTTGAAAAGTTTACAATAGAAAAGGCAATCCTCGGCGCATTTAAAATTTGCGACAGTAAAAGATAATTTTTTGAAAAGTTTACAATAGAAAAGGCAATCGTCAGCGTATTAAAAATTTGCGACAGTTAAAATAATTTTTTGAAAATTTACTATAGAAAAGGCCATACTCGCCGTATTTAAAATTTGCGACAGAAAAAAATAACTTTTTGAAAAGTTTACAATAGAAAAGGCAATCCTCGGCGTATTTAAAATTTGCGACAGTAACAGATAATTTTTTGAAAAGTTTACAATAGAAAAGGCAATCCTCGGCGTATTTAAAATTTGCGACAGTAAAAGATGATTTTTTGAAAAGTTTACAATAGAAAAGGCAATCGTCGGCGTATTAAAAATTTGCGACAGTTAAAAATAATTTTTTGAATATTTGCTATAAATAAGGCCATTCTCGCCGTATTTAAAATTTGCGACAGAAAAAAATAACTTTTTGAAAAGTTTACAATAGAAAAGGCAATCCTCGGCGTATTTAAAATTTGCGAGAGTAAAAGATAATAATTTGAAAAGTTTACAATAGAAAAGGCAATCGTCGGCGTATTTAAAATTTGCGACAGTTAAAAATAATTTTTTTAAAATTTACTATAGAAAAGGCCATACTCGCCGTATTTAAAATTTGCGACAGAAAAAAATAACTTTTTGAAAAGTTTACAATAGAAAAGGCAATCCTCGGCGTATTTAAAATTTGCGACAGTAAAAGATAATTTTTTGAAAAGTTTACAATACAAAAGGCAATCGTCGGCGTATTTAAAATTTGCGACAGTAAAAAATAATTTTTTGAAAATTTACTATAGAAAAGGCCATTCTCGCCGTATTTAAAATTTGCGACAGAAAAAAATAACTTTTTGAAAAGTTTACAATAGAAAAGGCAATCCTCCGCGTATTTAAAATTTGCGAGAGTAAAAGATAATTTTTTGAAAAGTTTACAATAGAAAAGGCAATCGTCGGCGTATTTAAAATTTGCGACAGTTAAAAATAATTTTTTGAAAATTTACTATAGAAAAGGCCATACTCGCCGTATTTAAAATTTGCGACAGAAAAAAATAACTTTTTGAAAAGTTTACAATAGAAAAGGCAATCCTCGGCGTATTTAAAATTTGCGACAGTAAAAGATAATATTTTGAAAAGTTTACGATAGAAAAGGCAATCCTCGGCGTATTTAAAATTTGCGACAGTAAAAAATAATTTTTTGAAAAGTTTGCAATAGAAAAGGCAATCCTCGGCGTATTTAAAATTTGCGACAGTAAAGGACAATTTTTTGAAAAGTTTACAATAGAAAAGGCAATCGTCGGCGTATATAAAATTTGCGACAGTTAAAAATAATTTTTTGAAAATTTACTATAGAAAAGGCCATACTCGCCGTATTTAAAATTTGCGACAGAAAAAAATAACTTTTTGAAAAGTTTACAATAGAAAAGGCAATCCTCGGCGTATTTAAAATTTGCGACAGTAAAAGATAATTTTTTGAAAAGTTTACAATAGAAAAGGCAATCCTCGGCGTATTTAAAATTTGCGACAGTAAAAGATAATATTTGAAAATTTTCTGTAAAAAAGGCCATACTCGCCGCATTTAAAATTTGCGACAGAAAAAAATAACTTTTTGAAAAGTTTACACTAGAAAAGGCAATCCTCGGCGTATTTAAAATTTGCGACAGAAAAAAATAACTTTTTGAAAAGTTTACAATAGAAAAGGCAATCCTCGGCGTATTTAAAATTTGCGACAGTAAAAGATAATTTTTTGAAAAGTTTACAATAGAAAAGGCAATCGTCGGCGTATTAAAAATTTGCGACAGTTAAAAATAATTTTTTGAATATTTGCTATAAATAAGGCCATTCTTGCCGTATTTAAAATTTGCGACAGAAAAAAATAACTTTTTGAAAAGTTTACAATAGAAAAGGCAATCCTCGGCGTATTTAAAATTTGCGAGAGTAAAAGATAATTTTTTGAAAAGTTTACAATAGAAAAGGCAATCGTCGGCGTATTTAAAATTTGCGACAGTTAAAAATAATTTTTTGAAAATTCACTATAGAAAAGGCCATACTCGCCGTATTTAAAATTTGCGACAGAAAAAAATAACTTTTTGAAAAGTTTACAATAGAAAAGGCAATCCTCGGCGTATTTGAAATTTGCGGCAGTAAAAGATAATTTTTTGAAAAGTTTACAATACAAAAGGCAATCGTCGGCGTATTTAAAATTTGCGACAGTAAAAAATAATTTTTTGAAAATTTACTATAGAAAAGGCCATTCTCGCCGTATTTAAAATTTGCGACAGAAAAAAATAACTTTTTGAAAAGTTTACAATAGAAAAGGCAATCCTCGGCGTATTTAAAATTTGCGAGAGTAAAAGATAATTTTTTGAAAAGTTTACAATAGAAAAGGCAATCGTCGGCGTATTTAAAATTTGCGACAGTTAAAAATAATTTTTTGAAAATTTACTATAGAAAAGGCCATACTCGCCGTATTTAAAATTTGCGACAGAAAAAAATAACTTTTTGAAAAGTTTACAATAGAAAAGGCAATCCTCGGCGTATTTAAAATTTGCGACAGTAAAAGATAATATTTTGAAAAGTTTACGATAGAAAAGGCAATCCTCGGCGTATTTAAAATTTGCGACAGTAAAAAATAATTTTTTGAAAAGTTTACAATAGAAAAGGCAATCCACGGCGTATTTAAAATTTGCGACAGTAAAAGACAATTTTTTGAAAAGTTTACAATAGAAAAGGCAATCCTCGGCGTATATAAAATTTGCGACAGTTAAAAATAATTTTTTGAAAATTTACTATAGAAAAGGCCATACTCGCCGTATTTAAAATTTGCGACAGAAAAAAATAACTTTTTGAAAAGTTTACAATAGAAAAGGCAATCCTCGGCGTATTTAAAATTTGCGACAGTAAAAGATAATTTTTTGAAAAGTTTACAATAGAAAAGGCAATCCTCGGCGTATTTAAAATTTGCGACAGTAAAAGATAATATTTGAAAATTTACTGTAAAAAAGGCCATACTCGCCGCATTTAAAATTTGCGACAGAAAAAAATAACTTTTTGAAAAGTTTACACTAGAAAAGGCAATCCTCGGCGTATTTAAAATTTGCGACAGTAAAAGATAATATTTTGAAAAGTTTACAATAGAAAAGGCAATCCTCGGCGTATTTAAAATTTGCGACAGTAAAAGATAATTTTCTGAAAAATTTACAATAGAAAAGGCAATCTTCGGCGTATTTAATATATGCGACAGTAAAAGATAATTTTTTGAAAAGTTTACAATAGAAAAGGCAATTGTCGGCGTATATAAAATTTGCGACAGAAAAAAATAATTTTTTGATAATTTACTATAGAAAAATCCATTCTCGCCGTATTTAAAATTTGCGACAGAAAAAAATAACTTTTTGAAAAGTTTACAATAGAAAAGGCAATCCTCGGCGTATTTAAAATTTGCGACAGTAAAAGATAATTTTTTGAAAAGTTTACAATAGAAAAGGCAATCCTCGGCGCATTTAAAATTTGCGACAGTAAAAGATAATTTTTTGAAAAGTTTACAATAGAAAAGGCAATCGTCAGCGTATTAAAAATTTGCGACAGTTAAAATAATTTTTTGAAAATTTACTATAGAAAAGGCCATACTCGCCGTATTTAAAATTTGCGACAGAAAAAAATAACTTTTTGAAAAGTTTACAATAGAAAAGGCAATCCTCGGCGTATTTAAAATTTGCGACAGTAACAGATAATTTTTTGAAAAGTTTACAATAGAAAAGGCAATCCTCGGCGTATTTAAAATTTGCGACAGTAAAAGATAATTTTTTGAAAAGTTTACAATAGAAAAGGCAATCGTCGGCGTATTAAAAATTTGCGACAGTTAAAAATAATTTTTTTAATATTTGCTATAAATAAGGCCATTCTCGCCGTATTTAAAATTTGCGACAGAAAAAAATAACTTTTTGAAAAGTTTACAATAGAAAAGGCAATCCTCGGCGTATTTAAAATTTGCGAGAGTAAAAGATAATTTTTTGAAAAGTTTACAATAGAAAAGGCAATCGTCGGCGTATTTAAAATTTGCGACAGTTAAAAATAATTTTTTGAAAATTTACTATAGAAACGGCCATACTCGCCGTATTTAAAATTTGCGACAGAAAAAAATAACTTTTTGAAAAGTTTACAATAGAAAAGGCAATCCTCGGCGTATTTAAAATTTGCGACAGTAAAAGATAATTTTTTGAAAAGTTTACAATACAAAAGGCAATCGTCGGCGTATTTAAAATTTGCGACAGTAAAAAATAATTTTTTGAAAATTTACTATAGAAAAGGCCATTCTCGCCGTATTTAAAATTTGCGACAGAAAAAAATAACTTTTTGAAAAGTTTACAATAGAAAAGGCAATCCTCGGCGTATTTAAAATTTGCGAGAGTAAAAGATAATTTTTTGAAAAGTTTACAATAGAAAAGGCAATCCTCGGCGTATTTAAAATTTGCGACAGTAAAAGATAATTTTCTGAAAAATTTACAATAGAAAAGGCAATCCTCGGCGTATTTAAAATATGCGACAGTAAAAGATAATTTTTTGAAAAGTTTACAATAGAAAAGGCAATCCTCGGCGCATTTAAAATTTGCGACAGTAAAAGATAATTTTTTGAAAAGTTTACAATAGAAAAGGCAATCGTCAGCGTATTAAAAATTTGCGACAGTTAAAATAATTTTTTGAAAATTTACTATAGAAAAGGCCATACTCGCCGTATTTAAAATTTGCGACAGAAAAAAATAACTTTTTGAAAAGTTTACAATAGAAAAGGCAATCCTCGGCGTATTTAAAATTTGCGACAGTAAAAGATAATTTTTTGAAAAGTTTACAATAGAAAAGGCAATCCTCGGCGTATTTAAAATTTGCGACAGTAAAAGATAATATTTGAAAATTTACTGTAAAAAAGGCCATACTCGCCGCATTTAAAATTTGCGACAGAAAAAAATAACTTTTTGAAAAGTTTACACTAGAAAAGGCAATCCTCGGCGTATTTAAAATTTGCGACAGTAAAAGATAATATTTTGAAAAGTTTACAATAGAAAAGGCAATCCTCGGCGTATTTAAAATTTGCGACAGTAAAAGATAATTTTCTGAAAAATTTACAATAGAAAAGGCAATCCTCGGCGTATTTAATATATGCGACAGTAAAAGATAATTTTTTGAAAAGTTTACAATAGAAAAGGCAATTGTCGGCGTATATAAAATTTGCGACAGAAAAAAATAATTTTTTGATAATTTACTATAGAAAAATCCATTCTCGCCGTATTTAAAATTTGCGACAGAAAAAAATAACTTTTTGAAAAGTTTACAATAGAAAAGGCAATCCTCGGCGTATTTAAAATTTGCGACAGTAAAAGATAATTTTTTGAAAAGTTTACAATAGAAAAGGCAATCCTCGGCGCATTTAAAATTTGCGACAGTAAAAGATAATTTTTTGAAAAGTTTACAATAGAAAAGGCAATCGTCAGCGTATTAAAAATTTGCGACAGTTAAAATAATTTTTTGAAAATTTACTATAGAAAAGGCCATACTCGCCGTATTTAAAATTTGCGACAGAAAAAAATAACTTTTTGAAAAGTTTACAATAGAAAAGGCAATCCTCGGCGTATTTAAAATTTGCGACAGTAACAGATAATTTTTTGAAAAGTTTACAATAGAAAAGGCAATCCTCGGCGTATTTAAAATTTGCGACAGTAAAAGATAATTTTTTGAAAAGTTTACAATAGAAAAGGCAATCGTCGGCGTATTAAAAATTTGCGACAGTTAAAAATAATTTTTTGAATATTTGCTATAAATAAGGCCATTCTCGCCGTATTTAAAATTTGCGACAGAAAAAAATAACTTTTTGAAAAGTTTACAATAGAAAAGGCAATCCTCGGCGTATTTAAAATTTGCGAGAGTAAAAGATAATTTTTTGAAAAGTTTACAATAGAAAAGGCAATCGTCGGCGTATTTAAAATTTGCGACAGTTAAAAATAATTTTTTGAAAATTTACTATAGAAACGGCCATACTCGCCGTATTTAAAATTTGCGACAGAAAAAAATAACTTTTTGAAAAGTTTACAATAGAAAAGGCAATCCTCGGCGTATTTAAAATTTGCGACAGTAAAAGATAATTTTTTGAAAAGTTTACAATACAAAAGGCAATCGTCGGCGTATTTAAAATTTGCGACAGTAAAAAATAATTTTTTGAAAATTTACTATAGAAAAGGCCATTCTCGCCGTATTTAAAATTTGCGACAGAAAAAAATAACTTTTTGAAAAGTTTACAATAGAAAAGGCAATCCTCGGCGTATTTAAAATTTGCGAGAGTAAAAGATAATTTTTTGAAAAGTTTACAATAGAAAAGGCAATCCTCGGCGTATTTAAAATTTGCGACAGTAAAAGATAATTTTCTGAAAAATTTACAATAGAAAAGGCAATCCTCGGCGTATTTAAAATATGCGACAGTAAAAGATAATTTTTTGAAAAGTTTACAATAGAAAAGGCAATCCTCGGCGCATTTAAAATTTGCGACAGTAAAAGATAATTTTTTGAAAAGTTTACAATAGAAAAGGCAATCGTCAGCGTATTAAAAATTTGCGACAATTAAAATAATTTTTTGAAAATTTACTATAGAAAAGGCCATACTCGCCGTATTTAAAATTTGCGACAGAAAAAAATAACTTTTTGAAAAGTTTACAATAGAAAAGGCAATCCTCGGCGTATTTAAAATTTGCGACAGTAACAGAT